>JAOWBW010000607.1:791459-918890 GCA_026119855.1 Campanula takesimana | reverse complement strand
GGTATGAAAAATGCTAGAGGGGGGGGGTGATAGCGTTTTTAAAATTCTTTTCAAACCCTTTTGCAAAGCAATGGTGAATGCGCACGACTCTTAATTTGGCTAAGTATAGCGCGCATCAAGAGTGTGAAATGCACAGCGGAAGTCTTAAAGCAATCACTTATGCGCAGGGAGTATGCACAGAAGTGTAAATACGGACGGACTAAGTTTAGCTTAAAGATAGGCGCAAGATGGAACTAAGGTAAAAAGCCACAAACACAATTCTAACGATGCAAGACAATCTACAAGGATCAAACAAAACAATATATGAGTAAAGCTTAAATGTAGAATGAAAAGCACAAACAATAGATAAGCTATTTGGAGAGGTTCGATCGGGAAAAGATCTACGTCCTCTACCAAGATGGTTAGTCTTGATTTCTAATGGAGATCTTATTATATGAGAGAGTTTACAAGTTACAGCGAGGTAGAACAAAACTAACTCAAAGATCTATAATCTATGAAAGAACAAAATCCTAGAAATAACCGGTGTATCTCTAGAAGTAAGATCGATGAGATCGAAACTTCAAGAGGTGTGTGTGTGTGTATCAGAAATCTGGGCTCTTTGAATCTATGAGATGGAGAGCACAAGATTCTGGTGTTACAAAGGCTTTATAGGATCTGGGCTTGGTGAAGTATGAAGGTATGAAGGTTGATCTTAGAAATCTGGAAATCTTAATCTTCAAATCTTTAAAGTTTCTCTTTGGAAGCAAATCTTAAGCAATTCTCAAGCAACACACCAGCAGCTTGGAAAATGAGGATGAGCATGCTATTTATAGCTGAGCTCCAAAAACTAGCCGTTGGGGAGCAGAGCAAGGACTATGTGCTGTCGCTTTGTGATTGGCGCGCAGCTGTCCTTTATAGCCGTTGGAGACATCAAGTTGACAGCTTTCAAAAATCTTCAAGAGTGACAGCTGTCTTCAGATTTGAATTTCAAACAAGGGGAGCGTCTCCATCTTCGTGTGTGCTGAGTGTTCTTGTTTTGTCGTTTGTCCACATCAGCAAATTTGGCTCATTCAAAAGCGTAGCTTGTTATGACGCTTTCCAAGCTTCATAAGGTAAGGTCAGAAAGTGAGAATTAAGGCAAGTCTGAGTGCGCATGAGATTCATGCGCATGGAGTGCGCAGAAGGTGATGCGCTGCGCATGAAGGGATGCGCTGCGCATGGAAGGTGTGCGCACCATGCTTTGCCTTTGCTCTATTTACCATGAAATTATAGCTTCAGCCCTAGATACTAAGCCTAGTCTATAAAGAGGACTTAGCTAAAAATTGAAGTTACAAAACTTCTTACATAGGGTCCTAAAGTCCTTAAAATAAACACAGGTGATGGTATCAATCAATTCTAACATAAGTAGGAGGGTTAAGTGATAAGCATACCCAACAATCTCCCCCTAAATGATTGATGCCATTACCTACTATAACAAAGGCAATTCATTGTACTTGATAATAACATGTCCATAAGAATAAAAAAAATGGTAAATCATGTCTCAAGTCAATGTACACACTAGCCAATGCTATAGATTTCTAGTCTATCCAAAAGAAATTAACTTACAATATAGGAAAGACAGAAATATCATTCAGAGCATACAAAAATATGAGTTTAAGTTTAGTATGCGTTTAAACTGAATGTTTAAACATCATGCAATGAAATATGAGCTGTTAAGGATATGCGCATGAAGTTTATAAGATATGCAATGTTCCACAAACGAAAAGTTTGAATTGAACAAGGTTTTGTGAAAGCCAATGATGCATTCTTCTCATTAAAACTTGAAAGGTAAGAGTTACAGGGTACAAGTTTTACAATGGAAGAAAAATCAAAAGCAAAAGACCTTGCGCATCAAAAACTTACAAGCGCAGCAAAACAAAAAGATTACAAAGTCTAGTCTATTTGAATTCGCTGCAGTGCTTCGCGCATCTCATTCTGCAAGCTGGTAAACTTGTTCATCAACTCAATCTTCAGTTGTTGAAACTTGGCGTTGTATTCCACAACTAAATTCACATGAGTCTTCATACCGTCGCGCATCAGCGCATTATCTCTCTAAATGTCTTCAGAAATCCTGTTAAAGCAATTTTTAAATGCCCCCATCTGATTTCCAAACGATTGAAGGGACGCAGCTATGGAGTCCTGAATTTCTTTCTGCGCATCAACCAAAGTCTTGGTTAGCTCTACCTGAACCATGTTCTGACTGGCTTTCATATCTAGCATAGCCTGGTTCATTCTTCCATTGAAAGTATCACTGAACTACACTAAGCAGTCAGTCATATGAGATTTGAGCGCATCAATGGAGGAGGAGCTGGAGGCAGTAGGCGCAAAATTGTCAATAGACTTTATGACTTTAGCAGACTCAATCTGAATGATTTCTGTGATGGTTTTGGCTAAGGAAAACAAAGCTTCATTCAACCCATGCACACAGGGGATCTTAGTGAGCGCAGAAGAGATGATGCCGAAGTCATGCTGGATATCTTGGCGTAGTAGATCAAAATCTTGAGGAGGGCGCAGCACCAGAACCAGATGCATGCGCAGCAGCAGAACCTGAGGGAGGAGGCATAGCTTCAGAACTGGTTGCCTTTGTTGCAGAACTCTCACCGTTAATGGCATAATCAATATCCTGAAGGAAACTGGCTTGCGCATCGAGCCTTACAGACTGCGCATCCAATTGCTCTTGAATCTTGGTTTGCGCAGTGACCACCTGAAAGTGCTGGGTGTGCGCAACAAATTGATTAGCCTGGATAGTCTGGAGCATGGCCAAGATTTGACTAATGTCTGATGCGGAATTGGAGGGATCAGAGGGAGCAGTTGCTGGAGTCACTAAGGGGATAACTATTGGAGAAGTTTGAGAAGCCCCAGTAGGTTGCACAGGAGTGTCAGCAGCAGCAGGAGTCTCTTGCGCATGAACTGGAGAGTGATGCGCATGGATAGGAGAACGATGGACCTCATAATCTTCTGAGCTTGAGTCTTCGCCATCTTCAACTATAGGCGCATCCTCATAAACAGTAGGATCAGGCGCATCATGAGCAAAGCCTTCACCATCAATGAAGACTGGTGGGGCTTGCTGCGCAATGTTTCACTGCGCAATTGCAGCTAGCCTTACTTCCCTTGTAATTTCACGCGCAGTCTTTTCAGTGCGCGGAGGAGAATGTCTTGGAGGATCTGAATCAACATCAGATAAGTCTTCCATGGTTCGCTTTGAGGCGCGCTTCTTGGTGGCAACTTTCTTTACCCTGCGCGATGGAGTGGCCTTCTTCGCCGATAGTGGGACTTCATCATCACTAGAAGTAGTATTGCGCATGGGCTTTGCAGTCTCCTTTTGATTCTCCCCCTGAGATTGAGTATCCTTGGAAGTTCCAGTAGATTTGGAAGGGCTGATAAGAGGATCATTGAAAGCACCTTCAAATTCATCTTCTTCTTGAGGCGCAGGAGGAGGAGTAGAGGCTCATTTTGACTTAGGCGCAGGAGGAGGGGGCGCAGGAGCATCATCTGCTACTTGGATGTCTTCATCAGACTCATCCAGTAGTGTTCTTGATTCCTTTGCCTTTTTCTTCTTCTTCTTGTCTTTCTTCTCAACAGGCACAGTAGCCTTAGCTTTTCCTTTTTCTTCAGGCGCAGGAGCCTTGGCCTTCTTGGCTTTCTTAGGAGGCTCAGGGTCTGAAGTAGCCTTGCGCTTCGGAGTTTGCGCAGTAGGCTCTTTGATTTTAATTCCTGGGGCAGCTGTAGATTTGCTGGCCTTCTTTTTCTTGCGCAGAGGCGCATCAGCAGCAATACCCTTGCCTTGTCACCAACTTTGCTTAGGACCGGTTCAAAGAAGGATTCGTTTTCAGAATCAGATTCAGTTGAAGATGCCTCATAAATCTCACCACTAGATACAGGAGGCGATCCTTGATTTTTAGGATGAATATCTTCAAACACTTCAATGGGGTCAGCAGCCCAGTACATGCAATAATCAAAGTTGTTTACTTCACGGCAGAAATTCTGAAGAAATACGCGTGAATACGTGCGCGTGGAAGTCACGTCAACTTTGAGAGAGGGGTCCTCCTCCACCAGTTTGCGCACTGATGGGAATCGGATGAAGATTGCAGTTAGAATTCTGCAATGCGTTTTGTACTTGGCTGGTTTCTTTGGATCAGCTGCCTTCTTTTTGTAGACGCGCACCCAACGCACTAATTCATCAAAGATAATTTAAGACCAGCTTAACCTCTTCTTTTTGTAAATGGCAGCGCAGCACATCCATTGCTTGCTGATGAATATTGACTTGTTACCATTTTTGCAGTTGATAGTGTCACCAATGAGAGTGCAGAGGTAGAACATCAATTCCCCAAAATCTTTCCTATCATGGTTGTTGTACTGACCAACCAGAGTAGGAATCCTTATAAGCTTCTGCACAACACTGTCCTGCACATCCTGAGGTAGCTTCTTCTTATTGCACGCTGGTAAACCCATCGTCTGTCTGATATGCGCGTAGTTGATAGTTATAGAAACTCCGCGGATAGAACTTTTGAGACAAGGGACTGAGATATCGTCGTACATTCGATCAATTTCTACTGCATTGCTGAAGAACTCATCGATGTAAGATGGAAGAATGAAGTCCTGGCCTCTGGAGAAGAGAGGCAAAATCCCAGATTTATCCATGATTTCAACCATATAGCGTCCTAGCGCATCCAGTTTTAGGTCTTCCACATCAAGTTCCCATCCAGGAATAATGTAATTGAGATTCTGCGCAAAACAAAGGTGGAGAATTAGGTCTGGACATGCGCATGGAGAGAAGCGCATGCGCATGAGCAATATGCGCAGTGCATGAACTAGACTCCATAATTAGAAAAAGATAGGAAGTTTAAAGGGTAAAAATGTTCAAAACACATAATTTAAACCAAATGCCTAAAATTGGCGCGAAAAGCAGAAACACAATCAAGAATCATATCAAGGCTTGTCATATGACTATTCATCAAGAACACGAAGAACATGCATTGAATACACGAAGAACATAAAAATGTCAAAGTACTCCAAAATGCATAAAAAGCACATCAAAATGTTCGAAATGAAAAATCACATACAAACAAGTAAACCATAACAACAATAACATAAACGAACAACCAAGATCTAAAAAAACGAAGAGAATTCAAAAAGACAAAATATTCGAAATTTCCACAGAAAACACATCAAATGATCATTGATCGTAAAACAAATCACATAAATGAAAAGCTAAGAGTAAATCGAACACGTAGCATCAAATAATTTGAAAAACGAGCAACGAATCATAGAGAAATCAGAAAGGGGAAAATCTCAGACCTTCGAGCTTCAATGGCGGAAAACAGAAAGTTTGAGTTTGAAATTCTTACCATTTGTGGATCCTCTTGCTTCTTGGAAGATGTAGTAGAAGATTTCTTAGGAGCCATGATATATAAAGAAGATTTCTTTGAAAAAGTAGAGAGAGATAGATGAGTGCAGAGAGAGAGAGAGATGTCATAATTGGAGAAAAAAGAGAAGGCGGTTGAGGGAAGTTGAGCAGAGGAGAAGTGAGGAGAGAGAGACGGCGGAGGAGGTTTATAATCATCAAAAAGGGATGATGACGTTATGGTGCGCTGAAAAGAAGTTGGTGAAAGTCAGGCGAGTGAGGTGCACGCGCAGGTGAGGCGCATGCGTGAATGACGTGGACCAATGAGGAACGCGCGTGAAAAAGCCTAGCCGCGCGCGTGTGTCAGTCATTTATGGTCAAAAAGAATCTTTTCCTATTCCGTCATAATCAGCACACAACGAGCATTAAATGCGCGTCACTCAATGCCTTTGCATTAAATGAGGTGGGACGTGCGCAGAGGGCAGAAAGGTAATTTCCCAAAAAAAAATCAAAAATAATGACGAGGGAAAATAATAATTACACAAGTACCCTTGCGAATTATGCTGACTCAGCAAGTCAAGGACCTAAGTGAAACTATTGAAAAGAGAACTTAACTTAGGTCCACGGGTCATGCGCATGATACTTATGCGCAGCAATGTATTGCGCAAAGTTTCTATAAAGAAACAACTGATTTACCTTATGCGCATAGCTAAGGGCGCTTCTTGTACGCAGGCGCATGATGTATATCTAACTTAGAATTTTATCACAAACAAAATCATTAGTATTGACAGTTCATATTGACAAAATTTAGCTAAGTTCAAGCATACCCATTTCACCTCTCAAAAAGATGAACCTCTTAGCATCAAGTGCTTTTGTAAGAATGTCGGCGATTTGATAGTCGGTTCCCACGTGTTCTAGATGTATATTCCCCTTTTCCACGTGGTCTTTGAGGAAGTGATATTTAATGTCGATGTGTTTGGTCTTCGAATGCATGACAGGATTTTCAGAAACAGCAATTGTTGAAGTGTTGTCGCAATAAATGGGACAATTTTCTTCTTTGATGTCATAATCCACTAATTGCTGCTTCATCCACAGAATTTGACAGCAACAGCTTCCAGCAGCGATATATTCTGCTTCAGTTGTAGAGACAGAAACTGCAGCTTGCTTTTTGCTAGCCCAAGACACAAGTCGATATCCAAGGAAATGACAAGTGCCGCTTGTGCTTTTCCTGTCAATTATGCATGCTGCGTAGTCCGCATCTGAATAACCTACAAGTTTAAAGTTCGAATCTTTGGTGTACCAAAGTCCAAGGTTAACAGTACCAGAGAGATATCGTATTATACGTTTCACAGCAATTAAGTGCGCTTCTCTAGGGTCAGACTGATAACGTGCGCAGACACAAACACTAAACATAATATCAGGCCTACTAGCAGTAAGATAAAGGAGTGAGCCAATCATTCCTCGATAAAGTGTTTGATCAACCTTTTTACCTTTTAAGTCTTTGTCAAGTTTGTTTCCGGTGGCCATTGGAGTGTCGTATGCTTTAGCATTCTCAAGTCCAAATTTCTTGATTAAGTCCTTTGTGTATTTGGCTTGGTTGATAAATATGCCTTCATTCATTTGCTTGATTTGAAGCCCGAGGAAGAATGTAAGTTCTCCCATCATGCTCATTTCAAACTTGCTCTTCATTAGTTTCTCAAAGCGCCTGCACAACAATTCATTAATAGAACCAAATATAATATCATCAACATAAATTTGAACAAGTAATTTATGACCATTATGTTTGGTAATGAAACGAGTGGTATCGATTTTACCGTGAGTGAAGCCTTTTTCGATGAGAAACTTGGATAGTGTATCATACCATGCTCTTGGTGCTTGCTTGAGTCCATACAAAGCTTTCTGGAGTTTGTAGACATGATTTGGAAATTGTGAATCTTCAAACCCAGGTGGTTGAGCAACGTAGACTTGTTCTTGGAGTTCACCATTCAGAAACGCACTCTTCACATCCATTTGATATAACTTGAAGTCCTTGTGAGCGGCGTAAGCTAGAAATAATATGATAGATTCAAGTCTTGCTACGGGCGCGAATGTTTCATCGTAATCAATTCCTTCTTCTTCCCTATAGCCTTGTGCAACCAATCTTGCTTTGTTTCTCGTGAAGGTTCCATTCTCATCCATCTTGTTTCTAAACACCCATTTTGTACCAATTACTCCTTAATTATTTGGTCTTGGGACAAGAGTCCAAACCTTACATCGTTCAAATTGATTGAGTTCTTCTTGCATAGCAACAACCCAATTAGGATCTTAGAGCGCTTCATCAGCCTTCTTTGGTTCAATTTGAGAGATAAATACACTGTAAGCATCAAAGTTTGTAGCTCTCCTTGTACGAACCCCAACATGAAGATCACCAATGATATTAGTGATGAACCCCAACATGAAGATCACCAATGATATTAGTGATTGGGTGATCTCTAACTTCACGAACTTCAGGAGGTAAGTTAGGTTGAGTTGTAGTAACTTGAAGGTCTTCAATTGGCACATCTTCACTGGTATTAAAATCATCAAAATTTGGAGGAAGAACTGGTTGAGAATTGAAAGTGGGATTAACACCAGATGCAGCAGTAGACTGATGCGCATTAAAAGAATCTCCAGGCGCATGGTTAGGTGCAGCTGAAGCTCTACTTGGTGCGCTATTAATAATGCTTTGCGCAACTGATGTAGATGGATTTCCTGGTGTTGATACATTCTGGTCTTGTGTATGCGCAGCTGGTATGTGTGCACCTGTCTCAATGGACTCAACAGAATCATCAGAAACATTTAGAGCCAAATGTGGCTCAAGGAGAGAATGTTCATCAAAAGTAACATGTACAGATTCAACTATCACTAATGTAGATCTATTGAAAACACGAAAAGCTTTAGACTGTTTAGCATACCCAACAAAAATACCTTCGTCGGCTTTTGCATCGAATTTACCTCTATGTTCATTTCCGTTGTAGAGGATATAACATTTGCAACCAAAGATTTTGAAGAAAGCAATGTTGGGAGTTCTTCCACACCATAGTTCATATGGAGTCTTGTTGTGATGTTTGTTGATGAGGGAGTGATTTTGAGTAAAACATGCAGTGTTGATAGCTTCTTCCCAAAAGTACTTAGGCAATTTCACTTCGGCTATCATCGTCTTTCCTGCTTCAATCAACGTCATATTCATTCTTTCCACTACACCATTTTGTTGTGGAACTCCAGCGGTTGAGAAGTTGTGATCTATCCCATGATCATCGCAATATCGACCAACACCGTTGTTTTTGAATTATGTTCCATTGTCGGATCGAACACTAACGATGTCATCTTCTTTTTGGGTTTGGAGCAGTCTGAATAGAGTGGTGAGAATGTCATAACAATCATCTTTTGAGATTATCATTTCCACCCATGTATATCTTGAGAAATCGTCCACCACAACTAAGGTATACTTATTTCTTTTGATGCTTGCAGTGGTAACTTGTCCAAATAGATCAATGTGCATCAGTTGCAAACATTTTGAAGTTGAGGGATTTGTCTTGCTGGAGAAAGACTGCTTTGTTTGTTTGCCTCATTGACATGCTGCGCATTTGTTGTCATGATGATCAGCAACTTTGGGGAGTCCTTTGACAAGATTGTCCCTGCTGAGTTTTGATAGACATTTGAAGTTCAAGTGACTCATGCGCTTGTGCCATAGCCAACTGTTCTCGCTTACACTTTTAGCTACAAAACAAAGATTAGTACTAGAGTTCATACTATGAAAATCAATAATGTAAATATTTGTCTTACGATAACCCGTGAGTAAGATAGCTCCAGTTTTTCCATTCTTGATAAGACATTGCGTTGAAGAGAAATGGCATTCTGATCCTTTGTCGCGGAATTGAGATATGGATAATAAGTTGTGCTTGAGTCCTTTGACGAGAGAGACTCTTTCAATGCACACTTTGTCTTTCTTGAGCTTTCCATATGCTACAACTTGACCTTTGTTATTATCACCAAACGTTACTAAGGGACCTCTTTCTTCATTAACATCTTCTAATAAGGATTCATCTCCAGTCATGTGTCTTAAACACCCACTATCGAGAATCCATTCATAATTTCTAGCTTTGAAGATCCAGCCATGAAACAAAGAACCTGAAATATAGACATTTAAGCAGGTCCCCTTATTCCTTTTGGGCCCTCGGGTTAGCAACTTTTGACAACCCACTCTTGCTTGACCTTAGGGTTTTTACGTCCTTTGGCATTGGGAGTGAATCGCAAAAGGCATTCCACGGCCTTGTGTCCAGAACAATCACAAATGGAACAATGATGAAAGCCACTAATCACATGAGTTTTCATAAACTCTTTACTTTTCTTAGGGATAGCATTCTTCCTTGGGTCAGATGAGCCGGCCTTAACAAAATCTTTCTTTTGAAATTTTGGAGCACTTTTTCTAAGAGTGTGCATAGGGCTAGGATGTGCATGGCGGTGAGGCGCATGGCTCCTTGGCGCATAATGATCACTTGTAGAAGGAGCGCTCTTGGTTTCAAGAGGAATTTTGCAAGAGGATGATTCATCTGTAGCTATATCTTTCCCATTAGCTTTCCCAAATTGCTTCGTTGGGTAGACATAATGGAATGTTTGTCTCTTGACTTTTTCCTGTCCTTTACCCATTGAATTAGAATGTTTTTCCTTGGGAATTTCAAAAGTTTGCTGGTTTGTAAATTCACTATCTCTTTCAGCACAGACATCACATTTAAAGTTGTCACTAGTTGATGAGAATCCCAAGCCACTTTTATCACCACTGACTTTTTGGGACTCAAATATATTCTCCATAGTGACACGAGAATTGGACCACTCATTTGTAATTTTTTTAAAATCAGTAATTTGAGCAACCAATTCATCGTTTTGAACTTTAAGAAGTAAGTTCTGTTCTGTTAGAAAAGTGTTTTTAACAGTAAGAGGAGTTCTGTTCTGATAGTGCTAGAGCTTCCTTCATACTATCAAATCTAGTGATTACATTTTCAGCCTTTTTGAACAATTTTTCTTATTCAGCAATCACTTCATCATCATTGATTTTGGAGATTGGAGCAGTTGGTTCAACTTGAGGTCTAATGTAAGCTCCTTTTCTCAACTTGTTCCTTGCACTTAGATCACATCGTGAGAATAACAATCCACCATCGCTTTGAGCCGGAGTGAGAAATCCTTATTCAATGAGCTCGCTGATGGTTGGTCCTTTCTTCCTTTTCTCTTCTTGAAAACCTGCAGATTTCTTGATAGGTTTATTCAAGGCATTCATATCAGGAACATCCTTGGAGAAGTCATCATCAGAATCATAAGTATCAACTTCATCATCATTTCCCACCAAACAAACGAGTCCATCATCGGAATCTTCATCGCTCTCATCGGAGTCTGTTTCAATCCAAGTGTTGTGCTCATTTGCTGGTGCTTCTTCCTCAGCAATCATTCCCTTGTGACGAGTGAATTTGGGAGTGAACTTGGGAGTATGGCTGCTCTTCTTCTGCATGTATTCAAATTTCGGAATTGGGCAGCTTGAAGCAAAGTGTCCTGGTTTCCTGCAATTAAAACAAACAAGATCTTCTTTTATTTTAGAATCACTACTCCTCGTGAACTTTGGAGGAGCTCTGCTGGTAGATCCTTGAAATTTGTTGTTTGAGCTGGGTCTTAAGAATTTTCTGAACTTTTGAAATTTCTTCACAAATAAAGCGAAGTCTTCATCATCCATGTCCAATAGCTTAGAAGTAGAAATTTTGGGATCTGCGCTTTTCTCAACTTGAACTTGAGCTTGCGCAGGTGCTTCTTCTCTTTGCGCCACCATTGCAATGGACTTGAATTTTCCTTCAGTTTCACTTATACGCTGAAGCTTGAGTTCATAGACTTTGAGATTTGCGTAAAGATTTCTAAGTGTCCACACATCCAATGTTCCAGCGTCTTCTAGGGCGCTAGATTTATGTAGGTATCTTGATCCAAAAGCTTGAAGAAAATTGACATTTAAATCTTTGTTCGAAAACTTCATGCCAAGTGAAATACATAGATTGATAATTTCACAAAAGCGTTCATAAGTTTGTCTTAAGGTTTCACCGGGGAGTTGAGAGAAATTGTTGAATCTCTTTTGTACTTCATATTTCTTGTTTTTCTTGCACACGGTGTCTCCTTCTATATGTTCTTCAATAGCATCCCATAACTCATTGGCGGTAGCACAATGCATGACTTGTTGTTTCATAGCCGTGCTTAGAGTGCTTAGGAGAATGTTTCTTGATTTGCCATCATTTGCAACTCTTCTTGTTTCTTCCTCAGTCCATTCTTCCTTTGGTTTCTTGACGGTTGGTTGAACAGCATTTGTGCGCGGATTTGGATTCGCTTTCATAGGAATGTAAGGTCCATAAACCACGGTGTCATGAAGTCTTTCATCGATTGAGTTGAGATGAGTCAGGATGCTTCCACACGTCAAAAAGATCTTCATCAAAGACCGGAACGTGAGTGTAGTTTGCAGTTGCCATAGGTTTTGAGTTTTCCATATCGAATCAGCACCCAAGCTGTTAAGCTTGAAAAACATAAATGTTTTATAAAGGTGATCGCTCTGATACCACTTGTTGGTCCCAGAAGGGCAACAAGGGTATGAAAAATGCTAGAGGGGGGGGGGTGAATAGCGTTTTTAAAATTATTTTCAAACCCTTTTGCAAAGCAATGGCGAATGCGCACGACTCTTAATTTGGCTAGGTATAGCGCGCAGCAAGAGTGTGAAATGCACAGCGGAAGTCTTAAAGCAATCACTTATGCGCAGGGAGTATGCGCAGAAGTGTAAATACGCACGCACTAAGTTTTAGCTTAAAGATAGGCGCAAGATGGAACTAAGGCAAAAAGCACACAAACGCAATTGTAACGACGCAAGACAATCTACAAGGATCAAACAAAACAATATATGAGTAAAGCTTAAATGTAGAATGAAAAGCACAAACAATAGATAAGCTATTTGGAGAGGTTCGATCAGGAAAAGATCTACGTCCTCTACTAAGATGGTTAGTCTTAGATTTCTAATGGAGATCTTATTATATGAGAGAGTTTACAAGTTACAGCGAGGTAGAACAAAACTAACTCAAAGATCTATAATCTATGAAAGAACAAAATCCTACACAATAACCGGTGTATCTCTAGAAGTAAGATCAATGAGATCGAAACTTCAAGAGGTGTGTGTGTGTATCAGAAATCTGGGCTCTTTGAATCTATGAGATGGAGAGCACAAGATTCTGGTGTTACAAAGGCTTTATAGGATCTGGGCTTGGTGAAGTATGAAGGTATGAAGGTTGATCTTAGAAATCTGGAAATCTTGTAAGCAATCTTCAAATCTTCAAAGTTTCTCTTTGGAAGCAAATCTTAAGCAATTCTCAAGCAACACACCAGCAGCTTGGAAAATGAGGATGAGCATGCTATTTATAGCTGAGCTCCAAAAACTAGCCGTTGGGGAGCAGAGCAAGGACTATGTGCTGTCGCTTTGTGATTGGCGCGCAACTGTCCTTTATAGCCGTTGGAGACATCAAGTTGACAGCTTTCAAAAATCTACAAGAGTGACAGCTGTCTTCAGATTTGAATTTCAAACAAGGGGAGCGTCTCCATCTTCGTGTGTGCTGAGTGTTCTTGTTTTGTCGTTTGTCCACATCAGCAAATTTGGCTCATTCAAAAGCGTAGCTTGTTATGACGCTTTCCAAGCTTCATAAGGTAAGGTCAAAAAGTGAGAATTAAGGCAAGTCTGAGTGCGCATGAGATTCATGCGCATGGAGTGCGCAGAAAGTGATGCGCTGCGCATGAAGGGATGCGTTGCGCATGGAAGGTGTGCGCACCATGCTTTGCCTTTGCTCTATTTACCATGAAATTATAGCTTCAGCCCTAGATACTAAGCCTAGTCTATAAAGAGGACTTAGCTAAAACATTGAAGTTACAAACTTCTTACATAGGGTCCTAAAGTCCTTAAAATAAACACAGGTGATGGTATGAATCAATTCTAACATAAGTAGGAGGGTTAAGTGATAAACATACCCAACAAGCTGAATTAAAGGAGTTGAAAATTCAACTGCAAGAGTTGCTTGATAGGGGTTTCATTCGACCTAGTGTATCACCATGGGGAGCTCCTGTGTTGTTTGTAAAGAAGAAAGATGGGTCCTTGAGACTATGCATCGACTATAGAAAACTGAATCAGGTGACTGTAAAGAACAAATATCCTTTGCCTCACATTGATGATTTATTTGATCAACTCCAAGGGTCAGTTGTCTTTTTGAAGCTTGATTTGAGGAGTGGGTATCATCAGTTGAAGATTCACTCAGAAGACATTCCTAAGACTACTTTCCGTAGTAGGTATGGTCATTATGAGTTTCTTGTTATGCCTTTCGGGTTAATAAATGCTCCAGCTGTTTTCTTGGATATGATGAACCGGGTTTTTAAGCCTTATCTTGATTCTTTTATGGTTTTGTTTATTGATGACATCCTGGTTTATTCTATGTCTCGAGAAGAACATGAGCAACACTTGCGAATGGTTCTATCTATTCTTCGGGAGAAGCAGTTGTTTGCAAAATTCAGTAAGTGTGTTTTTTGGCTCGATGAAGTTTCTTTTCTGGGACATGTGGTTTCTAATAGAGGTATATATGTGGATCCTTCAAAAATAGAAGCCATTGTGAATTGGAAAAGGCCAGAATCAGTCACAGAAATTCGAAGTTTCTTGGGGTTAGCTGGGTACTACAGAAGATTCATTGAAAGGGTTTTCCAAAATTGCTACACCATTGACTCAGTTGACTCGAAAGAATGTGCCATATGTGTGGGATGACAAATGTCAAGTTAGTTTTGAGGAGTTAAAAAAGAGGTTGACCACCGCTCCTATTCTTGCACTGCCTAATGGGAATGATGACTTGGTGATTTATAGTGATGCTTCAAAAAAAGGCTTGGGGTGTATTTTAATGCAGAGTGGGAAGGTAATTGCGTATGCTTCAAGGAAGTTAACACCTAGTGAGCAGAATTATCCAACCCATGACATGGAGCTAGCTGCGATTGTTTTTGCGTTACATAAATGGAAGTATTACTTATATGGAGCAAAGTTTGAGATTTTCACAGTTCATTAGAGTTTTAAGTACCTTTTCTCCCAGAAAGAGTTGAACAACAGACAACAAAGATGGATGGAGCTGTTGAAAGATTATGATTGCACCATTTCTTATTATCGGGGCAAGGCGAATGTGGTAGCTGATGCTATTAGCCGGAAGTCTTATGTATCTTCATTTATGGTACGGGAATGGAAGATGTTAGAAGATGCTCGAGATTGGTGTCCTTAAGAGTCAAGGCATGGGGCTATATTTGCGAATATCAGAGTATTACCAACCTTAATTCAACAAATCAAGGATGCTCAAAAATATGACCCCGAGTTAGTGAAGATAATGAGTAAAATCAAAGATGGAAGATTTGAAGACTTTTCTCTCAGTTCTGAAGGGGTATTGACTTTTAAAGGGCGATTGTGTGTTTCTAATGTTGATGGAATTAAACTCCAAGTTCTTGAGGAAGGCCATAAGTCGAGGTATACTATTCATCCCGGGAGTACTAAAATGTATCAAGACTTGAAGCAACACTTTTGGTGGAAAAACATGAAGCGGGAAATAGCGGATTATGTGTCAAAGTGTTTGACTTGTCAACAAGTAAAAGCTGAACATCAAAGACCCGCAGGTTTGCTTCAACCTTTAGAGATACCGGAATGGAAATGGGAACATGTTACTATGGATTTTGTGTCACGGTTACCTCGTACTCGAAGAAGACATGATGCAGTTTGGGTGATCGTAGACAGATTGACAAAGTCTTCTCACTTCTTACCTATTGAGATGGGTTATTCTATGGAAAGGCTTGCTACGTTGTACATTAATGAGATTGTGAAGTTGCATGGAGTTCCAGTTAGCATTATTTATCATCGTGATCCTAGATTCACTTCTCGTTTTTGGCAAGCATTTCAGAAGGCTTTGGGTTCAGAATTGAGATTTAGTACTGCTTTTCATCCTCAAACAGATGGCCAGTCAGAAAGGACCATTCAGATTCTTGAGGATATGTTGAGAGCTTGTTCAGTTGATTTTGCAAATTATTGGGATATTCATTTGCCTCTCGTGGAATTTTCTTATAATAACAATTTTCAGTCGAGTATTAGGATGGCTCCTTATGAAGCATTATATGGGAGAAAATGTCGTTCACCTATTTGTTGGGATGAAGTTGGGGAAGCAAAGATTTGGGGTGTTGACATGGTTAATGACTCAGTTGAAAAGGTTAAGCTTATTCGGGATCGATTGACTACTGCCCAGAGTCGACAAAAGAGTTATGCGGATCACCGGAGGCGAGACCTTGAGTTTGAAAATGGTGACTTTGTGTTTTTGAAAGTTTCTCCAAAGGTGGGAATTAAAATATATGGGAAGAAAGGTAAGTTAGCACCAAGGTTCGTAGGGCCTTTTGAGATTTTGGGAAGAGTTGGAGATCGAGCTTATCGTCTTGTATTACCTCCTTCTCTTGAAAAGATTCATAATGTGTTTCATGTTTCAATGCTTCGTAAGTATGTTTTTGATCCTTCTCATGTGTTATCTGAGATACCTGAGGATATTGAACCCAGTATGTCCTATGAGGAGCATCCAGTTTAGGTGATTGATTCTAAAGTTCAAGAATTGAGAACTAAGAGTATTCCTCTTGTTAGGGTTGTGTGGAGGAACCATAATGTGGAAGAATCTACTTGGGAGCTTCGGGAGGAAATGGAAAGGAAATACCCTTGGTTATTTGACACTTTTAGTAAGTTACCCTAAAATTCGGGACAGATTTTCTTTAAGGGGGAGTGATTGTAACGACCCCAAAACCCATCCCCATTTATTTTATATTTTTGGTGATTTTAATTTGAACTTATGTGTGCATTTTATGTGTTGCATCATATTTTATGATTTGCACATATTGTCTGATTAAATGTGTTATTTATTTGGTTAATAGTAATAATGGTTAAGGGAGTTAAATGATTAAGTTGAAACCTTAGGGTCCTTATTGAAAATATAAGTTCAGGTGTCTAAGTGTTGAAAATAAAACTTGAGTGACCTAAGTATAAAAATGGGTAAAAATCTTTATAAACTTATCGTTACTCTCTTCCTCTGTATATTCCTACTTTCCCAGAACATTTCTCGTTCTCCCTAGGGTTAAGAAGAAAAGGTAAGTTCATTTCATTTGATTTTATATCTTTTAAATTACTTATCCGTTTTAAAATCTAATTATATAAAAATGATCAGGGCGTTGAGTAGGTCATTTCTACCCGAACAAAACATATTTCTGCGATACTTTTTCCTGAAATAGGTAAGTTACTAACTCCCCTTTAAATGTTAAAATGGTCATATATGTTATACTTGATACTCGTGATTGTTATTTTGTGATTTGGATAATTTTTGTGATACTTGTAATTTTGGCACAAAGGGAGTAATTGTCTAAGTTGTTTGGGTTGTGTTCAAAGAGTGGTAAGTGTACGTTCTGGGTGGAGTTTGTACTCAGAAGAAGTATGGTAATGTTATAAGTGTTGATGTGTAGTACTTTTGGGACGGTGGAACAGAGGTAGTATAATTTATCTAAATTTTTGCTAGCAGATGGGTGTGGGCGGCCACCCAAAATGGGCGTGCGGCCGCACATTTATCTAAAAGAATTTGGTCGTGGGCAGGGGAATTTTGGGTGGCCGCAGAGGTAGGTGTGGGCGACCGCCCAATATGCTGAAAAAGATTTGATGTTCCATTTTAGTTGAAGTAGAGTTCAATCTTGGTCTAGGTCTTAGGTGATATCCTAGAGTACCTAGAGGGTTGTTGTGGAATACTCTATTATTGGAAACGGTTCCTTTGTGAACATATGTGTTGTGGAATTTGACTAAATGGTAATTGGATATTGTGGAACATCTTTTGATGTGTTTTGGATTGGTGCATCTTTGTGATGAGTTTTGTGTGGTTACCTACTTTGGAATTATGCCCCGGTTGTTGTTTAAGCAAGTATTTTTTACTATGCTTGTGTTAAAGTCCAGCTGGTACTTGTTATGGTGTCGGGCAGTGGTAGGGATTATAATGGCACACGAGCCAAGTTCATTGTAAGGCTTCTACCATTGGTTTCCCATTTTTAACCCCCTTCCTTGGGCCACGGATTGGGTTTGGGCTAGCTCTCCTTTGTGTGAGTTTAGTCACCTTTTGGGTTATGATTTTGTGTCATTTTCCCCCCGTTGTTGTTGTTGTTGTTGTTGTTGTTGTTGTTGTTGTTTGGTTCATTAACCCGCCTCAGCCCTTTGGTGCTGCTCAGTTGATACCTCTCAAATGGTTATATGTTTGATTCTAGAACCTTGGCTCACTATCCACGTATGAGTGTTTATTTTCTCCTTATGTGTGGTATGATGAGTTGGCTTTGCCTCTCATGTTATGTGCTATATGAATATTTATTCATATTATTCAATTATGAGTATCATTTCAACATGTAACGTAGTTGCATTTTAGTAGCTTACTGAGATTTATTCTCACCATGTTCCTTTCAATGTTGTTTTCCTTAGATAAAAGAGAGCCCAGGAGATAGGTCACTTCACAAGGGAGGACGTCGAGGTGGTGATTTTGGGTAAGACATTTTGGGACATGTGTTATGTAAAGGCTACATTATGTAAATGTATAACCTTTTGGGTAGTGTACCCATGACTTTATCTTTGTATCACCTATTTTTGGAACATGTTGGTGATTTGTAAATTTGTAAGTAAAGTGTGTAAGCCTTATGGATAAGTACTTTGGTTTGTGAAAGTTTGTTTGTGTGAAATGAAATCAAGTTTCCAGTAAATGTGTTTGGTTATATGAAACTTTTATGAAAGGACATTTCAAAAAAAAATCTTTAAATGTTTTATGACGTCTTCCGTGCGTGTCCCGAACGTGGGGCCAAGTAGGACCATGGGTCGGGGCGCGACAGCAGATTTCTGTAAACAAGGGCCGTACGGCTCATCCTTAGGCGTACGCATAAATTGCAGCCGTACGGATGTTGTTTTCATATTATGTTATTTTTTTATTCTGCAGACTTTCTGCAGAATTCTCATCAAGTCCATGGTTTAAATGTTACTTTGATCAGATCAAAGGACACTAATAATTTTGCCATGAGTTTTCGAAATCCTCTCTAGCATTGTTACTTTAATGAACTACATACATCAACATGTATTAATCCAAAAGAGTACTTCCTTTTACTACTATTAGTAAAAGGGGCCTTGATCAATTTCTAAAATTCACATATATCACATGATTCAAAATCATGTGAATATAAAAGTCTGTCCCATGAAATTTTATATATGTGTTTCTTATTATTGACATAGGCATATGTTGGTCCCAAAGGGCAACAAGGGTATGAAAAATAGCTAGAGGGGGGGGTTGAATAGCTGTTTTAAAATTCTTTTCGTACCCTTGATAAACTCAATTGAAAATGCGCACTTTATCAAATAAGCGTTATGATATGCGCCTATGTGAGTGAGTGAAATGCACAGCGGAATTTAGTAATGTAAAAAGGCGCAAAGGTGATAAAGGGGGCGCACACACACTCTAAGTATTTTGGCTCAAAGTGGGTGAAATAAGAAACTAAGGCAAATGATATAACCAATCACAACACAATTCAAATCAATCAATCTACAATGATAAACAAACAAATAGTTAGATATGATATGAACTTTGAAAGGAAATAGCAAGAAAGTAAGTACGTGCTATTTGGAAGGGTTCGATCGAGAAAATGATCTACGTCCTCTACCAAGATGGTTAGTCTTGGATTTCTAATGGAGATCTTATATAATGAGGGAGTGTTACAAATTACAACTTTTGAGCTTATACACTAACTCAAGATCTAATATTCTATGAATGAACAAATCCAAAACAATAACCGGTGTATCTCTTAAAGAAAGATCTAAGTGATCAAACTTAAAGAGGTGCTTGTGTGATTTTAGTATCAAGGCTCTTTAGATCTTTGAGACTGAGAGCACAAGAAAACTAAAGTGTTATAGCTTGAAGATCTGGGCTAAGGATGAAGGTATGAAGATGTTCTTGAGGAATCTGGGAATTTCAAAGGCAATCTTCAAATCTTCAACAAATACTTGAGAGATAAATTCTTGAAAATCTTAGCAATTCTTTAGCAACTCAGCAACTTCAAAATTTTGAAGTTATGGGGTATTTATAGTGAAATCCCAAACACTAGCCGTTGGAAATTCAAGATGATTGTGAGCAAAGGATAAATGTGCTGTCGCTCATTGAGTGGTGCACGTGTCCTTTCATAGCCGTTAGACACATAACACAATTGTGACCGTTGGGGATAGGTGTCCTCAATTTGGGCGCACACGTGTTATTTAACAATCGTTTGAATTTATTTGCGTAGTTTGAATTCTCTTCAAGTCTTCAAATAATCACAGAGTATTGAATTAACACTGAGGGGCGCATGAGCCAAAGAGGCGCGTAACACAATCTTAGCGCATATCCTTATG
This sequence comes from Campanula takesimana, assembly GCA_026119855.1. NCBI lineage: Eukaryota > Viridiplantae > Streptophyta > Magnoliopsida > Asterales > Campanulaceae > Campanula > Campanula takesimana. The sequence goes on along the minus strand of JAOWBW010000607.1, from coordinate 899,010 downwards.
CGCGCTCGCTGAAGGGCGCGTGGCATGATGCAAGAAGGCGCAGTGTATGGCGCGCATAACAGGCGCATGGCGCATGGCTCAAACTAAAATGTGAATTTTCTTGAATCTTGATCTTCTTGCCCTATTTCTAAGCCTATTCTATTACAATGGACAACCTAAAAAATGAAGTATAAATACTTCTTACATGTGGGTCTAAAGTCCATGAAATAAAACTTAGGTGATGGATCAATCAAATCTAATCAATCCTATTACATTGAAACTGAGATATATGTGGGCATACCCAACAATCTCCCCCTATTTGATTGATGCCATTACCTACTATATCAAGGACAAACATTATACTTGATAAAAACATGTCCAAATAAATGATATTGGTAAATCATGTCTCAAGTTAATGCACACACTAGTAAAAGATATAGATTTCTAATCTATTCCAGAAGGATAAAACATTACAAATGGAAAGATAGAAATAACCGTTTATAACACATTCAAGATGATATGAGTTTTAGTTTTGAAGTGTGTTTAAACAAAGTTTAAACTCAATGCATGAAATATGAAGCAGTTGAAATATGATGCATATGATTTTAAACAACATTCAATGTTCTACAAACAAGAAGTTTGAGTGAACAAGTTTTGAAACAAAAGTGATGTTTTGTTCTCATTAATACTTGGGATGTAGGAGTTACAGATTACAAGTATTGAACAGAACAAAATCAAAAGAGGTGCTAAAACATGTAAGCACGAAAATCACTAGAGAAGATTTCTAATCACAAAAAGTTCTAACAACTTACAAACAAAAAAAAAACTAAGGGTTTTGAGGCGCGTCTTCATCCTTCAATCCTTCTTCAATTTCTAAGACGGAGCGCTGGATTTGCTTGGAAAGTTGATAGGCGCGGTTGACATTGGCATGAGTGTCGGTGAGAAGAGTATGAGTTTCAGTGACACCGTCTCTGATGTAGCGCAAGTGATCAACGTTGAAGTTTTGATACTCATCAATGGAGCGCTGAGTAATTTGATGTTGCTGAGAAACATTTTCTTCTATTATTTGAAGATGAGCTTCAATAGCATTCTGAGCAGTGATAATATCAGAAGAAATGTGATCGGCGCGTCTGTCTGAGCTTGAGTGAGCGGCGGTGAAGTGAGTGACAATCATCTCTTTCAACACATCCAACTTTGAAACTAACACATTCATGTTGGATTGAGATGCAGCAGACTGAGGTATGAAGGTAGGAGGCGCAGCAGATGAAGTGTGCACCTGATCAGGTTGAGTTTGTACCTGAGTCTGTGTCTGCGTCGGAGGAGAAGAGAGTTTGGCCTTGATTGAATTCATCTCCCCCTTAATGGCAGCAATCTCCTCAGACTAATCAGTGAGCATGGAAGTGAGGAGCTCAAATTGAGATTTAATATGAGACTGGCCTTGCTCCAAATTGGTCTGCCCCTGCTGCAAAGATTTCAGAACAGAGAGTACCTCGCTCAATTTTGAGGGAGCAAAAGGAGGAGGTGCAGGGGTACTAGGAGGCGCGTCATCAGATTGATGCGCTTGAGATGATTGAGGTGCAGGAACAGGAGAAGGCGGAGGAGCATATTCATCTTCGATGCGAGGAGAAAGAATGCGTGGAGGAATAGACTCTTTCTCCCCCTGAACTGGTTCATCTAAGTCAGAAGTATCATCTCCAAAAATATCAATATGAAGTTGATTTCTAGACACTTGTTCCTTATGAATTTTGAGAATTGGAGGCGCACGGGATACAGGGGCACGAACTGAATGCGCCCGTTGGGTAGGCGCAGGATCAACTGAGCTTTTCTCAACATCTGCGCTTAAACCAGCGCCTTTCTTGCGTTCTAGCTTCTCTAACTCAGCAGCTTGCTTGGCTCTAAAATCTTCATCACGTTTCTTTTGAGCCTCAAGCCTGCTAGCTTCCTGCGCGACCCTTAGATCCCTATCCTCATCTGATTCAAATCTGGTGCGCTTGATAGTAGGTCTTGGAGGTTCTTCAACAATCCTCTTTCCTTTGCTATTTTCTGCGCCTGGAGGAATATCTACGCGCTTACTTGCGCCAACTGGCTCCTTGCTTGACTTTGTTGGTGCGCCTTTAAGAACTGGCGTATCATCGGATTCAGTGTCTTCATCAACTAAGCCTTCAATGGATTTGATCCGAATTCCTGTTGTGCGCTTAACGGGCTTCTTTCTGCGCTTTTTGAGATCCAAGTTAACTTTTCCAAAAATTGGAACATCGTCAGTTTTGTAGGCAGGGTTTTCATTCAAAAATTTGACTAACTCAGGATAAGTTAGAAAAAGTTTTGTGAGAAGACGGCAGTGAGAACGGAACTTGGTCTTTCCTTCATTCTTGTTCTTGACATACTTGTCAATCTGTTCGCTCAAAGTTTTAAACAAAATGTGAGGCCAGTGGAGCTTTGTCTTGGCCATGATTGCAACAGTTTATTCCCATTGTTCCACTGTGAATCTGTTGACATTACCAGTTTTGAACACAATAGAGGTGCCAACAAGGTGCGCAATATGTGTTAAGACATCTCCTCTATCTCTAATTTCAACAAGCTTGATATTATTTTGAAGCGTGGGAATATTAAGAAGCGCAGCAGCCATCTTATTTTGATCTTCGATAGAGTAATCCATTAGACGCCCAATAATTCGATCTTCACCCGTAGAAGGAAAACATAGTAGATTTCGAATCACAGAGGAGGATAGACTGACGTCTACATTTTGCACACGAGCCTCAATCCTGTAGCGAGTGCGTCCATTATCATTTATTTCCACTAGATGAGCGGTTGAAAAGAATTCGTCAACTAGGAGCGGGGAAAAGTATAGCTGATCCATTGTAAATAATGGAAGCAGACCAGCAGTAGAGAGGGTCTCAATGATCTCTCTTCCAATATCTTCACCAGATAGCTTGAAGAGATCAAGAGTTTCTTCTAGTTTAAAGTCAGCTAGATCCTGAAAAACAAAACATAAGAGAATCAGTATTGTAAGAGGCGCATAAAATCAAGTATGAGAAAAGTAAAGAGTAGGCGCAGAACACAATATAGGCGCATGATAATAGTAGGCGCATACTATTACTAGGCGCATATATATAGGTAGGCGCATAAATTTTACAAGGCGCATAGAATGATCTATGAGAAGTAAGAAAAAATTTAGACATAAAAATTTGACTAAGTATGAATTTAGGCGCATAAGATTTTAGGCGCATAATGACTTTAGGTGCATGAATGATTGAGGCGCATAACACTTGTAGGCGCATACAATTGTTAGGCGTATGAATCAATAACGGCGCATAAGGTCTTTAAGGCGCATAAGATACTAGGCGCATAAAATGATATTTAGGCGCATGTCTATGTAAAAATTTGAACTTAGAATAAAACACACAAACAATGAAAATACATAAGCATGCAAGCAAACAATATCAAACATGAAAATTTTGAAAAACAAGTTTTGAAAATTTTGAGACCCAAGTCATGCAAAAATAACGAAGAACACAAAGAACATGTCTTGAGTGCTCGAAGAACACCAAGAACACATAAAACGTGAAACTTCACCAAAACAAGCACACAATATATCAAAATGACCACAATAAGACAAGGATAAAAAATATGTAAATCAAAACAAGTAAAAATCAATAACAAAATCAGAAAATGAATTTGAAGGTTCGACATTTCGAAAGTACAACAATGGTGATTCTTCAGATTCGCACCAAATAGCGAATTGATCGTTGAAAAAGTTAGATATAAATATTCTAAATTGAAAAACTAACAAAACCCAACAAACGATTTCGAAAACGGATCACCGAAACAAGATTTGTCAAGAAAAATATGATCCGGGTTTTTAGAAAAAACGATGAACACACAGAAATGACAAAAAATGAAGAAAATGCAGAAATTTAGGAGTTTTAAGGTTAGAAATCCATACCATTTCGTCTTGATTTGTCTTTGATGATCGTTTTGGACCCATTAACAGTGTATATGAAGAAATATGGAGAAGAAAAAAATATGGAGATAGAGAGAGAGATAGAGACGGAGGGTCAGAGAGAGAGAGAGAGAGAGAGAGTTGGTGAGAGAGAGTGTAGGGGAGACTATATATATAGGTATGTAATGATTATAAAAGGGGTTTAGGGTTTCTAGGATAGGAGGTGAAGAGATGGTCATTTATGAGGGATTTTGAGGAGGGGATGGACATTAATGGAGAAATGACACAAAGTACATTGATGTGACATTTGGGTATAAGAAAAACTGCTCCACTTTCCCTATAAGTATATGACCAATTTTGACTAATTTTTGCACAAACCCCAAAAACATCTGTTTTGGTGTAAGTTTGGGGTGCAAGAAATAAATCCACATAAGGCTTTGAGCGCGCATAAGTATTAGGTTACACAAGTACCCTTGAACAATTAATGGAATGTCAAAAGACAAAGATTCCTATAATAAATAAGAACAATCATACCTGGTACTTGTGAAAAATTGAATACGTTCAATCATTGAAATAATCAATATTGAGCATTGATTGAGCCGTAATATTAAATGCGCGCATGGGAGGCGCATAACACTTATGGGCGTGCATGAATAATAGGGCGCATAAGGCTTTCAGCGCGCATAAGTATTAGGTTGCATTGGATGCTAGGCGCGCATAAAAGAGTAGAGCGCGCATGAGAGTTGAGCGCGCAGTGAGTGTAGGGCGCGCAAGGTATTGGGCGCGCAGGGTTTGCTTGAAACTTGAAATGAGTTATCATTTTAACCTAATATACTCATGTAACTCAACAAAACATAAAATCATTAGTATTGACAAAACTGTAATGAATTTTAGTTGAGTTCAAGCATACCCATTTCACCTCTCAAAAATATGAACCGTTTTGCCTCAAGTGCTTTCGTTAGAATGTCGGCGATTTGATAGTCGGTTCCCACGTGTTCCAAATGTATATTTCCTTTCTCCACGTGGTCTTTGAGGAAGTGATATTTGATGTCGATGTGTTTGGTCTTTGAGTGCATGACAGGATTTTCAGAAACCGCAATTGTTGAAGTGTTGTCGCAGTAGATGGGACAATTTTCTTCAATGATATCATAGTCCACCAATTGCTGCTTCATCCATAGTATTTGACAACAACAGCTTCCCGCAGCAATATATTCAGCTTCGGTTGTTGAGACAGATACTGAAGCTTGTTTCTTACTTGCCCATGACCCAAGTCGATATCCGAGGAAATGACAAGTGTCACTTGTGCTTTTCCTATCAATTGTGCACGCTGCATAATCCGCATCTGAATAACTTACAAGTTTAAAATTCGAATCTTTGGTGTACCAAAGTCCAAGGTTAACAGTGCCGGAGAGATATCTTATAATACGTTTCACAGCAATTAAGTGCGCTTCTCTAGGGTCAGACTGATAACGAGCGCAAACACAATAACTAAACATAATATCGGGCCTACTAGCAGTAACATAAAGGAGCAAGCCAATCATACCTCGATAGAGCGTTTGATCAACACGTTTACCTTTTAAATCTTTGTCGAGTTTGTTGCCGGTAGCCATTGGAGTATCATATGCTTTGGCGTTCTCAAGTCCAAATTTCTTGATTAGATCCTTTGTATATTTGGCTTGATTGATGAATATGCCATCATTCATTTGTTTGATTTGAAGTCCGAGGAAGAATGTGAGTTCTCCATCATGCTCATTTCAAACTTGCTCTTCATTAGTTTCTCAAAGCGCTTGCACAATAATTCATTAGTGGAACCAAATATAATATCATCAACATAAATTTGAACAAGTAATTTATGACCATTATGTTTGGCAATGAAAAGAGTTGTATCGATTTTACTGCGAGTGAAGCTTTTTTCGATTAGAAACTTGGATAGTGTATCGTACCATACTCTTGGTGCTTGTTTGAGTCCATACAAAGCATTCTGGAGTTTGTACACATGATTTGGAAATTGTGAATCTTCAAACCCAGGTGGTTGAGCAACGTAGACTTGTTCTTGGAGTTCACCATTAAGAAACGCGCTCTTCACATCCATTTGATATAACTTAAAGTTCTTGTGAGCTGCGTAAGCTAGAAATAATCTGATAGCTTCAAGTCTTGCTACGTGTAACGACCCAAAAACCCGCCTATATTTTCTTAGAAATAAATATTTAATTATTTATTTATTTCTTATTTATTTAGTTAAATTATTTATTTATTTAAATAATTATGTGTGCATTTTATGTTTCATGATATTTTCGTGCCTAGCATTTAATTTGTTAATTGTGCTAGTGTAGAGTGTTGGGTCTTAGTTGTTGAGGAGAGTTATAAGGGTTAATGGTAAGTAGTGGTAGAGGCCTAAGTGTAACATTTGGAATAATTTAATTACTCCCTCACCTCCTTCCCCTCCCCTCATCTTTCTCACTCCCAGCTCTCTCTTTCTCTCTCTCTCTCTCTCCTCCATTGAAGGTAAGAAAGCTCTCCCCTTCTCTCCTCTTTTTAGTCATCTTCCTTTCTTCTTTTCTTATTTCTCATTTTATGAAAATGCTTAGATCGTTGAGGTGGTCGTTTAGAGCCAAGAAAATCTTGATTTGGAGAACTTTGATTTCGGGCCAAGTAAGTTGCTTTTCCCCCATTTATGCCAAAATTGTTCATCTTTAGCTCATTTGATGATCTAGTTGTGATAAATGGCTTCTTGGTTTGATTTAGAATTTATTTGCATTTTATCCATTTTTATGAGATTTTGGTTTGTGATTCATATCTTGGCTTGGATTGTTTAGATAGTGATATATAGGCCATTTATAGGTTTATATGTTGTTCTAGTACATTGGTATACTTACTAGAAGCATTGATTTTGGTTTGGGTTGAAATGGGTAAGAAATTCTTCATGAACCCAGGTGAATTCCGTCTGAAACTCAGGCCGAGCGCCTGCTCGTCCTTTCCAAGCGCCCGCTTGAATTAGCCATTTTCCCGACCCAGACCTCCTGGCCATATGAGCGCCCGCTCGGTCACCCCCAGGCGCCCGTTCGGTCCCTTTTTCCTGGAAGTCCAATTTTGTTGTTAAGAACGAGGGTGTAATATCCACCTAGGTTTATGGCACTATTCCTTGTGAATTATTTAGACATCGTAGAACACTTTAGCGTTTATAAATAGTTCCTTTGTGATTAGATGAGTTGTGACGTGGAATTTCACTAAGTGTTGTTTGGAATGGATGGGACATCTTTATGATGCGTAGATTGATCGGTTCATTTCTATGATGATTATTTGGTAAGATTTTATGCTTGGGTCCAGAATGTTCCCTTCTCTTGTTTTGGGTTAAGGATAAGATGAAATCATGGTATAGACTTCGAGTCTTCTTCTTGTTGACTTAATTGGATATCGTAGAAACTATAATAATTGGGAATAGTTCCTTGGTGAGTAAATGTGATATAATATTTACCTAGTTATTATTTGGAGACGTTGGAACATCTGTTGATGTGTTGTTGACTTGGTTTATCTTTTGATGATTAATTGGCATGGTCCATTGTGAACAATTGTGTTGCGGAATTAGCCTAAGTATTGTTTGAGAGTGTTGGGCATCTTGTAATGTATTCAGGATTATTTCGATCAGATTGATTTTGGGATCAGACTTGGTCTAGATTCGAAGTGATATCTTATAATACCTAGAGGGTATTAGGGAACACCAAAGTGTTGGGTTTGGTCCGTTGTGATCATGTGTGAACAAGTGTAATATTTTGGGTTCGTTTGGGGTATTAAGAATTGGTCCGTTTATGAATGGATGTAAAGCGTGGTATAGTGATTGGGTAACCGTGGGTTTGATTTGCCCTAAGGGTATTTATTCGGAATTCCTATTTGGAATTCTAGGTGTAAAGAGATAGTTGAGTTCATAGCCCTAGTACATCTTTATGAGTAAACGTTTAGGATAATTTTGGGTTATAGTCGTTGTACTATTTGTGAGCGACCGTTTGGGTTGTGTTCCTTATGAGTAACTTGTGGGTATCATCTTTGGAATGTATCTGGTATGGTTCCTTATTATGGAATTATCGTGTTTTAATAATCATTGTTGTTGGGCTCCTTATGAGCAGTTCCGTTTATCGTTGTTGTGCTCTTTATGAGAAATTCCGTTTATCGTTGTTGTGCTCTTCATGAGAAACCCTTGTTATTGTTGTTGTTAAACTCTTCATGAGTAACCGTTGCATCTTTATGGTGATTATTTGGTATGGTTCCCTACTTCGGAATCATGAGTTGTTTATTTAAGCGAGTATTTATTACTTAGCAATTGTTAGAAAGTCCAGCTGGTATTTGTGTGTTTCGGGCGATGCGAAAGATTATAATGGCAATGAGCTGAGTCCATTATAATTCTTGACCATTGTTTTGCCCCCTTATTACCCTCCTCCAGATTGGCCTTGGATGTGAGATGAGCTAGCCCCTTTGTGAGCATTATAGCTATTGGTTTTAGGCTTTGACTGTGTGTCATCGTCCCCTTGTTGTTATTGGTTCCGGTACCGGGGTTTTCTCTTCAGCTATTATGCTACTATGAAGATGGGTTGATTGGTTTCCTTCAGCTCTTATGCTGCTACGTTGATTGGATGTCTTCAGCTGTTTATGCTAACACGAAGATTGGTTGATTCGAATTGGTTCAAGCTGCGCAGCAATTGTTATATCCTTTGGTTTAAACCTTGGCTCAGTATCCTTTGTAACGTGTTTATTTCAGTCTTATGTGCTGCATGATGAGTTAGTCGTTATTTCCAACTGGTATGGGACGGTTGGCGATAGGGAGCTTTCTCATTTGTTGTTATATGATTTACTTGCTCAGTTATATAATTAATTTGCATGATATTATGCCATGTAGATGCATTTAGTAGCTTACTGAGATTTTATCTCACCCCGTTTCTTGTTTCAAATTGTTTTTCCTTAACCCCCCCCAGGAAAGCAAGTGGTATCGTTTGAGGTCCGTTGTATCGGGAGTCTTCTGAGCAGGTTGATCGCCTTTGGGGTAGTTGCTCTTCAGAGCCTCTTTGTATATGGTTGAAAGGTCGTGGTCGTCCAGGGTTATGTTTATACTGTTGTCCTTTGGGAATTTATAGTAGAATTCACGCCCCCGGTTTGGTATTTAGCATTTTGGAGATGTATATTTTGTAAATTTTATATTTATGGATTTTTGAGATTTCCGGGGCGTGACACTACGGGCGCAAAAGTTTCATCGTAATCAATTCCTTCTTCTTGCCTATAGCCTTGTGCAACCAATCTTGCTTTGTTTCTTGTGATGGTTCCATTCTCATCCATCTTGTTTCTGAATACCCATTTCGTACCAATCACTCCTTGATCATTTGGTCTTGGAACAAGAGTCCAAACCTTACATCGTTCAAATTGATTGAGTTCTTCTTGCATAGCAACAACCCAATTAGGATCTTGGAGCGCTTCATCAGCCTTCTTCGGTTCAATTTGAGAGATGAATGCAGTGTAAGCATCAAAGTTTGTCGCTCTCCTTGTACGAACACCAACGTTTAGATCACCAATGATATTATTGAATGGGTGACCTCTAACTTCACGAATTTCAGGAGGTAAGTTAGGTTGAGTCGTAGTAACTTGAAAGTCTTCAATTGCTACATCTTCACCAGATTCTAAATCATCAAAATTTGTGGGTTGAATTGGTGTAGAGTTGAAACTTGGGTTTACACCAGATGCAGCTGTAGATATAGGCCCATGAGAGGCATCAAGAGGCGCAACATGTGAGTGAGGCACAGCTGATGACTGATGGGGCGCGCCATATGAGAAGTTAGGCGCAACTGATGTTGATGGATTTCCTTGAGTTGATAGATTCTGCTCTTGTGTAGGCGCAACATAAATAGGAGCACCTGTATCATTAAGCTCAACAGAATCATCAGCAACATTTGAAGCCAAATGTGGCTCAAGGAGAGAATGTTCATCAAATGTAACATGTACAGATTCAACTATCACTAATGTAGATCTATTAAAAACGCGAAAAGCTTTAGAATGTTTGGCATACCCAACAAAAATACCTTCGTCGGCTTTGGCATCGAATTTACCTCTATGTTCGTTTCCGTTGTAGAGGAGATAACATTTGCAACCAAAGATCTTGAAGAATGCAATGTTGGGAGTTCTACCACGCCAAAGTTCATATGGAGTCTTGTTATGAAGTTTGTTGATGAGGGAACGATTTTGAGTAAAACATGCTGTGTTGATAGCTTCTTCCCAAAAGTACTTAGGTAATTTTGCTTCAGCTATCATCGTGTTTCCCGCTTCATTCAACGTCCTATTATTTCTTTCTACAACACCATTTTGTTGAGGAACTCCAGCGGTTGAGAAGTTGTGATCTATCCCATGATCGTCGCAATATCGAGCAACACCGTTGTTCTTGAATTCTGTTCCATTGTCGGATCGAACACTAACGATGTCATTTTCTTTTTAGGTTTGGAGCAGTCTGAATAAGGTGGTCAGAATGTCGTAACAATCGTCTTTTGAGATCATCATTTCCACCCATGTAAATCTTGAATAATCATCCACCACAACTAGAGTATACTTGTTCTTTCGAATACTTGCAGTGGTGACTGGTCCAAATAGATCAATGTGGAGCAGTTGCAAACATCTAGTTGTTGTAGGATTGGTCTTGCTGGAGAAAGATTTTTTCGGTTGTTTGCCAAGTTGACATGCGGCGCACTTCTTGTCATGATGATCAGCAACCTTGGGAAGTCCTTTAACTAGGTTATTCCTGCTGAGTTTAGATAGATATTTGAAGTTCAAGTGACTTAAGCGCTTGTGCCACAGCCAACTATTTTCGCTCACACTTTTAGCTACAAAACAAAGATTAGTACTAGAGTTCATACTATGGAAATCAATAATGTAAATATTTGTCTTACGATATCCCGTGAGTAATGTAGCTCCAGTTTTGCCATTATTGATAAGACATTGAGTTGAGGTGAAATGTCATTCTAATCCTTTGTCATAGAATTGAGATATGGATAATGAATTGTGCTTGAGCCCTTCGAAGAGAGAGACTCTTTCAATGCAAACTTTGTCTTTCTTGAGCTTTCCATATGCAACAACTTGACCTTTGTTATTATCACCAAATGTTACTGAGGGACCTCTTTCTTCATGGACATCTTCTAATAAGGATTCATCTCCAGTCATGTGTCTTGAACACCCACTATCGAGAATCCATTCATGATTTCTAGCTTTTGAAGATCCAGCCATGAAACAAAGAGCCTGAAATATAGACATTTAAGCAGGTCCCCTTTATTCCTTTTGGGTCCTAGGGTTAGCAACTTTTGACAACCCACTCTTGCTTGACCTTAGGGTTTTTATGTCCTTTGGCATTGGGAGTGAATCGCAAAAGGCATTCCACGGCCTTGTGTCCAGAACAATCACAAATGGAACAATGATGAAAGCCACCAATCACATGAGTTTTCACAAACTCTTTACTTTTCTCTGGGATAGCATTCTTCTATTGGTCAGATGGACCAGCCTTACCAAAATCCTTCTTTTGAAATTTTGGAGCGCTTGATCTAGGAGGGCGCATAGGGCTAGGAGGCGCACGGCGATGAGGCGCGTGGCTCTTAGGCGCATAATGAGCACTCGGAGAAGGAGCGCGCTTTGTTTCAAGAGGGATTTTGCTAGAGGATGATTCATCTGTAGCTATATCTTTCCCATTAGCTTTCCCAAATTGCTTCGTTGGGTAGACATAATGGAATGTTTGTCTCTTGACTTTTTCCTGTCCTTTACCCATTGAATTAGAATGTTTTTCCTTGGGAATTTCAAAGGTTTTCTGGTTAGTAAATTCACTCTCTCTTTCAGCACAGACATCACATTTAAAGTTGTCACTAGTTGATGAGAATCCCAAGCCACTTTTTCACCACTGACTTTTTGGGACTCAAATATATTCTCCATAGTGACACGAGAATTGGACCACTCATTTGTAATCTTTTTAAGATCAGTAATTTGAGCAACCAATTCATCATTTTGAACATTAAGCAGTGAGTTCTGTTCAGTTAGAAAAGTGTTTTTAACAGTAAGAGGAGTCATGCTCTTTATCTGCTCCTTAAGGAGGGTGAGTTCAGATTTAAGTAGATATTTCTCGGTATTAAGCTGGGAAATTTCATCACATGATAGTGCTAGAGCTTCCTTCATACTATCAAATCTAGTGATTACCTTTTCAGCCTTTTTGAACAATTTTTCTTGTTCAGCAATCACTTCATCATCGTTGATTTTGGAGATTGGAGCAGTTGGTTCAACTTGAGGTCTAATGTAAGCTCCTTTTCTCAACTTGTTCCTTGCACTTAGATCACATCGAGAGAATAACAATCCACCATCGCTTTGAGCCGGAGTGAGAAATCCTTGTTCAACGAGCTCGCTGATGGTTGGTCCTTTCTTCCTTTTTCTCTTCTTGAAAACCTGCAGATTTCTTGATAGGTTTATTCAAGGCATTCATATCAGGAACATCCTTGGAGAAGTCATCATCAGAATCATAAGTATCAACTTCATCATCATTTGCCACCAAACAAATGAGTCCATCATCAGAATCTTCATCGCTCTCATCTGAGTCTGTTTCGATCCAAGTGTTTTGCTCATTTGCTGGTGATTCTTCTTCAACAACCATTCCCTTGTGACGAGTAAATTTGGGAGTGAACTTGGGAGTATGGCTGCTCTTCTTCTGCATATATTCAAATTTTGGAATTGGGCAGCTTGAAGCAAAGTGTCCTTGTTTCCTGCAATTAAAACAAACAAGGTCTTCTTTTCTCTTTGAATCACTGTTCCTCGTGAACTTTTGAGGAGCTCTGCTTGTAGATCCTTGAAACTTGTTGGTTGAGCCGGGCTTGGTGAATTTTCTGAACTTCTGGAATCTCTTCACAAATAAAGCGAAGTCTTCATCATCCATGTCCAATAGCTCAGAAGTAGAAATTTTTGGATCGAAACTTTTCACATCATGAGTAGGCGCAGGCGCAGAAACATGAGCCTCTTCTCTTTGCGCCACCATTGCTATGGATTTTGATTTTTCTTCAGTTTCACTAATTCGCTGAAGTTTGAGCTCATAAACTTTGAGATTTGCGTAAAGGTTCCTTAAAGTCCATACATCTAAAGTTCCAGCGTATTCGAGAGCGCTAGATTTATGGAGATATCTTGATCCAAAGGCTTATAGAAAATTTACATTCAAATCATTGTTGGAAAACTTCATGCCAAGTGAAATACATAGATTGATAATCTCACAGTAGCGCTCGTAAGTTTGTCTTAATGTTTCACCGGGGAGTTGAGAGAAATTGTTGAATCTCTTTTGCACTTCATATTTCTTGTTTTCCTTGCAAACAGTGTCTCCTTCTATATGATCATCAATAGCATCCCATAACTCATTTGCGGTAGCACAATGCATGACGTGTTGTTTCATAGCCGTGCTTTGAGTGCTTAGAAGAATGTTTATAGCTTTGCCATCATTTGCAACACTTCTTGTTTCTTCTTCAGTCCATTCTTCTTTTGGTTTCTTGACGGTTGGTTGAACAGCATTTGTGCGCGGATTTGGATTCGCTTTCATAGGAATGTAAGGTCCATAAACCACGGTGTCATGAAGTCTTTCATCGATTGAGTTGAGATGAGTTAAGATGCTGAATTTCCACAAGTCAAAATGATCTTCATCAAAGACCGGAACGTGAGTGTAGTTTGCAGTTGCCATAGGTTTTGAGTTTGCCATTTAGAATCGGCACCCAAGCTGTTAAGCTTGAAAAACAAAAGTGTTTTATAAAGGTGCTTGCTCTGATACCACTTGTTGGTCCCAAAGGGCAACAAGGGTATGAAAAATAGCTAGAGGGGGGGTGAATAGCTGTTTTAAAATTCTTTTCGTACCCTTGATAAACTCAATTGCAAATGCGCACTTTATCAAATAAGCGTTATGATATGCGCCTATGTGAGTGAGTGAAATGCACAGCGGAATTTAGTAATGTAAAAAGGTGCAAAGGTGATAAAGGGGGCGCACACACACTCTAAATATTTTGGCTCAAAGTGGGTGAAATAAGAAACTAAGGCAAATGATATAACCAATCACAACACAATTCAAATCAATCAATCTACAATGATAAACAAACAAATAGTTAGATATGATATGAACTTTGAATGGAAATAGCAAGAAAGTAAGTATGCGCTATTTGGAGAGGTTCGATCGGGAAAATGATCTACGTCCTCTACCAAGATGGTTAGTCTTGGATTTCTAATGGAGATCTTATATAATGAGGGAGTGTTACAAATTACAACTTTTGAGCTTATACACTAACTCAAGATCTAATATTCTATGAATGAACAAATCCAAAACAATAACCGGTGTATCTCTTAAAGAAAGATCTAAGTGATCAAACTTAAAGAGATGCTTGTGTGATTTTAGTATCAAGGCTCTTTAGATCTTTGAGACTGAGAGCACAAGAAAACTAAAGTGTTATAGCTTGAAGATCTGGGCTAAGGATGAAGGTATGAAGATGTTCTTGAGGAATCTGGGAATTTCAAAGGCAATCTTCAAATCTTCAACAAATGCTTGAGAGAGAAATTCTTGGAAATCTTAGCAATTCTTTAGCAGCTCAGCAACTTCAAAATGTTGAAGTTATGGGGTATTTATAGTGAAATCCTAAAAACTAGCCGTTGGAAATTCATGATGATTCTGAGCAAAGGACAAATGTGCTGTCGCTCATTGAGTGGAGCACGTGTCCTTTTATAGCCGTTAGACACATAACACAATTGTGACCGTTGTGGACAGGTGTCCTCAATTTGGGCGCACACGTGTTATTTAACCATCGTTTGAATTTATTTGGGTAGTTTGAATTCTCTTCAAGTCTTCAAAGAATCACAGAGTATTGAATTAACACTGAGGGGCGCATGAGCCAAAGAGGCGCGTAACACAATCTTGGCCCATATCCTTATGCGCGCGCGTTGAAGGGCGCGTGGCATGATGCAAGAAGGCGCAGTGTATGGCGCGCATAACAGGCGCATGGCGCATGGCGCATGGCTGAAACTAAAATGTGAATTTTCTTGAATCTTGATCTTCTTGCCCTATTTATAAGCCTATTCTATTACAATGGACAACCTAAAAAATGAAATATAAATACTTCTTACATGTGGGTCTAATGTCCATGAAATAAAACTTAGGTGATGGATCAATCAAATCTAATCAATCCTATTACATTGAAACTGAGATATATGTGGGCATACCCAACAGCATCAATGCTTTAAGAATGTAATGCTTACATCCTTAGATGCAGATTTCCATTATTTATGTTATACTCATTATTTTGTTCTTCCAAGATAAGGATATTAAGTCCCACGATATGATTAGCAATACAATAAAGCAAATCAAATTTAATGGAACACTTTCTTATTCGAAATAAGAAATATCCATAATCTCCTAATGAAGAAATCAAAATAATATTTCTACTTAAAGTAGGAACATCACTACATTTGTTCAAAACAAATATGAACCCACTAGGTAAAGACACTTCGCAAGTTCCTATGATTAATGTTGCAACCTTTGCATCATTATTACCACATAGGTTAGCCTTTACCTTCCTTAAGTAGTCTTTCTATTTCTCAAGTCTTACACATTTATACAAATGTGGTATCCATATCCAATATCCAATACCTAAGAGCTTAGAAGTATAATTTTAACATAAATACTTGAAGTGGTAGTCCTACTACCCTTCCTTTTGATCTTTTTAATTCAAACTGTAATTCTCCAATGGTCAATCATATTGCCATGGTAGCAATTACATCCTTAGGATTTTAGGTTTAGCCACAAATATTTCCTTTAGGCTTGACAACTCTTGTCTTGCATTTATCTTAAATCCTTGTCCATATTAACCTTTAGAGTTTGAGAAGGTTTCCATTTGATATTAAGACTTAGCATTTTAAACATCAAATGTCGCTCATGAATTAATATGAAATCCGTTTGTTAGTTCCAAACTAACTTGATAATCAAGCCATCTAAGGTAATTAATATGTCTCTCCATGTTCAAAACATGAGAACTTATCAACATACCTTTCATTCATCACATGAATGTTAGGCTCTAATCAATCTCAAACTTTACTTGCCTTTCTTGCTTGTAGGAACGCTTCCTACGTGATTGCTTATCACATAAGCATTCATATGTATCAGATGCTTCTAAAGTTCCAAACATATGGTAGCAAGTTGTAGGACAATTGATATCCATAGATTCATCCACATGATTCTAATTAATGTCTTTGTCCGTCCTTAAGGCATTAGGTTTATTATAAATAGGATTTATTAAGAATTCATAACTTCCCTTCTTGCTTTAGAATAATTCTTAAGCTCATGACTAGGTCAAGGAAGTTAATCTTATTCTCTTTAAGTGGGGTCAATCGCAGTAATTATACATGATTAAAGTTTAAAACATTCTACACAAATATGGAAATAAATATACACATATATTTCATACCATTATCATTTAAGAGATATTTAATGTATTTCATAAATACTTCCACTAAATTATACATCTTCAAATACAACAATTGTATAATATAATTTATGTGGGCTAAGATCCATATTTCACTTGATCTTACGTCCGCGATGGCAAGATGCATAAAACCAAGATATTTAGGTAGATAACTCCTTATCAATCATATTATATATGACTCTTAGATCCTTTGTGAGATTTTAGACAACATATGTCTAACATGTTTTAATCTCATCTTGTGCCTTAGGCCCATAACCCTTATGATAGCCTAATTAAGTCAAACCACTTTAAACGTATAGGAACCACTCTTTCACTCATCATGCTCATACACTGATAGAATTAATGTGCCTCGTGATGGTTAGAGCCTGCATAAAACTACCCGGTGTACTCACATGTGTTCTAATAATGGATTGACACATGACTTAAATTTTCAAGAAGGTTCTTTCATATAGAGACATGCATCATATATTTAATTATGTCAAACATAATATAATATAGTCTTTCCATAGTGAATAACAACTAATCAAATTAATTGACAGAAGCAAAATCTCGTGATTCAATTATGAAGTAACATTATGGGGACGGAATCTAAATTATCTGTAAACAATTTACAGATTGGATATTTCATTCGCATTCCCAGAAACAAGGCATAAGCCTGCCATTGGTCCATGCAATGAATTAATCCAAATTTAGTTTCCATCTCTACAAACAATTTGCACTTTGTTCATAGGGATTAATTCTAAAATTTGTTCCTGCAGAACATCTATAGGTTGACAGCACAAAACATACCATCAAAACTAAGCCAAAAGGCATCCACAATCCCGTGCTAAAATAAAGAAACCAAGTAACTTCTCTATACGTTCGAAACTAAGCCAAAAGGCATCCACATTCCCGTATAGATTGTTCACTTGTTTCAAGACCTTTTAATTGTCTTTTAATCTCATAGATTACAGCAATCCTAAACACTTTAGAATTCTGATTTCTGCAACTTTCTAGATTAAATCATATTTCAGGAAACATGGTTTCGAAAACCAGATTCAGTTTCTGATTTGAATTCTGTAAACAATTTACAGAACAATCAGAGAACCAGAAGACAAAACAAATCTGTCCAAACCATCCGTACGGATGTTTCTGGCAGCTTCCATATTCATCTGTACTGCTCCGTCAAGTAGGTCACAGAAACTATGAACTTTCAGAATTTTGGAACTGCATATTTCTGGATTTTCAATTGAACATTGTTTCAGGAAACACGGTTTCAAAAACCAGCCTTCTGAAGGAAGTTTTAGTTTCCAGATTCGAATTATGTAAACAATTTACAGAACAATATGGACACCAGAAAAACTGAACAAAATAGCCCAGAAATCCAAAGCAGCCGTACGGCTGCTGTGGAGGCGTACGCCTCCCACAGAGCCGTACGGTTGTGATTTCCATATTCCCCAGATTTCCAGAATTTCTTAAATTCGATCAATCCCAATATCGTGTTCATATATAATCATATTACAAAAACACAACGATATAGATTACGAATTTTAACTCGTCTAATTCATATAATCAATAACCAATTTATTTCACATACAAATTAGATCAATGTCATCAACAAATATAATCCAATTACAACATGATAATCTAAGCATATGATCATACATATAAATCCAATAAATATTACAATCACATAATCCCCATATTTATGCTCATAAACTTTATATCTCATATAGAAAACTCAAATCACATATTCATCTTATCATCATGCAAAATCATATAACCGAATTAAATAATTTAAACATGATGTATTTAAATAATCAACGATGAACGGGACTCTGATACCACTATTGGGTTTTGATGCATCATGCGCAGCGGAATAAACATATGAAATGAAACACCCATGAGCATCCGTGCATGTTGATTAAATTAAATACAAGATGAAAGAAAACATACCCTTGAAGATCAAATCCATGAACACGGACTTTAAGGTGCTAAAGCAAACACCCTCTATCGGTATCCACACATCGAACGGATATCAAGAACAACTTCTTGATCTGGATTGCTATACCCAAGGCTTGATGAAGAAACAATTTCTTCGTATGAATTATTTTGCTTCATTGATTATTATATTTTGATGATCATGGATCACAAAATAAATAATCATACCTCTTTATAATTTATTGTTTTCTAAAACAATTATTATTTATTTCCAAAATCAACATTAGAAGTTGTCAAACCCGGCTGTATATATTTATATGAGGGTTTGACCTAATTCCGTTTGGGATCGGGATTCCTTGTCACACAAGAAATCTTAAGAGACTGTTCAGATACGGCATAAGCAGCCGTACGGCTACATCAGAGCCGTATAGAGCTCATCCAGCCGTATGGCTGGTCAGTCCAGTTTTCCCAGATTTTTGCCTTTTCCAATCCGTTCTATTGTGTGTGACCCAATAGGATAATACTATGTTTGCCTAGAGTCTGAACGAGTCACAACCCGTAAGTTATAAGCGGACTCTAGCAAGCCATTATGACTACCCAATTAGTATAATTTTGAAAGTCCAAAGTTACCTTATAGAACATATCACAATCCCTTTGTCACGCGATATCATATTGGACATAAGTAATGTTCCAAGTCAACTTATGTTGTCCAATGCTTTCTCGATCCCGAGTAGATTGATATCAGCAAATGACATTGAACACATCAATTCATTTGGGTACGGCCGTATACTATCATCAATCTCACTCATCGAGTGGCCAAGCAGATATCTCTCTTGAGAGTGGGACAAATCCCATCTTGACTTATCATTCTTCCCTACAAGAATCTGATTATGCCAATCGTAGCCTTTATAACCACCCGGTTAAGGGTAGCGTTTGAGAACGTCAAACATAATGTTCATCATGTGCAAGACAATGATAATCTCAGGTCTAAGGATTCAAATGGTATGACTGTTATGAGATTTAATTATGACATTTGACGATGACATAAATCTCATAACAGGTCTATCCAGTACCTTATTCTCTAACAAGTACCCATAAGTTTAATCCGCATCCTATGCACCATAATCAGCATATGATTATCCATTAAACTCATGCTAGCCCTTCATAAGTGCTAGGGACAATGATTATTATAATAAACATGCAAAATATATAATAATCGGGTTTATTATCTCTATAACAATGAAGCTATGTTGTAACGCATATGCCTTTCTCAAGGGCCTATGGCATAATATCCAACAAAGCTGACGTCATACCTGGGGATCGTAAAAATCCTAGCAAGAAAATTCCAAAGCTTTTCCTTAGGACAGGTACCTAGAGAGGAAAATTCTCAAGCAGATGCCCTTGCTAACCTGTGATCATCCTTCAAAACTGCCTCTCAAACCAATATACCAATCATTTATGTCAACATTCCTGCTGTGGAAAAGTTAGAGCTCTTCAGCACAGATGACGACATCCAGGATGATCAAACCAGTTAGACAAAAACTTCTTGGACCACTCCCATCATCAAGTTTCTTCAAGATGGTACCATCCCAACTGATGAGAAGAGTTCTAGAGCATTCAGGGTAAGGAATTCAAGATATATGTTAATAGATAATGTGCTATTTAAAAAATCTTTTGCAGGTCCATATTTAAGGTGTCTAGAACCCGATAAAGCTAAAGAAGTTCTTAAAGAGTTGCACGAAGGAATATGTAGCAATCATTCTAGGGGCAGAAGTTTGTGCACCAAAGCTCTAAGGATGGGTTACTTCTGGCCTACAATGCGTCAAGATGCCACAAATTATGCCAAGAAATGCGATTCATGTCAGAAGCATGGCGACATCCTGCACCAACCGGCAGAATTGCTTCACCCTATTATCTCCCCCTGGCCATTTATGACATGGGGAATGGACATTGTGGGTAAATTTCCTAAAGCACCAGGAGGGAAGGTATTCATGCTTGCAATGACAGACTACTTTTCCAAATGGGTAGAAGTAGAGGCATACGTCTAAGTCCGTGATAAAGAAGTCATCTCCTTCATCAAAAAAACATCATCAGCAGGTTTGGTATTCCTTCAGAGATAATCTGCGACAATGGTTCCCAATTCATGAATAAGAAAACGACTGACTTCCTAACCAGCTGGGGGGTCAAGATGGTGACATCCTCTCCTGTACATCCTCAAGACAATGGACAAGCATAATCGAGTAACAAGATCATAATCAACAAGTTAAAGAGGAGGCTAGATCAGAAGAAGGGACGATAGGTCGAGGAACTTCTGTTTGTCTTATGGACAGACAGGACCGCACCCAAGAATGCAATTGGACAGACACCATATTCCTTGGTATTTGGAGCAGAAGTCATCGTCCCGACAGCTAGGTATAGGTTGTTGACATCTAGCCAGAACGACGCCAACCTGACTCATGATTTGGATACCATTGACGAGCTAAGAGACCTAGCTAGAATCAGGATGGCAGCTTATCAACAGAGCATTATACGGTCATACAACAAGAATGTCAGATTAAGGAAATTTCAAGTTGGTGACTTGGTATTACTTAAGGTTTTCCAAAACACAAGGGAACTCAATGCTGGAAAATTGGCTCCTAAGTGGGAAGGTCCGTACTTGATAGATGCGGAAGCAGGAAAAAGTTCGTGCCGGTTATCTACCCCAGATGGCGTAAGGGTCCTAAGGAGTTGGAATGCAATCCACCTCAACGCATACTTTATGTAAGTCATAGCCTATCTATTCAATTCAAGAACACAGGTACGAATTTACTTTGCTTTGTTTACTTTATGTCATTTCAATTTTGCTTATTCTTTTCGGACCATTACTGACTTAAGCATCGGAGGGGTGTTAGCTAAGCTAACACCCACCCCTAACATGTTTTTGTCTTGCAAGGTAACCAAAGAAATATGTTTAGGTCAAGACAATCAACATGAATGGTCAAGTTAATAAGTTACTCTAGACGTTGACATCTTCCTAGAAGACGACATCTAAAGGTTAGAGCTCAGGTATGAATTTACCTTTACTTTTTAAATAATTTTCCATCTTTGAATAATTACAACTCTCTTAAAAGTATTGCTTAAGTTTATAATAAAAGTGATATCACTCGTGATATCATAAACTACTAATATGTTGTTCTTTTTGTAAGATATTAACATTTTATCTACTAAGGCTTTGAGATTCCAATTAGGACAACAGTTTTGAGATTGTCCATCTCATCCTAAGTCTAAAGTACTTAAATCCCTTCAAAGGTTTAAAGAAATTACTTTCTTTCGTTTCAATTAAGGATTATGCAACTTCGCCTGGAGCGCACGACTTCAGTGTTGATTAAGGTGTGGAATGGGCACGTATGTTTATATGTACGCACCCCCATTTCCACTTAGTCAATTACAGATCTAAAGTTATGTTCAATTAGTTATAACATTAGCAAGTTATCTAACGACAAAGGGTTTTTTGGCATAACATGTTAATCATAATTTGTGCAAAGGATTTAAACATCCTACGCAAGATGACCACACATTTAAGATACCTTAAAACTTTCCATTCCCATTTCATTCATAAACCCTACAAGTTTTCAAATTACCTAGCCAAACCATGTCCAATAAACCCCACAGTTCAAAAACAAATGGTGGGACCAACCCTACACTTCGAAAACAAATTTTTTTGGCCCTTATGGACCATTACATACCCAAATCCAAAAACTAAATTGTTTATTACAACCAACACGGGACGCAGCCTATAAAAACCATGTTCAGAAAACTAAAAACTGCTTCACTTGGCTTTCGCCGCTGAGGGTACTCCTTCTTCCTTCATGTCATCATTTTCGAGGGCTGATGACACCTCACCTGTTGGGTTTTGAGTGAACATGCGCAGCGGAATAAACCCAAAAATCCTAGATCCATTCAAGATGATTAAATTTATACAAGGTTGAATTTAGAATACTAACCGTGATGGAGCTTCAAAATTTTCGGATCTTCAATCACTGTTCTTCGCGCTTCTTAGAATCACGAACGCAGGAACATGAACTAGATGATGATTAAGCAATAACCCTCTATGGATATCCACACACGAACGAATATCAAGAACTCCTTCTTGATCTGGACTGCTAGATCCGAAAAGGCTATATGAATTTTTTGTTTTCTTGATCTTTGATTTTCAATATTTGATCAAGAATATTGTTTTTCCAAACAACTAGGTTTCATATGCTTAATGACTGGTGAAAAGATGTTTATATAGGTCCTAGTCCTTAACCCTTTAAGGACCTAGGAAACCTAAATCCCGTCACTTTATTAATCCGCAAGAAATCTGGCCAAACAGCATCGGCACGATCGTGCCCTAAAACTGGCACGATCGTGCCAATCGATCCGCCAGTGACTTGCCTTTGGCCGATTATTGGCACGGTTGTGCTTTAAATCTGGCACGGTCGTGCCAAACCAAAGTTCAGCCTTTTTTGCCTTTTAACGATTCGTTCCATTGTGTGTGACCCCATAGGATTATATCAAGTTGGCAATGAGTCCAAAAACACTTTTTCCTCATAAATCATGAGCGGACCCTAGCAGACCATCATGACTACCCAAATGATACAACTTTATCAAAGTTCGTTTATCCTTCATAGAACATATTCATGATCCTTTTGTCCACGATGTCATTGAGCGTAAGCCATGGTCAATGGTCAACTTACATTGCCCAATACTTTTCTTGATCCCAAATAGTTTTGATAATACAAATGATATTGATCACATCAATTCATTTGAGCACGGCCATGCATTTCATCAACACTATTCATCGAGGGGCCCAAGCCTGACATCTCTCACAAAGAGGGACAAATCCCATCTTGACTTATTACACTTCCCTACATAGCTTTGATCATGCCAATCATATCATTTATAATCACCTGGTTAAGAGTGATGTTTGAATATGTCAAACATGATCTCCATTATGTGGAAGATCGCAATAATCTCAGGTACAAGGATTCTAATGATATAACTATTAGAAGTTTAACTATGTCATTTTGACCATGACATAAACCTCATCTTTGGGTCATGTCAAGTATATGTTCCCCAACACATACCCATAAGTTTAACTTGTATCCAATACACATGATCATCATATGATCATTTAATTAAACTTATACTAGTTCTTCATATGTACTAGGGACGGAGATTATTATAACAAAACATGAAATAACAAATAATAATCCAAAACATCTCTTTATATAAATGAAAAGTGATAACAAACATTGTCAAACAACGTGCTAAATATCATTCCTAGGGCATATACACCAACAATCTCCCACTTGCACTAGGCCCAATCACTAATGTATCAAATACCCATGGACCTAACATGACCATCATGTTTAGCTTGAGGAGGTCCCTTTGTTAGCGGATCAGCTATGTTATCATCTGTTGGTACTATGCATATCTTTATGTCCTCCCTCTCCACGATTTGTCGAATGAGATGAAAACGCCTAAGTATGTGTTTGGATCTTTGATATGCTCTTGGTTCCTTTGCTTGAGCAATAGCACCGTTATTGTCGCAATAAAGATCTATTGGACTAGCAATGCTAGGAACCACCTCTAATTCAGTTATGAATTTCTTGATCCAAACAGCCTCTTTAGCAGCATCCGATGCAGCTAAATACTCAGCTTCCGTTGTAGAATCATCTACTTTACTCTGCTTGGAACTCTTCCAACTTACAAAACCACCGTTTAGCATAAACACAAAACTAGATTGCGATCTATAGTCATCCTTGTCAGTTTGGAAGCTTGCATCTGTGTAACCCCTTACAACAAGATCATCTTCCAAACCTTCATAAATCAAGAACGAGTCTTTTTTTTTTTTTTTTTTGGCGAAAGGAGGGAGGCACCTCCCTAGATTTTATTAAAGAATTAAAGAAAATACAAACATGGTGGGGGACATGACAACCTCAACCACCAGAAAAAAACCTAGGGGAAGGCCATACACACGTTGTATGGTCCTCTACAATAGAAGGGGGTGACTACAATAAATAGAGAACAACAAGTATAAAAACCTGGCCATAAAACTAATTAAACTGAGCATGGGTTATCCTAGCCTTGTCCAAGGCAAAAGAACCTTTACAAGACCTAGGAATCTCACTAAGAGCGGTGAATGTGAAATTTCTTGCCTCATTTGCAGCAATGTTGGCTAAACCATCAGCTACTCCATTCCCTTCCCGAAGAATATGAGTGATCCGAACATCCATTTGAGCCATTAATCTATGAATATGGGAGATAACATACCAAATGGTCCATGGGATATGGTAATCCCGAATTATGATACGCATCAAAACCTGAGAGTCAACCTCTAACCAAACACGATGGTACCCATGTGTTGAGGCTAAAATAAGTCCATCCCTAGTAGCCAAAGCCTCCGCCATCATGTTGGATTGGCAGCCATAATAATGAGAAAATCCAAGAACAAAATCCCCTTTGTGATCTCTAAAAATACCACCCCCTGAAGCAATTCCGGGGTTACCCCTAGAGACTCCATCCGTGTTAAGCTTAATATCATCAACATATGGGAAATCCCAAGACACCATTCGGATTTTAGGCATCACATAGGCTTTAGGATCCAAATGAAACATGTCCATAATATAATCATTATCTTGACTTCTCAGAAAGGAAAGGGAGAAGGAGGAGGCGATATTTGAAGTTTGAGTACGAACCTTGTGAATAATAGCAGTGGAGGTCATATGAACATCTTCAAATCTGCTCTTATTTCTAGCACACCAAATTTCCCATATTATAAGGGCCGGAAGAAGGCGAGAAAGCTAAGGAAAGTTATTAGGATCAGCATTAGAATGACCTTGCCACCAACAAATGAGAACCTGATTCAAGCTACCCATGGAACAACGAATGCCACACAAACCACTAAACAAATCCCAAACTGTCCTGGCGATATCCCCCTGAACCAGAATATGCGCAATGGATTCTTCCCTTGCAGCCATACAACAATTACATTTAGAGGCAAGGAAAATACCTTTAGTCTGAATTCTCTCATCCGTAGGAAGGCCATTATGTAAAGCACGCCAACGAAAGACCGAAATATTTTTAGGGATATACTTGCTCCAGCAAGAGGAATAAATAATAGAGTGAGCTCGACTAGAACGACATTCTCTCCAAGCAGAAGTAACTGAGAATTTTCCTTTAGAAGAAGGCTTCCAAATAGGGACATCTTCCTTGTCCGAAAGCAAAATGGCCTGAGAATTTATAAGAGACATAAGTTGCTGGCCATAAGTCTCTCGGATATGATCATTGCGAGGAATCCCATTGAGGAAAAGGGAAGAAACTTCAGCGTGAGCAAAAGGAATAGGACCCATATCTCCATCCAACCATTTTTCATGAATGGTAATGTCCCCTCTCCTAACCCTCCATGCTAATCTATCCTCCACTAACGGCTTCGCAGCAATTAATCTTTTCCAAATATGAGAAGAATACGAGGTGAGAGCAGCATCCATAGGGTGTATTTCCCAGCAATATTTAGCCAACATAAGATCACTCCATAAGGATTTAGAGCTAAGAAAACGCCACCAAAGTTTCATGGAGAATGCCATAGCCATGTCTTTAAATTTTCGGATCCCCAAACCTCCCTCTTCAATCGGCCAGCTCATTTTATCCCATGAAAGCCAATGACATTTCTTCTCCCCATCATTAGAATTTCAAATAAATCTCATAATAATTCGTTCCAAAGCATGAAAGACCCCTTTTGGAGGATCAATGAGAGATAAATAATAGAGAGGCATTGCGGAAAGGCAAGATTGAATAAGGGTGAGTTTGGCTCCAAAAGAGAGTAATTTACCTTTCCAAGACGCAAGCCTAGATTCCATTTTCCTAATGAGAGGAGCAAAGAGGCTGATCTTCTTTTTGCCAGTGTATAACGGACATCCCAAGTACAACAAAGGGAGATCTTGTTTTACAAAACCCGTAATGGCTGCCACAATCTCATCCCTATCAACATTTTTACCCGTAATGAAGCAAGATTTGTGGATATTAACAAGCTGCCCCGAGAAATTCTGGTACCAATCCAAATATTTCATGTGCGCCTCTAAAGAAGATTTCGACCCATTGCAAAAAATAATCACATCATCCGCATAAGCAAGGTGAGAGATTAAAGAAGAATTGATGTGAATACGATACCGGTATTGAGGGAACATAGAATGGAGCTGATTAAGGCCCCTACTCATCATTTCAGCCGCAATAATGAAGAGATAAGGAGATAAGGGGTCGCCTTGTCTAAGGCCCCTTGTAGAATGAAAGAAGCCACAACTCTCACCATTGACAAGGACCGAAAACCAGCTATTGGAGATACATCGGAAGATCAGGTCAGTCCAAACCTCATTAAAACCAAATTGGCACATAACCTTAATAAGCCCAAACCATGATAACCGGTCGTATGATTTAGCCATATCAAGCTTGAGAGCCACATTAGAGCCTCGAACCTTTTTGTTAATAGATTGCATAATTTCCTGAGCCAATAAAACGTTCTCATGAATGACTCTCCCTTGAACAAACCCACTCTGCTCTGGGGAAATAATGCGAGGAAGAATAGGGGCTAGATGGCAAGTTAACAACTTTGTAACCACCTTATTACAAAAGTTACAGAGACTAATCGGTCTCAAGGTGCTTGTCCAACTTCTTGGCATTTGAAACCCAGAAAAGAAATCTCCAATAGCACGAACCAGATCAGCCTTTATAATATCCCAACAGCCCTTATAATATTCACCCGAAAAACCATCCGGACCAGCAGCACTTTGACCATTCATGGAAAATATCACCTGTCGAACTTCCTCCTCATTTGGGATAGCCGTAAGCGTAGTGTTATCCTCTTCTGTGATCAATCTAGGAATAAGAAACAAGAAATCATCGGAAGGAACCTCACAATGACCTTGAAGCTGATCCGAATAAAATCTTATAGCCTCCTCTTTAATCTCCTTTTTCTTTTTAAGCCACACTCCATCGCTATTCTTGATTTTGTGAATACATAATTTCTGCCTCTTTTTCTTTACAACAGAATGAAAGAACTTCATGTTTCTAGCCCCCTCCTTTAGTCCTTCTTAAGTACTTAAGAATCGTTTTGACTGCTATCCAGTGACTCTCACCGGTATCTGACTGGTATCTGCTTATCATGCTCAAAGCATAAGAGACATCCGATTTAGTATATATCATAGCGTACATAATGGATCCAATTGCCGAAGCATATGGGATGCCATTCATGCGTCCTCGCTCATCAGTTGTCTTAGGACACTGAGTCTTGCTCAAACTTTTACCATGTAACATTGGCAGGTTACCTCTCTTAGAGTTCTCCATACAGAATCTTTTAAGAACCTTGTCAATGTATGTACTTTGACTTAAACCATTCAGTCTTTTAGATCTATCACGATAGATCTTAATACCAAGGATATACGCGGCTTCACCCATATCTTTCATTGAAAAACATTTTCCTAACCAAGTCTCTGTTGGGTTTTGATGTATCATGCGCAGCGGAATTAAACATGTAAATCAAACACTCATGAGCACAGATCCGTGCATGTTGATTAGATTAAATACAAGATGAAAGAAAATATACACTTGAAGATCGAATCCATGAACACGGACTTTAAGGTGCTAAAGCAAACACCCTCTATCGGTATCCACACGTCGAACGGATATTAAGAACACCTTCTTGATCTGGATTGCTAGACCCAAGGCTTGATGAAGAAACGATTTCTTCATAGGAAATATTTTGCTTCATTGATTATTGTATTTTGATGATCATGGATCACAAAATAAATAATCCTACCTCTCTATAATTTATGATTTCTAAAACAATTGTTATTCATTTCCAAATTCAACATTAGAGGCTGTCAAACCCGCCTGCATATATTTATATGAGAGTTTGACCTAATTCCATTTGGGATCGGGATTCCTTGACAGTTAAGAAAACTGAACAAACTGGACTGGTATGGGGAAGACAGCCGTATGGCTCATGCAGAGCAGTACGCCATTCATAGCGCCGTACGGATCAAGTTCTTAAAATCCCAAGTTTTTAGCCTTTATTCAATCCGTTTTATTATGTGTGACCCAATAGGATTATACTAAGTTGGCAACGAGTCCGAACCATTTAGAACCCATAAGTCATAAGCAGACTCTAGCAAGGCATTATGACTACCCAATTAGTATAACTTTGAAAGTACAAAGTTACCTTATAGAACATATCACAATCCCTTTGTCACGCGATATTATAATGGACATAAGTCATGGTCTAAGTCAACTTATGTTTTCCAATGATTTCTCGATCCCGAGTAGATTGATATGAGCAAATGACATTGAACAAATCAATTCATTTGGGTATGGCCATACACTATCATCAATCTCACTCATCGAGTGGCCAAGAAGATATCTCTCTTGAGAGAGGGACAAATCCCATCTTGATTTATCATTCTTCCCTACAAGAATCCGATTATGCCAATCATAGCCTTTATAACCACCCGGTTAAGGGTAGCGTTTGAGTACGTAAAACATAATGTTTATCATGTGGAAAACCATGATAATCTCAGGTCTAAGGATATCAAATGATATAACTATTATGAGATTTAATTATGACATTTAACCATGATATAAATCTCTTAATGGGTCTATCCAGTACCTTGTTCTCCAACAAGTACCCACAAGTTTAATCCGCATCCTATACACCATAATCATCATATAATTATCCATTAAACTCATGCTAGCCCTTCATAAGTTCTAGGGACAATGATTATTATAATAAATATACAAAAGATATAATAATCGAGTTTGTTATCTCTATAATGAAGCTATGATATAACCCATAGGCCTTTCTCAAGGGCCTAGGGCATAATATCCAACAGTCTCCCACTTGCACTAGGCCCAATCAACGTGTGTCCAATACCCATTGAGCTTAGTCATGATCTCCATGATTATTTCAAGCGAGCTTATGTAAGATGATTATCCTTGTTATCATCATATGGTATTTTGCATATTTTGACATCTCTCATCTTTGACGATTTCTCGACTAAGATAGAACCGTCCGAGTATATGTTTAGATAAGACATTGGCGCCTTGAATTGTGTAATAATAGTTATTAGCACAATGAAGGTCCATTAAATTAGTGACACTAGAAACGATTTCTAATTAATTGGTATCTTGATCCAAACAATTTTCTAGTTGCATCACATGCCACTAGATACTCAACCTTTTGTAGAATAGTAATGGTACATTTAGAACTCTTCTAACACCATTATTAAACGTAAACATGTATTTATATTGTAATATTTTATCTTTGTTGGTTTGTAAGAATGCATCTATGTAACTATTACAAGATCATCTTTCATTCCATCAAAGACCAAGAATGCATCCTTTAGTTCCTTTTCAAGTACATAAGGATGTTTCTCAACTAGTGACTTTCACTAGAGTCCGATTGGTATTATCTCATCATACTCCAAGTATATGAGACATCCAGACTTAGTACATTAACATGGCATTCATGATAGATCCAATTGCCGAAGCATATGAAATCGTAATCATATGCTCTTGCTCATTAGTCTTCCAATAAGACTAAATCTTGTCAAGAGTGATGCCATTAGACATTCGCAAGTAACCTCTCCAAGAGTCTTGCATAGCGAATTTTTCACTATCTTGTCTATATTAATACTTTGAATTTAACCAATCAACCTTTTAGATTTATCTCCATAAATCAGTTCAAGGATATAGGCGGCTTTATCCAAGTCTGTCATTTAGAAACTCTTTCAAATGAATTATATGTCAACCACATATATTAGATTAGGAATAATATTACGCTCCCACTAAATTTATTGTAATCACAAGTCTCATTTTTTATGTATTCAAACTCTTTGAATACTACATCAAAATGAAATTTCACTCCAAGTAGTTTTCTTCAATCCATCTCATGGATTTCTGCAACTTGCATATTTTATTAGAATTTTATGGATCAAAACTTTTAGGTTGTATCAAGCACATCCTAAAGTATCTTCATGTTAAGGAATATAGTTTTGACATCCGTCTGTCATATTTCATATTCAAATATGAGGTCATGACAATAAGAATTCTAATAACATTATGCCTGATTACGGGTGATAAAGTTACATCATAATCGACATTATGAATTAAATTTACTCAATTAGTCGTGCTTTATCAATATGCATCTTGCGATCGATGTCCGGTTTCTCCAAGAAAACCCATTTTCTATCATTTGGTTTTTAAGCCTTAGGGTAGAACAATCAAGTTCAAAACTTGATTATGATACATGGATTGCACTCTTAGATTTTATGACTCCAAGTCATTGATCTAAATCTGGAGCTTACTTTGCATCTTGATAGGTTATAGGTCAATCATTCAAAATGATATCTTCCTTATTACTTTCTATTACGAGAAATTAATATTTCTTGTTATAGATAGTATCCTATCATATATGCGAATATCTTGTGAATACTTGAACGAATTTCCACAACTCCTTGTGAAACTTTGTTCAACTTCCATCTTAGGTTCTATGTCATTTTCTGGGTCTAGAACTCTTCGAGATACATCTTACTCCCACTAGTTCTTTAGAGATAGATGATTTATCTTGAAAGTGCTATTTAGAGTAACAAACGATTTGTACTCTAAAGGGCGTAAAATTAATATCATTAAGATATCCCATGAAAATACATTAACTAGATTTAGGTGTGATTTTGTCCAAGGCAATACTTTTAACAAAAGTGTCACATCGCAAATCTTTATGAAAGACAAACCAAGTTTTCTTTCATTCCATATCTTATATGGTATAACGAACCTCCTTAGACGAATCTCAATTTAGTGTAAGCGTAGCTGTTTCCAGCACATAATCCAGAAGGATAATTAAAGATCAATTTTTGACTTATCATGAGGCAAAAACCTGTATTTTACAGACAATCTGTAAATTTCTGTTAACAAGAGCCGTACGGCTTATCCTTAGGCATACGCCTAATTTGCAGTCGTACGGTTGTTGTTTTCAGATTCTGTTTTCTTATTCTGTAGACTTTCTGCAGAATTCTCATCATGTCCATGGTTCAAATATTCATTACTTTGATCAGATCAGAGTACACTAATACTTTTACCATGAGATACCGAAATCTCTTTCCAAGCATTGTTACTTTAATGAACTATATACATTAATATGTATTAATCCAAAGGAGTACTTCCTTTCACTACTATTAGTAAACGGTGTCTAGATCAATTTCTAAGATTCACATATATCACATGATTTGAAATCATGTGAATTTAAAAGTTTGTCCCATGGAATTTTAGATATGTGTTTCTTATCATTTGATCAATGCTTTAAGAACGTAACGCTTACATCCTTATATTCAGATTTCCATTATTTATGTTATACTCATTATTTTGTTCTTCCAAGATAAGAATATAAAGTCCAATTATATGATTGACAATACAATAAAGCAAATCATATTTAATGGAACCATTTCTTATTTTAAGTAAGAATTATCCATAATCTTTCCATGAAGAAACCAAAATGATATTTCTACTTAAGGTAGGAACGTCTCAACATTGTTCAAAACAAATATGAACCTACTAGGTAAAGACACTTCGCAAGTTCTTATGATTAATGTTGCAACCTTTGCATCATTATCAACACATAGGTTAATCTTTACCTTCTTTAAGTAGTCTTTCTATTTCTCAAGTCTTACATATTTATTCAAATATGGGATCCATATCCGGTATCCAATACCTAAGAACTTAGAAGTAGAATTTTAACATAAATACTTGAAGCGGTAGTCCTACTACCCTTCCTTTTGATCTTTTAATTCAAAATGTGATTTCTCCAATGGTCTATCTTATTGCCAATGTAGAAATTATATCCTTTGGATTTTAGGTTTTAGCCACAAATATTTCCTTTAGGCTTGACAACTATTGTCATGCCTTTATCTTAAAATCCCTTTTATTTATGGGCAAATTGCAAATTGGTAACTTGTGTTTGTCTCACGTTTACAATCCCCAACCTGAGATTTTAATTGTGGCAATCAGGCATCTAAGTTTGTGAATTTGTTGCAATGTGGTGAATAAACTAACTTTTCGTTAATTTTTTAACGAACTTAAACACATGTGCCTCACACATGACTTTTGAGAAGGGTAATCGTGTCAATTCGTGATGGCTGAGCAAGTTTCGTGTTTACTGAGGGGTCAACTTGCAAATTTTTGAAAATAAATAGAAGAATAAAAAAAATACACATCTCATACAATTATTTATACATAAGTTAAATGAGTACAACATTTTATGTATACACATCAATATTAACTTTAAACATAAAGTTGAGAAAAATATTTTTAAAGTAGAGAAAATAATTTTTTATTTTTTTTTAACGAAATATATTTCTAAAAATTAGATATTCAACCTTCAAGATGATATTAAATTTTCAAATTTAAAACAAAATAAAACAATTAATATTTATAAAAATAATAATAAAAGAAATTTTAAATTTTGAAAACACAAAATGCTTACAACACCACTGCCCCTAACACCCTAGCACCACCACCATCGCCACCCTTAACACCACCACCACCGCCACCCCTAACACCACCACCACCGCCACCTCTAACACCACCACCACCACCCAAGTCTGAATACACAAAATCCTTAATTTTAAAACAATTTGCAAATTTCAAAACCATCTTTTGTAACCCACAAAATCAAACAAAGATCTGAAAAGGGGGAAGACTATTGAGACCATACATATTCAACGGAAAAGAGGGCTGAGGGGCGGCGGGTTAGAAGATGGTTTTCGAGAAAAGGGGAGTTGTTGTTGTGCTTTCTGGGTTTCTTGATTCCGTTCGTATGGGCCTTATGGGACTGGTTGTGAGCTTGTGATTCTTCGACTTCGCCATGGCTCACTTACTCCTTGCAGAGGAGACGGCACAAATCCATTGAAGGTCCCGAGCTGGAAGATTGGAGAGTGAAATGGAGGAAGGTGGTGGAGCTGGGATCAAGAGATTTTAGAGAGAAGGTGGGATTGGAGAGACAACATCCTGGAGAAGAAGAAGAAGGAGAAAGAGTTGCATTTTTCTGATTCGTCCCTTTGTTTTAAGAAACTTGCAATTGACCCCCTCAACTAAAGCCTTGCCTAGCCTCTAGTAATTGACCGGTTTTCCCTTTAAAATGGTCATGTGTGATGCACATGTCTTTAAGTCCGTAAAAAAAAATAACAAAAAGTTAGTTTATTCACCACATTGCAACAAATTGAGAAACTTAGGTGCCTGATTGCCACAATTAAAATCTCAGGTTTGGGATTGCAAATGTGAGACAAATACAGGTTACCAATTTGCAATTTATTTATTAACTTTTTAAAAGTTTGAGAAGGTTTCCATTTGATATTAAGACTTAGAAATTTAAACATCAAATGTCGCTTATGAATTAATATCAAATCTGATTGTTAGTTCCAAACTAACTTGATTATCAAGCCATCTAAGGTAATTAATTTGTCTCTCCATGTTCAAAACATGAGAACTTATCAACATACCTTTCATTCATTACATGAATGTTAGGCTGTAATCAATCTCAAATTTTCTTGCCTCTCTTGCTTGTAAGAACGCTTCCTACATAAGCTTATCACATAAGCTTCTATATGTTTTAGTTACTTCTAAAGTTCCAAATATTTGGTTACAAGTCGTAGAACAATTGGCATCCATAGATTCATCCACATAATCCTAATCAATGTCTTTGTCCGCCCTTAAGGCGTAAGATTTCTAAGGAATAAGATTTATTAAGAATTCATAACTTTCGTTCTTGCTATAGAACAATTCTTAAGCTCATGACTAGGTCAAGGAAGTTAATCTTACTCTCTTTAAGTGGGGTCAATCGCAGTAATTATACATGACTATAGTTTAAGACATTCTACAAAATATGCAAATAAATATACACCTATATTTCATACCATTATCATTTAGAGTTATTTAATGTATTTCATAAATACTCCCACTAAATTATACAGCTTCAAATACAACTCTTGTATAATATAATTTAAGTGGGCTAAGATCCAGCTTTAATTTAATTTCAAGTCCGCTTTGGCGATGCTACTCAAAATTAAATTAATTAGGTAGACAACTCATTGTC
This sequence comes from Campanula takesimana, assembly GCA_026119855.1. Lineage (NCBI taxonomy): Eukaryota > Viridiplantae > Streptophyta > Magnoliopsida > Asterales > Campanulaceae > Campanula > Campanula takesimana. The sequence goes on along the minus strand of JAOWBW010000607.1, from coordinate 864,518 downwards.
AATCATATCATATATGACTCTTAGATCCTTTATGAGATTTGTTAGACATCTTATGTCAAACATGTTTTAATCTCATCTTGTGCCTTAGGCCCAAAACTTTATCTTTTGATAGCCTAATTAAGTCAAACCACGTTAAACGTATTGGAAACTCTCATTAACTCATCTTGTTCATACACTGATAGAATTAATGCACCTTGCTTTGGCAGAGCCCACATAAAACTACCCGGTGTACTCACAAGTGTTTTAATAATGGATTGACACATGACTTAAATTTTTCAAGAAGGTTCTTTGCATAGAGATATGCATCATATATTTAATTATGTCAAATATAATATAATATAGTCTTTGCATAAAGAATGTTAACTAATCAAATTAATTAACAGAAGAAAAATCTTGTGATTTAATTAAGAAGCAACATTATGGGAACGGAATCTAAATTATTTGTAAACAATTTACAGATTGGACATTTCATTCGCATTCCCATAAACAAGGCATAAGCCTGCCATTAGTCTATGCAATGAATTAATCCTAATTTAGTTTCCTTCTCTTGCAAACAATTTGCACTTTGTTCATAGGGTTAAATTCTGAAACTTTTGAATACGCAGAACATCTATAAATTGAGAGCACAAAACGTACGGTCGAAACTAAGATAAAAGGCATCCACAATCCCATACTATAATCAAGAAACCAAGTAATTTTCTATATGGCCGAAACTAAGCCAAAAGGCATCCACAATTCCGTAGAGAAAAATAACTTGTTTCAAGATCATTCATTGTCTCATCAATATCATAGACTACAACAATTCTGAACTCTTCAGAACTTTGATTTCTGCAATTCTTTTCTGGATTTTCGATTGAAAACTGTTTCAGGAAACACGGTTTCGAAAACCAGCTGTCTGAAAGCAATTTCAGTTTTCAGATTCGAATTCTGTAAACAATTTACAGAACAATCTGGACACCAGAAAACAGAACCAGGTTCTGGAATTTGGGCAAAGAGCCGTACGGCTAGGCAGGAGCCGTACGCAGCCTAGCCAGCCATGCGGTGGCTTTGTCCAGTTTCTAGATTTTCTAGAATTTCAAAATTCGATCAATCTGTGAGCGCGCGTCCTTTTCCTGCCGTTCGTTTTTTGTTTAAAGGTTGGTTTGATTGTAAGGACTTTATTGTTGCTCGATTTGTTGTGAGTCGCCACCATGTTTAACGGAACACGGACCGTGAGATTCTTGAGTTCGGGGGTTAGTTATGGATTGGGAAGGTCAAGGAGCACCCAATCCACCCGATCTAGAATCGGTCTTGCTACGAAATCATCATCATCATCTTAAAATTATGCAAAGAACATGTACAAAGGAAGCCAAATAAATAATCTCTTATTTATTTGGAATGTCGCATCATGTGCTTCGAGACCATCTCCATGGATTGGAGAGGCTCTAGGCTGATCCTTTTGATAGAATCACACTAGTTCAAAGCAAAGAAGGAGATGGGAAGAGAGAAAACAAATGAGTTACCTAAGAATTCTTCGAGAATCCTATGGATGGCCTTGACAATCCAAAGAACTTGACTTGATTTTGAATGGTTTTTGAGACGATGAATGACCATTAGAGGTTTTTAGTTCAAGAACCTCTATATTTATAGGTTTTCCTGACTTAGGGATTAAGCCAAGGGGTTAAGGTTGGATGGGAATCAAAGACTCGATTCTCAAGGAGTTGTTTTTGGACTCTCAGATCGTCCGTCCTTTCTTTCCCGGATTGTGGAGTGTTTGCCAAGAAACGGGGGTGAGATCAACAAGGAAACTGCTGAAACCCGTCTGTCAAGGGGGATATCTTGTACGAGACATCTAATGTCTCGTACGAGGCATCTTGTGTTTGAATCACAATTTTGCCCTCTGCAGAATTTTTATTGTTCATTCCGGCCCCTAACTAACAAAGTCAGTCAGAAACTTAACGAAACATTTCAAACTTAACGAGTTTCGACTCAAATCAAAGGCGAGACATAGAAGTAGTGTAATTATGAATGAACGTTCAAAATGGGGTGTCTACAGAGCCCCTCGGCAATGATACTTATGAAAGAAGTAACATCATCGATAGAAAAGACACCATTTAGAACTTAGGGTATGGTCGTGCTGAAAAGCTTCATACGTATTCCCTGAAAGGAAATCAGACCAAATGTAGTTCGATTCCAAAAACACATAAAACGTTCACTTGAGGTATTTTGAAAATCATTTTTTAAAACAATACTGCGGTAAGTAAAGTTTAGAGTTTAGAGAGTAACCCATACTGAGGAATCAATGTCCTTGACCTAATTCTGAATATACCCTGCTGCTGATGACGAATCGCCTTCAGTTTTGTTGATGCCGGAATGAGCATAGAGGTGCATACTTTTGTGCCTCAGTGACCATAGGGTGCTTTTGATGCCGGAATGACCATAGAGGTGCTTACTTGTGTGCCTTAGTGACCATAGGGTGTCTTTGATGTGAATCCTATGTTATTAGCTTTTTCCTTGATAACAATTATGGGATTCCAACGAGACTTACTTTCTGTTGAAGATATGAATCCTATGTCATTAGCTTTCACCTTGATGACAATTATGGGACTCGGGATTTGGAGACGCCAATTTCTCGGACCTTTCTTCTCCTTCCAACGAGACTGTCTTTCTGTTGAAAATGTGAATCCTATGCCATTAGCCTTCACCTTGATGACAATTATGGGACTCCGAGGGGGGTGAATCCTGTGTTATTAACTTTCATCTTGATAACAGTTGTGGGATTTGAGTTTGTTGATGTAGACTTTTGTTGCTCACCCATGATCTTGGATGTGCGGTGAGAATAGATTCATACTGAGAAACAACTTCATTTGTTCCAATTCTGAAAATATTCTTTTGTTGACGACTCAATGTTCCATCTTGAACTGGGTTTAGATTTGACCTCTTAGTCAAAGCAGGGCTTTTTATGACATTTCTGTTAAAAGAAGGGCATTTCTGGAATTGCCCAAGAAAACAGGGTTTTCTGGGGGATACCTCGTACGAGGTATAGATGTCCCGTACGAGGCATCCTGGTTTTTGCGCGGACCAGACCTATATCAGGTGCTGTATTGTGATTTCAAAATTACTTTTCACATTTTGTTTTCAAAGTGCTCCGACTTTAGGCGATTTTCTTCCCAAAAATCTCTATTTTTCTCAAGTTCAAGTGATTTTCAACCACTTCCAATGGCCGGTGCACATCATTCTCATAAGGAAAACCTTTTTGGTAGGCACATGAAGGGGAAGGTGTGGAGGACAGATGAGTTATGCCCGTCCCTCGAGGAGCATATCTCCCACGCCGTTCGGATAAGAAGGGTAAAGATCTCTCCCTTTTGTTGAGTTTTCATGTCAATTTCGTTGTTTCATGCCTCAATTCTATGCTCTCGCAGTTGATTTTGTCGACTTTTGTCAATTCTTTACCTAGAATCGATGCTGCTAGGGTTTATCATGCATGGATGATCTTTTGATGGAATTTCATCCTTGTAGATGTTGATAATCAATGTAGTATAGTAGTAAATGATTTTTGTTGGGTTTCGCGCAGCGGAATAAAGCATTTAAAATTTCATGAAACCCAAGGCCCATAGATCCATTCATATGATTAAGTCAAATACATGAATAACGAATACTAGAATACTAACCCTTGATGCCTTTGGTTAACAACCTTGATTCTTGGTGGAGACTTGAAACTTGATCACGAACAAGAAATACGAACACGGACTTTGAAGATGTTAAGCTTCAGCCTCTACCGGTATCCACACCACGAACGAATATCAAGGAGCTTCTTGATCTTGATTGCTATACCAAATTGTGAAACACGTTTTCACAATTATATGAACTATATGGAATATATTGTGTTTGTTCTTGTTCTTCAAACTGGGGATTTCTTAGAACAAGAAAATAACTCTCTCAAAAACTCTCTGGAGGCTTACACAAACTTATGGACTGATTAGGGCAACTAGAGGTGAGTTTTATACTTGTTACACCTATTCCAAATAGGTAACAAGTGACCAAACCCGCAAGAAAACGGACTGAAGAAAGTCCCAGCTCGGAACCGCAGATCCGCCTGGGTCATGAGGGAGGTCTGGCCGGATCTCTCAAGGTCCGCCCAGGTCCATAGGGAGGTCCGACCAGACCATTATTTTTTCCAGTTTCCTTCCTCTAAATTCCTAAAATTCCCGAATGGTCCTTCGACCCAAATTCAAATATAGTCCTTTAGGATTTGTTCTATTGTGTGTGACCTTCTAGGATTACATTAAGTTGGCAATGGGTTCAAACATAAACCCATAAGATATAATTAGGTTCTAGAAAATTGTCATACCTACCCAAATAGTATAACTAGATACAAGTTCGCATTCCTTTGAGAACATGTCACAATCCCTTTATCCACGATGTCATTGAACACAAGTCATGGTCAATAAGTCAACTTGTATTTGTTCAATACTTTCTCGATCCCGAATATGTTGATAATCCAAATGACATTGATCCAATCAATTCACTTGAGTTCGGCCGAACATTTCATCAACATCATTCTACGAGGGGCCCAAGCTGTAGGGTTTCGATATAACATGCGCAGCGGAATATAGCAATTTAAAATTTAAGAAACCCAAAGCCATGGATCCGTTCATATGATTAAATCAATTACGACATGATGAATAAAGGAATAACTAACCCTTGATGGCTATCAAATTTTCTCTTTGGTCTTGGTGGAAATCTTGAAGCTTTATCACGAACAAATCACGAACTTTGCAAGATGATAAAATTCACCCTCTAGCGGTATCCACACTTCGAACGAATATCAAAGGAGCTTCTTTGATCTTGGTTGCTAGACCAATATTATGAAACACACTTTCACAATACAATAAAGAACTATATGGAATTTATTTTGTGAATTATTTTGTTCCTCAATCAATGATGTCTTAGAACAAAATAAAAATCTCTCTCAAACTCTTTGAGACTCACAAAAGCACTAGTCCATATGGTCTAGCCGAATTGGGGTTTTTATACACAATTAAGACCTATTCCAAGTAGGAATCTTGTGCCAAAAACCATTCCTAATCAAATTAGGAAATTTCCGATCGGCAGCACCAGGCGCCCGCCTGGTACCACCCAGGCGCCCGCCTGTTTGGGCAGAAAGTCCAGTTCCTTTCCGGCTTGAATAGGCGCCCTCCTGGTGCAATCCAAGCGCCCGCTTGGTTGACCAGGAGGCCCAGGTCTTTCCAGAAATTCCTTGGAAGTCCTCCGACCCTAAATGCCAATATAGTCCTTTTATTTAAGATTCGTTCTATTGTGTGTGACCCTCTAGGATTATACTAAGTTGGCAATGGGCTCAAACGTGATCCCATAAGATATGATTAGGTTCTAGCAACCCGTCATACCTACCCAAATAGTATAACTAGATACAAGTTCGCATTCATTTAGAATATGTCACAATCCCTTTGTCCACGATGTCATTGAACACAAGTCATGGTCAAACCGTCAACTTGTTTTGTTCAATACTTTCTCGATTCCGAATATGTTGATAATCCAAATGACATTGATCCAATCAATTCATTTGAGTCCAGCCGAACATTTCATCAACATCATTCCTACGAGAGGCCCAAGCTTGACATCTCTCCGTGGAGGGACAAATCCATTTAGCTTATTATTCTTCCCAACGGGAATCCGATTATGCCAATCATACCCTTTATAACTACCGTGTTAAGGTAGCGTTTGAATATGTCAAACACAACGTTCATCAAGTGGAAGACTATAATAACTTCATGTCTAAGGATTCAAATGACATAACTAATATGAGATATATGTTCGACATAGACCATGACATAAATCTCATACAGCGGGTCATGTCCAGTACCTTGTTCCAAACAAGTACCCATAAATCTAACATGATCATCCCATGATCATTTAGCCTTTATACTAGTGCTTTAACAAGTACTCGGGATGGGGATTATTATAAGTAAACATGAACAACAATAATAATCAAAACATCTCTTTATTGATATGAAATAAATGATAACAATTACAACGTTTATTAAACGTGCCTAGGGCACCACTACCAACAATCTCCCACTTGCCCTAGGCCCAATCTCCCATGTATCTAATACCCATGGACCTAACATGACCATCATGTTTAGCTTGTGGAAGTCCCTTTGTTAGCGGGTCCGCAACATTGTCATCAGTAGGTACTCTGCATATATTTACGTCTCCCCTATCAACGATCTCTCGAATGATATGAAAACGCCTAAGTATGTGTTTGGACTTCTGATGTGCTCTTGGTTCCTTTGCTTGAGCAATAGCACCATTATTATCACAATAAAGGTCTATTGGATTAGCAATACTAGGAACCACTTCAAGTTCAGTTATGAACTTCTTAATCCAAACAGCTTCCTTTGCAGCATCCGATGCAGCAATATACTCAGCTTCTGTTGTAGAATCAGCGGTTGTACTTTCCTTGGAACTCTTCCAGCTTACAGCTCCACTATTTAACATAAACACAAAACCCGATTGCGATCGGCTATCATCTTTGTCAGTTTGGAAGCTTGCATCCGTGTAAGCATTTACAACGAGATCATCTTCCATTCCTCCATAGACCAAAAACGAGTCTTTAGTCCTTCTCAAGTACTTAAGAATCGCTTTTACAGCTATCCAGTGATTTTTGCCAGGGTCGGATTGGTATCTACTTGTCATGCTCAAAGCATAAGACACATCCGGCCTAGTACAAATCATGGCATACATGATGGACCCAATTGCCGAAGCATATGGAACATCATTCATTTTCTCACGCTCATCTTTTGTCTTAGGACATTGAGTCTTGCTTAGAGAAACTCCATGTAACACGGGCAAGGTGCCTCTCTTAGAATTTTCCATACGGAATCTTCTAATGACCTTGTCAATGTATGTACTTTGGCTTAAACCAAGTAGCCTCCTTGATCTATCTCTATAGATCTTAATGCCAAGTATATATGCGGCTTCACCCATATCTTTCATTGCGAAGCACTTTCCTAACCAAGTCTTCACAGACTGAAGTGTAGGAATGTCGTTTCCAATGAGTAATATGTCATCCACGTATAAAATAAGGAATAGCACTATGCTCCCACTAATCTTCTTGTATACACAAGGCTCATCTTCGTTCTTGATGAAACCAAACTCTTTGACCGATTCATCAAAACGGAGATTCCAACTCCTTGAAGCTTGCTTCAATCCATAGATGGATCTTTGCAATTTGCATACCTTAGAATTTTGTTCAAAACCTTCTGGTTGTGTCATATACACATCCTCTTGTAGTTTTCCATTCAGGAAAGCGGTTTTGACGTCCATCTGCCATATTTCATAGTCATGATATGCGGCAATGGCAAGCAAAATTCTTATAGACTTGATCATTGCTACGGGTGAAAAGGTCTCATCATAGTCAATACCATGAACTTGCCTATAACCCTTCGCTACAAGCCTAGCTTTGTAAGTATGCACCTTCCCATCCATGTCAGTCTTCTTCTTGAAGACCCATTTGCATCCTATGGTTTTTACACCTTCGGGCGCATCAATCAAATTCCAAACTTGATTGTCTTGCATGGATTGTAATTCGGATTCCATGGCTCCAAGCCACTTGTCCGAATCAGGAGAAGACATTGCCTCTTGGTAGGTTGACGGTTCATCATTCTCAATGATTTCTACCTCATTACTATCCGTTACGAGAAATCCATATCTCTCGGGCTCGGATCGTAACCTACTAGATCTGCGAGATTCTTGTGTATTTTGAACAGGTTCCACAACTCCTTGTGGTTCTTGTTCTTGTTCCACTATTGGTTCAATGTTATTTTCTGGGTCTCGAATTTCTTCAAGATTTATTTTACTCCCACTGATTTCTTTGGGGAGAAACTCTTTCTCTAGAAAGACACCAGTTCGGGCAACAAAAACTTTGTTGTCCTCTCGGTTGTAAAAGTAATATCCTTTAGTTTCCTTAGGATATCCCACGAAAATACATTTATCAGATTTGTGTGCTAGTTTGTCAGAGATAAGTCTCTTGACATAAACTTCGCAACCCCAAATCCTCATGAAAGATAAACTAGGTTTCTTTCCACTCCACATCTCATATGGAGTCTTTGGAACCGATTTAGTTGGAACTTGATTTAGTGTGAAAGCAGCGGTTTCTAGGGCGTAACCCCAAAAGGATATTGGAAGATCAACTTGACTCATCATTGATCGAACCATGTCTAACAAAGTCCGATTCCTCCTCTCGGATACACCATTCCATTGTGGTGTTCCAGGTGGAGTCAATTGTGAAACTATTCCACAATTCTTTAGATGATCATCAAATTCTTGACTTAAGTATTCACCACCTCGATCTGATCGAAGTGCCTTTATACTTTTGCCAAGTTGTTTTTCTACTTCATTTTGAAATATTCTAAATATCTCAAATGCTTCACTTTTATGTTTCATTAGGTAAACATACCCAAATCTACTATAATCATCAGTGAAGGTTATGAAGTATTGAAATCCTCCCCTAGCATTGGTACTTAATGGTCCGCATACATCGGAATGTATCATCCCCAATAAGTCGCTTGCCCTTTCACCCAACTTGGTAAAAGGTGTCTTAGTCATTTTTCCAAGAAGACACGACTCATAAGTATCATATGACTCTAAGTCACATGAACCCAAAAGTCCGTCCCCATGGAGTTTTGAGATACGCTTCTCATTGATATGACCAAGACGGCAATGCCACAAATAAGTATGATTTACATCATTAGGTTTAGATTTCTTATTTACATGATAGACATTATTTTCATTCTTGACATCCAAGATATAAAGGCCATTAAATGAATTAGCAATACCATAAAGCACATCATTTAAATAAATAGAAAATTTCTTATTCTCAATAAGAAACTTAAAACCTTCATTATCCAAACAAGAAATTGAAATAATATTTCTGCTTAAATCCGGAACATAATAACAATTGTTCAAAACAAGAATTAATCCGGAAGGTAAAGTGACTTCATAAGTCCCTGCGGCTAATGCAGCAACTCTTGCTCCATTCCCCACGCGTAGATCTACTTCACCTTCTTTAAGCAGTCTCCTATTCTTTAGTCCCTGCACATTTAGACAAATGTGAGAACCACATCCGGTATCCAATACCCCAGAATCAGTGGTAGAAAGGAGAATATCTATCATATAGATACCTGAAGTCGACGCAGCTTTGCTGCTCTTCTTCTTCTTTTGCTCTTCCAAGAAAGCCTTGCAATTACGTTTCCAATGACAAATTTCTTGACAATGGAAACAGATTGCATCCTTTTGTGAATCGGGTTTTGCCTCAGAAGCCTTGGCAACCTTTGCCTTGCTTATCTTGGGTTTGACAACTTTTGCCTTACCCTTGCCTTTGGCACCAGGCTTCTTCCCATCATGAACCAGGAGCACGGGAGAACCTTTCTCCACAATTTTCATCTCTGCAGTTTTAAGCATCCCATGCAACTCAGAGAGATTCTTATCCATTCCATGCATGTTATAATTCATCACAAACTGATTATAACTTTTAGGCAATGAATTAAGAATGAGATCCGTGGCTAGCTCCAATGGGATTGGATAGCCAAGTTTCTCAAGGTGCTCTACATAACCTTTCATTTTAAGAAAGTGAGGACTCACTTGTTGCCCTTCATTCATTTTACTAGTAGTGAATGCAACAATGGTCTTGTACCTCTCTTGCCTAGCTTGCTCTTGAAACTTGGTTCTCAACTCCACGCCTATCTCATAGGCTTCCAAATGTTCCAAACTTTGTTGGAGTTTTGAACACATAGCAGCAAGCATGAGACAACTTACATCTCTAGAATCATTACGATGTTTCTTGTAATTGTCCCTTTCTACCCTAGGGGCAGTAGGCGGTGGTTCAGCAGGGAGAGGCCCATCGAGAATGTACAACTTATATTCTTGCCTAAGAACGATTCTTATGCTACGGATCCAATCCATAAAGTTAGTACCATTCTCTTCGAGCTTATCCTTCTCAAGGATCGATCGCAACGACATTGATTGAGTGTTATTAGTCATTATCTACAAATATGCAAAATTTCCAAAATTTAATAAGTACCGATTTTCATTAAAGAGATAAGTAATGTATTTTTCAAACAAAATACTCCCACTAGATTGTATAACCTTCATATACATCCAATGTGTAATATAATTTAAATGGGTTAAGATCCAACTTTAATTTAATTTCAAGTCCGCTAAGGCGGATTACACAAAATCAAATTAATTAGGTAGACAACTCTTGTCAATCATATCTCATATGACTCTTAGTTCCTTTTATGAGATTCTTTAAGAAATCCAATTTCCAAAAGCATGTTAAACCTCATCTTTGCCTAGGCCCAAAACTGTTTTGACGCCCAATTAAGTCTAACCATTTTAAACGCATAGTTAATGTGTCCCGCTAGGGCGTGCCCACATTATCTATCTTGCTCATACATAAATTAATTTAATGCACCTCGCTAGGGCGAATCTACATTAAAATCACTCATGTACTAACAAGTGTTTTAATCATGGCATGGCAATAAAAGACTTAAAACTTTCTTTGAAGGTTCATCACATGTAGCATATAACACATTTATGAGCACATAATATAAACATGTTACACATCAAATTTAGCCACTAAATTAATCTCCATTAATTTAAGCATGGTATTTATGTGTCATTAGTTTCTCTATAATTATGAGGATGAGACTATTTCAACTTTGGTCATTATCTCCAAATCAAGACAACAAGAAGTGCGGTCGAACTAAGCCATTAGGCAACCACAATCCCGCACTAATTCAAGAAACCAAGAAAGTAGTCCATGTGGCCGAAACTAAGCAATAGATGGTCTCGATGAACGTAGGCCAATTGCATTCACAATTCCACATGGATCTCCAATCATTGAATCAAGAACTTTGTTTCTAAATTTTAGTAATTATGAACTCTTCATAATTCTAACTTCGTTTTATCTTTGAAACTTTGATTGCGATCAAGTTTGGGAAACACAATCTCGATGAACGCAGATTAGCCATCCAAACCTTGAACCAATCTTAGAATCACAAGACTAAAAACAAATAGGAAAATCAAACCCCAAAATCCACACACAAACCAACTACCCAAAACCCATTCCAGATCAGCAAGTCTGAAGTGGTCTTGTTACTGGTTTTGTTGGATTTATCGAAAAATTCCAGAATCTGATTTTGAACAAAATCAGAACATTCTGGCCTAGCGAGCGCGCGCCTGGTCCAGCACGGGCGGGCGCCTGAAACGCGCGCGCGCCTGGTCCAGCGCGGGCGGGCGCCTGAATGGTCAGAATGGTATGGAATTTTCAAGTTCGAAAATTTTGTCTCAAAATTATTTTTCCCCGATTATTAAAACTTTGATCCAATCAAAAATCAATAATCGAAATAATTCAGAATCCACCATAATTTTTATTGCGATTGAATCGTGCGATTAATGTTGGAAAAACAATAAACCACATAAAATCACAAAGCACATAAACATCATATAATCCAATATCCATATCATGCTTGGCACATAAACAATTTATATGCAGACAACATGATCCAAGTATTGAATTAATCAACATGAACGGGGCTCTGATACCACTGTAAGGTTTCGATATAACATGCGCAGCGGAATATAGCAATTTAAAATTTAAGAAACCCAAAGCCATGGATCCGTTCATATGATTAAATCAATTACGACATGATGAATAAAGGAATAACTAACCCTTGATGGCTATCAAATTTTCTCTTTGGTCTTGGTGGAAATCTTGAAGCTTTATCACGAACAAATCACGAACTTTGCAAGATGATAAAATTCACCCTCTAGCGGTATCCACACTTCGAACGAATATCAAAGGAGCTTCTTTGATCTTGGTTGCTAGACCAATATTATGAAACACACTTTCACAATACAATAAAGAACTATATGGAATTTATTTTGTGAATTATTTTGTTCCTCAATCAATGATGTCTTAGAACAAAATAAAAATCTCTCTCAAACTCTTTGAGACTCACAAAAGCACTAGTCCATATGGTCTAGCCGAATTGGGGTTTTTATACACAATTAAGACATATTCCAAGTAGGAATCTTGTGCCAAAAACCATTCCTAATCAAATTAGGAAATTTCCGATCGGCAGCACCAGGCGCCCGCCTGGTACCACCCAGGCGCCCGCCTGTTTGGGCAGAAAGTCCAGTTCCTTTCCGGCTTGAATAGGCGCCCGCCTGGTGCAATCCAAGCGCCTGCTTGGTTGACCAGGAGGCCCAAGTCTTTCCAGAAATTCCTTGGAAGTCCTCCGACCCTAAATGCCAATATAGTCCTTTTATTTAAGATTCGTTCTATTGTGTGTGACCCTCTAGGATTATACTAAGTTGGCAATGGGCTCAAACGTGATCCCATAAGATATGATTAGGTTCTAGCAAACCGTCATACCTACCCAAATAGTATAACTAGATACAAGTTCGCATTCCTTTAGAATATGTCACAATCCCTTTGTCCACGATGTCATTGAACACAAGTCATGGTCAAACCGTCAACTTGTTTTGTTCAATACTTTCTCGATTCCGAATATGTTGATAATCCAAATGACATTGATCCAATCAATTCATTTGAGTCCGGCCGAACATTTCATCAACATCATTCCTACGAGAGGCCCAAGCTTGACATCTCTCCGTGGAGGGACAAATCCATTTAGCTTATTATTCTTCCCAACGGGAATCCGATTATGCCAATCATACCCTTTATAACTACCGTGTTAAGGTAGCGTTTGAATATGTCAAACACAACGTTCATCAAGTGGAAGACTATAATAACTTCATGTCTAAGGATTCAAATGACATAACTAATATGAGATATATGTTCGACATAGACCATGACATAAATCTCATACAGCGGGTCATGTCCAGTACCTTGTTCCAAACAAGTACCCATAAATCTAACATGATCATCCCATGATCATTTAGCCTTTATACTAGTGCTTTAACAAGTACTAGGGACGGGGATTATTATAAGTAAACATGAACAACAATAATAATCAAAACATCTCTTTATTGATATGAAATAAATGATAACAATTACAACGTTTATTAAACGTGCCTAGGGCACCACTACCAACACAAGCTTGACATCTCTCCGAAGAGGGACAAATCCAACTCAGCTTATTATTCTTCCCAACGTGAATCTGATTATGCCAATCATACCCTTTATAACTTCCTGGTTAAAGGTAGTGTTTGAGTATATCAAATGGAATAACTAATATGAGATATATGTACGACATAGACCATGACATAATTCTCATACAGCGGGTCATGTCCAGTACCTTGTTCCAAACAAGTACCCATAAATCTAACATGATCATCCCATGATCATTTAGCCTTTATACTAGTGCTTTACAAGTACAAGGGACAGAGATTATGATAAGTAAACATGAACAACAATAATAATCAAACATCTCTTTATCAATATGAATAAAATGATAACATATACAACGTTTAACAAACGTGCCTAGGGAACCAACACTAACAATCTCCCACTTGCCCTAGGCCCAATCTCCCAGGTATCTAATACCCATGGACCTAACATGACCATCATGTTTAGCTCGTGGAAGTCCCTTTGTTAGCGGGTCCGTTACGTAATCATCACTAGGTACTCTACATATATTTACGTTTCCCCTATTAACGATTTCTCGAACGATATGAAAAGGCCTAAGTATGTGTTTGGATTTAGGATGTGCCCTTGGTTCCTTTGCTTAAGCAATAGCACCAATATTATCACAATAAAGGTCTATTAGATTAGCAATACTAGGAACCACCTCAAGTTCACCAATGAACTTCTTAATCCAAACAGCTTCCTTTGTAGCATCTAATACAGCAATATACTAGGTTTCATTTTAGAATCAGTGACTGTAGTCTGCTTGGAACTATTCCAACTTACAGCTCCACCATTCAACATAAACACAAAATTCGACTGCGATCATTTATCATCTTTGTCGGTTTGGAAGCTTGCATCCGTGCAACCATTTACAACGAGATCATCTTCCATACCTCCGTAGATCAAAAATGAATCTTTAGTCCTTCTCAAGTACTTAAGAATCGCTTTTAACAGCAATCTAGTGATTCTCACCGGGGTCGGACTAATATCTTCTCATTATGCTCAAAGCATTAAGATACATCCGGTCTAGTACATATCATGGCATACATGATGGATCCAATTTCCGAAGCATATAGCATCTCACTCATTTTCTCACACTCATCTTTTATCTTATGACATTGAGTCTTGCTTAGAGAAACTCCATGTAACACTGGCAACTGTCCTCTCTTAGAGTTTTCCATACGGAATCTTCTAATGACCTTGTTAATGTATGTACTTTGGCTTAAACCAATTAGCTTCCTTGATCTATCTCTATAGATCTTAATGCCAATGACATATGCTGTTTCACCCATACCTTTCATTGCAAAACATTTTCCTAACCAAGTCTTACAGACTGAAGTATAGGAATGTCGTTTCCAATGAGCAATATGTCATCCACATATAAAATAAAATAGCACTATGCTCCCACTAATCTTCTTGTATACACAAGGTTCATCTTTGTTCTTGATGAAGACAAACTCTTTGACTGGTTCATCAAAACAGATATTCCAACTTGCATCTTCCCATCCATGTTAGTCTTCTTCTTGAAAACCCATTTGCATCCTATGGTTTTTACACCTTCGGGTGCATCAATCAAGTTCCAAACTTAATTATCATGCATGGATTGCAATTCGGATTCTATGGCTCCAAGCCACTTATCCGAATCAGGAGATGACATGGACTCTTGGTAGGTGGTTGGTTCATCATTCTCAATGATCTCCACCTCATTACTATCCGTTACGAGACACCCATATCTCTCGAGCTCAGATTGTAACCTACCAGGTCTGCGAGTTACTTGTGTTGGAGATTATGCCCTAGGCCCTTGAGAAAGGCCTTCGGTTACATCATGTTCTCATTTGTTATGGAGATAACAACCCTGGATTATTGTATGTTTTACTTGTTTATTATAATAATCCCCATCCCTAGCACTTATGAAAAGCTAGTATAAGTTGAATGGATAATCATATGATGATTATAGCGCATAGGATGCAGATTAAACTTGTGGGTACATGTTGGAGAATAACTACTGGATACAAGTTCTAAGGGTAAGAAGGTTCAAACTGGTCCGTCTACTATTATCCACCAGGTTATTAATTATGGTTCTCCTTTGGCACGGAAGCCCTCATCCCCTAAAGGTCCTAAGAATATATTATATAATTTGGTTACTAGCGGATTTAGTTTTCTTCCGCAAAGAAGTGATCCTTTTGTTTCACCTGGTTCTCTTAAGGCTTCAAGTTCTGTGGCACAAGAAAACCTACAAGGATCAAAGACTTATAGTGGTGTTATTTTTGAAGATGGTTCCATTGGTTTAGATGAAGAAAGAATTGAAGTACATGCAAAATGCGATCAGAATGGCTCTCAAAGGGCTGTTAAAGAGCCAAGGTCTAAAGTTATTAATGTTGATGATAATAATGAGCTGGTAGATGGAAAATTTGAATCTGATTCTGAATTGGAAGTTGAGGATTCGGCCATTCTTAAGAAATCTAGTGATGGTACTATTGAGAATTTGAATTTATCTCCTCCTGCTCCACGTGTTACATCAGATTTTGACATTCAAGAGCTCTCCTCCCATGCAAATGAAGTTGATTTGGAAAACAATGCTCCTATTTCTGGGAGCAAAAGTTCTTCCTTGGCTTAAAAGACCTTCTCTTCCTTTTTTCTTTCCTAATCTGTTTTAATGGTAGGAGTTTTGAGTTGGAATATCCGTGGGATTGGAAATGATTCTTCTATAAGGCGTGTGAAAAGACTCATAAGGATGCATGATGTTTCGGTTTGTGGAATATATGAACCTAAAGTTGATCCTTTAGTTATTCCTTCTTATATTAGTAAGTTAAGATGTGTTGGTGGTTTTTCTAATGATAAAGGGAATATTTGGGTTGTGTGGAGGCATGGTGTTACTTGCACCTTACTCTATCAAGATGATCAAGTTGTAACTATCCGAGCTACTCATACTCTTTGGCCTACTCTTGTTTTGCTTTCCTTTGTTCATGCGACTGTAGCAAATATGTTAGGAGAGGCCTTTGGGATTACATTATTGATGGGAGTGCTACTAATCAAGCCTGGCTGATTGTAGGGGACTTCAATGCCATTGTTGATCAATCCGAGAAGCTAGGGGGCAAGCCTGTTGTTGATTCAAAAGTGGCTGAATTTGTGGATATGATTCAGGTTTCTAATTTGATTGATGGTGGTTATCGCGGTCACATTTACACTTGGTGGAATAAGCGGAAATAAAGGGCTACTATTCTTCAATGGCTGGATCGTGCTTTATACAATGATCAATGGCTTCAAAGTTTTGCTCAAACTTCTATTGACCATCTTAGTCGGACTTGTTCTGACCATGCCCCTTGGTTGGTTAATATCCGGTTAGTTGATGAGGTACGTAAAGGTGTTTTCAGATTCTTAAATGTGTGGACTAGGCATGAAACTTTTAAATCTATAGTGTTGTCCTCTTGGAATGTTAAAATTTATGGTAGGTCGTTAGTAAAGTTTGCAAAGAAGCTTACAAAGCTTAAACATGATTTACAAATCTGGAATCGTAACACTTTTGGGAAAGTAGACCAACATGTTAAAAATGCAGAGGATGATGTTTGTGGTAAGGAGCTTGAGTTTGAAAATGATCCAAGTGAGGAGAATAGGGCTGCCCTCCACCTTGCTCAAGCAAATATATCCTACCGTCTTAAGATTGAAGAGGAATTTTGGATGCAGAAAGCTAACTTGGCTTGGGTGAAAGATGGTGATTGTAATACCAGATTTTTCCATGCTTATTTTAAGAAAAAAAGGCAAAAACTTTACATTCATCGAATCCGAGATGGTCATGGTAATTTTATTGTGGACCAAGGGCAGATTAGAGATGAGGCTATCAGGTTCTATTCTAACCAACTTAATGGTCATGTGGAAAATCCTCCGGATGATTTGTTGAATGTTATTCCTCGGTTAATTACTAATGAGGAAAATCTGATGCTTTAAGCTCCTCCTTCTTTAGAAGAGCTCCATTCCGTGGTTTTTATTATGAGTGGTTCTAGTGCAGCAGGGCCAGATTGTTTTACGGGTTCTTTCTATCACTCTTGTTGGGATATTGTTTGTAGAGATTACATCGTGCCGTGGTGGAATTTTTTTCTAGTTTTCATCTCCCTCGAAGTTGGACTAGCACGCTCATTGTCACAATTCCAAAAGTGGAAGTGCCTCACTCTTTTTCTGATTTAAGACCTATTAGTTTGTGTAACTTCTCTAATAAAGTTATTACCAAACTATTATGTCTTAGACTTCAGAATGTTCTCCCCCGTATTATCTCACCTCAGCAAAGTGGTTTTGTTAAAGGGAGAATGATTCACGAAAATGTATTGCTTGCTCAAGAACTTTTCCATTCTATTA
Organism: Campanula takesimana; assembly: GCA_026119855.1. Lineage (NCBI taxonomy): Eukaryota > Viridiplantae > Streptophyta > Magnoliopsida > Asterales > Campanulaceae > Campanula > Campanula takesimana. The sequence continues at coordinate 847,012 of JAOWBW010000607.1, read as the reverse complement.
AAAGGAAAGTTTTTGGTTTTAATGTCGCTTTGAAGCTGGATATGGCTAAAGCGTATGATAGGCTTTCTTGGTTTGCTCTTATAAAAGTTATGAGGCGGTTTGGTTTTTCTGAGGAATGGCTTGACATGATCTTCAGATGTATTAATTCTTGTTGGTTTTCGGTGCTCATCAATGGTTCAGCTTGTGGCTACTTCTCTTCTTCCCGAGGGCTGCGACAAGGTAACCTAATTTCCCCAAGCCTTTTCATAGTTGCTGCGGAGGTATTAAGTCGTGGGCTGAATAATCTTCATGATCTCCATCCTCATGTGAACTATATATCGGGTAATGTTGCTGTTCCTATTATATCACATCTTTCGTATGCTGACGATATTATTATTTTTTGTAATGGGAGCATTCATTCTCTTGAGCTTCATATGGGCTTTCTTGAGTCCTACCAGCACTTTTCCGGGCAACTTATTAGTTTTTCTAAATCTTGTTTCCTAACTGGGAAGGATAATGCTAATTTGGATAATGCTATTGCTCATGTGACCGGGTTCCAAAAGAAACAACTCCCTATTGTTTATCTTGGATGCCCTCTTTATATTGGTAGAAAGGTCCAATCTCTGTTTGACCCCGTGATGCAAAAGCTTCGTAATAGACTTGATTCTTGGCAAGGGAAGCTTCTCTCGGCTGGGGCCAAGTTGGTTCTTATTAAAGCTTGTTTACAAGCCATTCCTATTTATTATATATCCTTACTTGAGCCTACCAAAGGTGTCATTACAGCCATGAATCGCCTTATTGCTAACTTCTTTTGGAGCAGCCCGGAAGGGGGCCATAAATGTCATTGGGTGTCAAGGAAGGAGTTTTTTTGGCCAATTCATGAAGGAGGTTTAGGTCTTCGAAAGTTTGATGAGATGTCTTTAGCCTTCTCCATGAAACTTTGGTGGAGATATAGAACTTCTGATTCTTTATGGACCCAGTTTTTACTGCTAAGTATTGCAGGGATTCTCACCCTATGGATGCCTCGGTTCGAATTGGATGCTCTCATATTTGGAGGCGCATGATTGCTGCCAAAAATCTGGTTGAAGAAAGGATACGGTGGGGAGTTGGTATTGGTGAGATTTCCATCCAAGAAAAATGGTCGTCTCATGATATTACACTCCTTGATCCTCGGCATGACCAGATTTTCTCTTTCTTTGTTGATGGTGTTCTCCAAGAAGACTATGTTAGAGACACTTTTGGGGCTGAATGCTTGATGGCCATTCAAGCTAAAGACATTCGCCTCATGGATAGCATGGATACTCCTCTTTGGACCCCTTCTTCTTCAGGAAAATTTTCTATTTCGTCGGCATGGAAAGAATGTAGAGTCTCTCGAATTAGAAGTCATGTCTATTCTTGGTGCTGAGGCAAATTTCTACCTCTCAAAATCTCTATTTTTCTTTGGAAAGCCCTCAAGGCTGCTCTACCTACGGAATGTGTCTCGCAAAGGTATCTCTCTTGCTTTTAAATGCCACTGTTGTTTTAGTCCAGAGTTTGAATCTATCTCTCATATTCTCATCAATGGTGAGATTGCCTCGAAAGTATGGTTGTACTATGGTTCTATGATTGGTTTTAGTGTAACGGGGCTGTCCCTCTCTCAAAGGCTTATTGCATGGCATGCATGTAAATCAGCTAAATGTAGCAAAATTAGTTCATGGTTGAGTGATATATTACCTGGTTTCAATTGTTGGGACCTTTAGAAGCTTAGAAATAGATGCAGATTTGATGGGATTATTCCAATAATTGATAATGTGATTCATAGTGTTCGGCACCAAATTGTGGATATTCTTCATGCTAATAAGGTCCGATTCAGCTACCCTTCCTCGGATATGCATATTGTTCGGTTCTTTGGCATTCAAAAGGCTGTTTATACTATTCCCCAGGCTACGCTTGTTACTTGGCTTACCCCAACCTTGGATCAAGTTAAGCTAAATATGGATGGGGCTTCGCGTGGAAATACTGGTACTTCCTCGGGGGGTGGAGTGTTTCGTAGGCATGATGGTTCTTTCTTATATGCGTTCTCTTGTTTCTATGGCCATGGTACAAACATGATTGCAGAGGCTAGGGCTGCTCTTGATGGCCTTTCTCAAGCTCGAAGGATGGGCCTTCATTCTGTTTGGATTGAGGTAGACTCTGAAGTGTTAGCCTTTATTCTTCTTCGCAAATACTCTATTCCATGGGAGATTTGGTACGTTATTCAATCCATTTTCAGAATTATGGAGGTTATGGAGGTGAAAATTTCCCATGTTTACCGTGAACAAAGTGGCAGATTTTTTGGCTAATCATTCAGCAAACACTCAAAATGATTTTGAGTTTCCGACTTTGGATTCTTGCCCTAGACTCTGTCAAATTTTATTATTTTTTGATAGGATTTTGTACCCAAATCTTAGGGCATAGTTGCCTTGTTTTTATTGTTTTTGGTAGGACCCCCTTCCTTTCTGTAGAGGTTCTTATGGATTGTATAAGACCCACCCTCTAGCTCTTTTCTCGGTGGTTAAGGCCGTCATGTCCCCCACCTTTTTTGTACCTTTTATTTCCCATTAATAAAATCTAGGGAGTACCGTCTCCTTTCGCCGAAAAAAATAAAAATAAATAAGTACTGGATAGACCCATTATGAGATTTATATCATGGTCAAATGTCATAATTAAATCTCATAATAGTCATATCATATGATATCCTTAGACCTGAGATTATCATGGTCTTCCACATGATGAACATTATGTTTGACGTACTCAAACGCTACCCCTAAGCGGGTGGTTAAAAAGGCTACGATTGGCATATTCGGATTCTTGTAGGGAAGAATGATAAGTCAAGATGGAATTTGTCCCTCCCTCAAGAGAGATATCTGCTTAGGCCACTCGTACAGTGAGATTGATGAAATGCGTGGGCCACGCTCAAATGAATTGATGTGTTCAATGTCATTTGCTCATATCAATCTACTCAAGATCGAGAAAGCATTGAACAATATAAGTTGACGTGGACCATGACTTATGTTCAATATGATATCGTGTGACAAAAGTATTATGATATGTTCTATGAGGATAACGAACTTTGTTAAGTTATATTAATTGGGTAGTCATGATGGCTTGCTAGAGTCCACTCATGACTTATGGGTTTGACCTTGGTTTGACTCATTGCCAACATAATATAATTCTATGGTGTCAACTTAATATAAAATCCTATGGGGTCACACAAAAAAGAACGAATTGATCAAAAGGCTAAAATTGGAATTGCGTAAAAGAGCTTAAAAATTAGAATCAAGAAAAACAGGAAATTGGCTTCAGCAAGGAGGGTCCGGCCAGACCCAAGCCATGACCCGGTCAGACCTCCTCAATGATCCGGCCAGACCAGGTTAGTGCCCCGGGCGGACCTCCTGTGTTCGGGCCTTGTTTTTTCTGCCTCGATTTTTGACGGGTTTTTAGCTAATTTCTCCTAAAGGGTTTAGTTTAAATAAATATAAAAACCTCTCTCTCTTTGCCTTAGTCCACATGGTATTGAATGAGAGAAACCTAATTGATATTGTATCAATATTGGTAGCCTTCATGTGCGTGAGAAACACATTCTTGAGTTTAGATTGAGAATCAAAAGCTCAAGAACACCAATAAATTCATATAACCTTTGAAGATTAGAAAAACGTGTTTTTTAATGGCTCTAGCAATCCAGATCTAGAATGGTTCTAGATATTCGTTCGTGTGTGGATACACATAGAGGATGTTTTCTTTAGCATCTCAAGTTCGTGTTCCTGTGATCCTGATTCAAAGAACGCGAAGAACAAGGAGATCAAATCTTAAAGCTTGAAGAGTTGAAGATTTGAAGATCTGAAAATTTTAAACGCGCAACAACGGTTAGTATTCTAAATTCATCTTGACATTAATTTAATCATCAAGAATGGATCTTGGGGCTTAGGCTTTTGTTGATTTATATTGCCGTCTTCCGCTGCGCAAGGTGCCTCAAAACCCAACATTGGTATCAGAGCCCCGTTCCTGTATGATTATTTTAATAATATCATGTTGATAATATAATTGGATTATATGTGTTAACATGCTATTTGAATTTAGATTCATGGGGTTTATGTGGTCTATGCGTTTTATGTAGTTTATTGTTTTGTAACTTTAATCGCACTATTAATCGCAATTAAAATTATGGTGGATTTAAAATTATTTGGGTTATCAATTTTTGATTGGATCAAAGTTTTGATAATCTAGAGATTCAAGAATAAATGGTTTATTCAAGGTTTTGATGATCATGTTGATTGGATCATCAAGAACATCAAATCCTAATTGAATCGGGAAAAAACAATTTTGAGACAAAATTTTGAATTTAAAATTTTGATTTTTCGCAAAAGGTCCGACCGGACCTAGACTGTGACCCGGCTGGACCCTCGGTTCTGGTGCGGGCGCAGGGCTAGGGTTTGGGGTGGATTTTGTGGTTTGAAAATCCTATTTGTTTTAGTCTTGTAAAATCTAAGATTGGATCAAGGTTTGGATGGCTAGCCTACGTTCTCGAGACCGTGTTTCCCAAACTTGACCGCATTCAAAGATTCAAAGATAAAACGAATTTAGAATTATGAAGGGTTCATAATGGCTAAAATTGAGAAACAAAATTCTTGATTCGATGTTTGGAGATCCATGTGGAATTGTGAATGTAATTGGCCTACGCTCATCGAGACCATCTATTTCTTAGTTTCGGCCACGTGGACTACTTTCTTAGTTTCTTGAATTAGTACGGAATTCTGGATGCCTATGGCTTAGTTTCGGCCGCACTTCTTGTTGTCTTGATTTGGATTTAATGACCAAAGTTCAAAGAGTCTCATCCTCATAATTATAGAGAAACTAATGACACATAAATATCATGCTTAAATTAATGGAGATTAATTTATTGACTAATCTTGATGCTTTACATGTTATGTGCTCATAATCGTGTTATAAGAACCTTATTGAAATTTTAAGCCATGTGCCAACCCATGAAGGACACTTGTGAGTACACCGGGTAGTTTTATGTGGGCTCTGCGAAAGCGATGTGCATTAATACTATCAGTGTATGAACAAGATGAGTGAATGAGAGTTTCCTATGCGTCTATCATGGTTTGACTTAATTAGGCTATCAAAAGACAAAGTTTTGGGCCTAAGGCACAAGATGAGATTAAAACATATTTGACATAAGATGTCTACTTAAAATCTCATAAAAGATCTAAGAGTCACATATGATGTGATTAATAAAAGTTGTCTACCTAATTAATTTAGGCCGATACGCCCTGGCTTGTTTTTTTCAATTTGAGCAGTATCGCCAAAGCGGACTTGAAATTAAATTAAAGTTGGATCTTAGCCCACATGAATTATATTATACAATTGTTGTATATGAAGGTTATATAATATATAGTGAGAGTATTTATGAAATACAAATAATATATCTCTTAAATAATTGGTATGAAATATAGGTGTATATTTATTTGCATATTTGTGTAGAATGTTAACTTTAACTTTAATTATTTTCTTTTTCAAAAGGTAATCCGGGTCCAATCTCTGGTGGAGGTATTTTTAGAGATAGTCAAGGGAGGATTTTATTTGGTTTTTCAAAATTTTATGGTCATGGTTCTAATATGGTTGCTGAAGCTAAGGCTGTCCTTGATGGGCTGCTTTATGCCTCTCGTTTTGGTATTACCTCTCTTTGGCTTGAGATCAATTCTGAAGTCCTTTTGAATATCCTAATTCATCAATATCAGATTCATTGGAGTATTTGGTATGAGGTTTTGCATATTAAATGGCTTCTTTCCCAGATTCGCTTTCGTGCTACTCACATCCTCCGTGAAGGAAATCAAGTTGCTGATGGTCTTGCTAATACTGCTGTGATTTCAAGAACAAATTCGGAATTCTTCTCCATTGGTGATCTCCCTCTCTCTTGCAAAGGCGCTTACATCCTGGATAGAGCTGCTATTCCTTATGCTAGAATTTGATTGGTTATGGCTAGATTCATGTATAGGTTTTTGTGTTTTGGTAGCCTCCCCTCCTATTATTGTAGAGGTCATTACAACTTGTGTAAGACCTCCTCCCTAGTATTTTCCTTTCGGTGGTTAAGGCCGTCATGTCCCCCACCTTGCGTGTATTTAATTTCTATCCTTAATAAAATCTAAGGAGTACCGTCTCCTTTCGCCAAAAAAAAATAATAATTATGTTTGTTACTGCGATCTGTTCTTGAAAGGACAAAGTTAAAAGAGAATGAAATTAACTTCTTTGATTGGATCATGAGCTTAAAAATTGTTTTAAAACAAGAACGAAAGTTTTACATTCTTAATAATCCTAAGTAACCTAAATTGCAATATTAATTTGATTAATATGTTCCGTAGGATCATCAAAATTTAATTTGATTAACTTGTTGATGATCTTAGATTCATGAATAAATTGTTTATTCTTGGTTTTGATGATCATGATGATTCAATCACCATGAACACCAAATCCTAATTGAATCAAGGAAAGCAATTCTAAGGTAAATTTTGGAAATATAAAATCTACCGCTTTTATGATAAGTATTTTGAGTTGAATTTAATTGTCAGATGACTGGTTTTAGAAACCGTGTTTCCTGAAATTAAATGTCAGTTTCAAAATTAATCTGGGTTTGAATCTAGTTTCAGATGGCTGGTTTTTGAAACCGTGTTTTCCTGAAAAGTGATGTCAATTAAGAATTCAGAAAACTGGAATCAGAATCCTGAATTGTTCTTGATTGCTGAAATCAGTTAAATTGATGAGACATGCTTTTGCTCTCAATATTTGAACAATCATGCAGAAAGATGATGATCTAAGTCGAAAATTTAATTTTTGACTTAATAAATTTCTAAAAGGAAAGATGATTAAAAGATAAAGGTAAGACAAACGTTGTCAAGCCTAAAGGAAATAATTGTGGCTGAAATTATAACTCTTAATGATGCAATTTGGTAACGTGGCAATTGGATTGACCATTTAAAATTGTAATCGAAATTCTGGATGATCAAAGAAAGTGAACAGTAGTGAGACTACCACTTGAGATATTTATGTTATCAAATTAATCTTTCTACCTCTAATTACTGGGTATTGGATACCGGATGTAGATCCCATATTTGTAAAATGTGCAAGAATTAGTAAATTGAAAGACTACTTAAGATAAAGTTAATCTACGAATGGTAATGATGCAAGAGTTGTAAAAGGCTAATATCTTATTAAACCTAATACATGTTGATGTATTAGGTTATTTATTTCTTAGTAGAAAGTATTATTTCGCTATAAGATAATGAAAGATATTTATTTCTTATTGAGAATAAGAAAAGTGCTTTATTTATTATGATTTACTTTATTGTATTGTTAAATCATATAAATAAATCTTATATCCTAAATCTGGAAGAACAAAATAATAAATAAGGCTATAACATAAATAATTAAATTCTTTATGCATTATTGTTTTGATCAAATAAATGAGAAACGCAAATCTAAAATTCTATGGGACGAAGTTTTAAAGTCATATGATTTTGAATCATGTGATATATGCAAATCTTATTTACTTGGACCAAGACATCTTTTACTAAGAGTAATAAAAGGCTAATATCTTATTAAACCTAATACATGTTGATGTATATGGTGCATTAAGTGGCAATGCTAAAAGAGGATTTTGATACTACTTGGCAAAACTATTCAAAGATTCCAATTCGATTGTGATGATGAATAATTTAACCAAGAATTTGACAATCATCTTTAAGGTTGTGAAATTGTTTCACAAATTAACTCCACCAAGAACACCATTTTGGAATGATGTGTCTACGTGGAGGTGTAGAACCTTATTGGAAACCGCTATAATTACACTAATTTGAGTTTCATCAATAAAGGTTCAAGGGTACCATATGTGGTATGGAATGAAAGAAAACTTGTTTTGTCTTTCATGAAGATTTAAGAAAGTGAGACCTTTTGGAAAGGACTTGTCTAGGACAAGCTCACACTTAAATCTAATAAATGTATTTTCATGGGATATCCTAAGAAAACTTGAGGATATTACTTTACTTACAAATCGTTTGTTGCTTATGATGGTACTTTTCTAGATAAATTTTTATCTCTAAAAGAACCAGTGGGAGTAAAATATATCTCGAATGGTTCGAGACCTAGAAAATTATATTGAACCTTTGATGGAAGTTGAATAAAGATTAACAAGGAGTTTTGAAAAATTATTCAAGTTACACAAGTTACTTGCTGTTAGGCTGAAATGCACGGCTTAGTTTATAAACCGCAAGCGCACAGTGTTGTTATAGTATAGAATACGGCAAATGTGGGTCGATCCCACGAGGACAAGGTTACTTTGAAAATCTTTGCTTTAATAGAAAAATAGTAAAAAGAAGAAATAATTGAGGGTTTTATTGGTTGTCACTAACTAGAAATAAATTGTAAATACTCTAATTTTGAATGAAAATTCTTATGAAGAAAGACTTCCTGGGATTGGGACTCAAACAATCAATATGTTCATCAATTAATTATGCTCTTTAAATTAAATTTCCATTTTAAAACAAGGATGGTATGTTAAGCCTACACTACTTCTCACGATCAAGCAAGTAGCGTTTGTATTCTCATACTAACTATTCCCTATCTCTCGATGGCCCATAGACTAGTAAGAATCCGTTAAGTTTATAAAATCGACATACTTTCCACTCAAGGAACCTCCCTGGGCCATTAATCTACTCTCGTGGTTAATAGAAACCCAGTTTAATTCATATGGGTCCGCTAGTCGAGATTCTCCGCTAGGTACTTCTCTCGACTAACTAGAGTTCATACAAATCATGGAGCTCACCATTGTCGTAGGCATTTTAGTTACGATATGAATAAATTGTTTAAGATGAAGAGAAGAAAGATGAGCATAAATTAAAGGTGATGAACACTTTATGTTGAGTTTCCAACTCCAAGAATAAGGGGGATTACTCACAAGCCATTAAAATCTTAACAACAACTATAAATGAATTAAGCATAAAAAATAAAGATAAGGGAAGAGAATACTTATTCACAAAGATTGTAGAAAGAATAAGGAATGAAAGTAAACTTCAGGAACTTTTATTTCTTTATGCTCAGAATTTCTCTCAAGAATACTCCAAGTAAATGGAGAATAATAATAATATTGAGACTATAAATTGCTAGAGTTTTGTTACCACAATTTTTGGATCTTTAAATCTGGCCTATACAATGTCTATATATAGTGCTAGAGGCTGAAAGTCAAGTCTCTTCAAGGAAAGGCTTCAATCCGAAAAGTCATGTCTTGAACAGTCACTCTGGCACGGTCGAGCTTTAAAAGTGGCACGGCCGTGCTGAAATTTATCTCTGATGCTAATTCTCGACACAAGTGGCACGGTCGTGCTGGATTTCAAGCACGGTCATGCTATTTGAATTGGCATGGCCGAGCTTTAAAAGTGGTACGACCCTGCTGTTTGAATTGGCACGGTCATGCTAACGGGAAAATCTAATTTTTCCACCTTTTTCTTCCCAATTTACTCCATCTTCAATTCCTTAGCTCCGATTTATTTTATAAGCCATATTTTAACCCAAAAAGGCCATAGAAAACCTGTTTCAACTACAAAGTGATACCAAGCATAAAATCCACATAAAAAATGTAAATGAAGATAAAAAATGACTAAATAAATTAAATAAAGCTAGGAATTAAAGATAAAATGTATAGTAAAATATATTATAAATGACTATAAAATAGTCGTTTATCAACTCCCCCACACTTAAACCTTGCTTGTCCCTAAGCAAGTTAGAGATTGGAAATAGGGAAGAGAATAATAAATGACCATAAAAGAAGAAGTAAAAGAAGAAAGAAATAAAATGCTCTCTTTAAAATAAAGTATCGTCTTAATGAAAATTCTTCAAACCTATTTTTCCGTCCCTTCTATAATTTAAGATGTTTTGCTAAATAGAAACTAGGATTATATTGGGAAATATATAGAGATTTATAAGATAAATATAGCAAGAATAAAATTTATCAAGTTAAAGCATTTTGAAATTGTTGGATATTATGCCCTAGGCCTTTGAGAAAGGCCTATGCGTTATATCATAGCTTCATTATTATAGAGATAACAAACCTGATTATTATATCTTTTGCATGTTTATTATAATGATCATTGTCCCTATCACTTATGAAGGGCTAGCATGAGTTTAATGGATAATCATATGATGATTATAGCGTATAGGATGCGGATTAAACTTGTGGGTACATGTTGGAGAACAAGTACTGGATAGACCCGCTATGAGATTTATGTCATGGTCAAATGTCATAATTAAATCTCATAATAGTTATATCATTTATCCTTAGACCTGAGATTATCATAGTCTTCGATATGATGAACATTATGTTTGAGGCACTCAAATGCTACCCCTAACCGGGTGGTTATAAAGGCTACGATTGGCATAATCGGATTCTTGTAGGAAAGAATGATAAGTCAAGATGGGATTTGTCCCTCTCTCAAGAGAGATATCTGCTTGGCCACTCGATGAGTAAGATTGATAATAGTGTACGGCCGTACCCAAATGAGTTGAAGCGTTCAATGTTATTTGCTCATATCAATCAACTCGAGATCGAGAAAATATTGGACAACATAAGTTGACGTGGACCATGACTTATGTTGTCGCGACCCCGACCCCGCGGGCCGGGAACTCGCGAGCTGGACGTCGACTTACAACCAAAAACTCTAAAATACAGAAGGTAAAAATTTCATTTATTACCCAAAAGATTTTAACACAAGGTTTGGAAAATCCAAGTTTAACAACACCATAAAACAACTAGTGTAAGCTCCACAAGCTCACACCCAAAATACAAAATATTACAATTCTTAATGACGTCAATAAATGTAAAACTATCCCCAAAAGGTTATACATTTAAATAATGTAAACCGATCCATAACAACCTGCCCCAAAATCTCAATCCTCTCGACGTCCTCCTCGATCCGCAAATCCTAATCCTTTTCCTCCTGGGGGGGGGGGGTTAAGGAAAAACAAATATGGAAATAAACGGGGTGAGATAAAATCTCAGTAAGTTACTAATGCAACTACATGACATGCTATGATGCAATAAGCAATAAACAATGATAAATATCACATAGCATGTAACAATTAACAGTCAACAGATAGCAACGGAAAGTAAACACATAACAAAGGATATTAGCCAAGGTTTCCAAACCGATACATCCAAATAAAGGATCGCTGCGCAGCTTCAATAATCAACCAATCACATCTTCATAATAGCATGAAAGCCGAAGAGAAAACCCCCGGTACCGGAACAATAACCATAAGAGTGTCAGAAAGGATAAGAGTCATGCCACAAAGTCATGCTCGGTAGCTAGATACATTCACAAAGGAAGCTAACTTATCTCTTCCAAGGCCAATCTGGAAAAGGGGTATAGTAAGGGCAAAACAATGGTCAACATTATAATGGACTTGGCTTTGCCATTATAATCTTTCCCATCGCCCGATGCAACAAATATGCCAGTTGGGCTTCCAAATAAATGCTAAGTAATAAATACTAGCTTAATTAAACAACTTAGGGTTCCAAAGTAGGGAACCATACCAATTAATCACCATAAAAGATGCAACGGTTACTCATGAAGAGTTTAACAACAACGATAACAAGAGTTTCTCATGAAGAGCACAACAACGATAAACGGAATTTCTCATAAAGAGCACAACAACGATAAACGGAATTGCTCATAAGGAGCTCAACAACAATGATTATTAGAATACGATAATTACATAAAGAGGAACCATACCAGATACATTCCAAAGATGATACCCACAAGTTATTCATAAGGAACACAACCCAAATGGTCGCTCACAAATAGTACAGCGACTATAACACAAAATTATCCTAAACGTTTACTCATAAAGATTTACTAGGACTATGAACTCAATCATCTCATCACACCTGAAATTCTAAAGTAGGAAATCAGAATGAATACACCTTAAGGTTAATCAAACCGTAAGTACCCAATCGCCAATTCACGCTTTACCTCCGTCCCTAACGAACCAATTCTAAACACCCCGAACGAATCCAAAAGGTTACTCTTATTAGAACATGATCACGACCGGACTAAACCCTACACTTTAGTGTTCCAAAACAACCCTCTAGGTACTATAGGATATCACCTAAAACCTAGACCAAGTCTTATTCTAAAATCAATCCGATCAGTAAAATAACTTTCAATTAAAGGGTCTCAAAGTATGAAATCCTCACTTATATCACAAAGATGATCATAACAACTCAATAAAGTCACTCAATTGGATTTACAAAACTTGTTCACAATGGATCGATACAACTATAAAACTTATAACTTAACTGAACTACCTATACCATGTTGTAGTACTCAAAGAGAGCTTCGAAACGATAGTTTACATGCCTAAAACGGAGTCCGGATGAGAAAGTTATGGCCTCCGGAAGATCGAACGAAAAACGGACAAACTGGAAAAAGAGGGGTGCGCGCGCCTCCCTAAAAAGGGATGCGCGCGCCTCCCTTGATCAGAAGGCTGCGTTTTTGAAGTAGAAAAGGGTGCGCACGCCTACCAAAACATGGTGCGCGCGCCTCCTTGCCCGGAGGGACGAAATCCGGCCAAAATTCTGGGTTTCTTCCAAAAATCGACCCAAACTAAAACCAAACCAAAATCTAACACATCCAACAAGTATAACAAGGTACTAGAACAACTTATAAGTCTAAAATGACTCATATAACATCTATTAGACAACCTAAACCAAGAGATGATCCAAACACCCAATCCTCACAAAAATGGATAGTTTTACAAATAAATTCCAAATCAATCAAAGAAGCCATATATGTCAACTAGAGCATCAATGGAGTTAAAGATGAACATTTTTAGCATAAATGGGGGAAAAGCAACTTACCCGGATTTTCTCAAAGTTGCCGGAACTCGAAATTTCTTGGCTTCCTACGATCCTATCGACGATCTAAACAAGATTCATGTTTTAAGAAATGAGAAATAATGAGAGGAAGATAGGTAGAATGTAGAGAGAAGAAAGGGAAGAAAACTTACCCAAAATGGAGAGAGAGAGGGAGATTGAGATGGGAAAGAAATGAGGGAGAGGTGAGGGAGAAGAGAGGGAGTAGGGAGATGATAATTTCAAAACGTACACTTAGACCCCCTCCCCCACTAACTACACAACTCTACTACTTCCTTCTACAACCAAGACCAAATAATACTACACTAGCACTAAGGACCCAAATAAAATGCTAGTCATAATTTATTATAACACATAAAATGCACACATAAATTATTAATTTAATAATAATTTAAATAAATAAATAAGAAAATAAATAAATAATAATTATTTATTACTAATAAAATAGAGCCTAGTTTTCGGGTCGTGACATTCACTCCCCCTTAAAGAAAATTCGACCCGAATTTTAACGAGACTTACCCGAAAGACCAAATAGCTACGGATACGATAGTTCCGCCATTTCTCAAATTCCTCAATTATCCAATCTAACCCACTACAAGGTAACCTTAAATAATGCTTACGATAACACCACCTCTCGAACCGAATCATTCCCTCATTATCTTCATTACTAATCAAAATTCGTACTCAAAATCGAAGAATCTGAATTATTTCCACGCATAATTCTCGAGATATCTCAAACTCGCCTTATTCATAACCTTAACTACACCGCAAAGGTACTTCCATTTGTAAGTCGCCTACTTAGTATTATTCCCCAGAAATTCAAAACATTACCATCTCGAGCTTAATTAGCTTTTAAAATATGAAAGGCTAAAGAAATTTTCCATTTCCACAATATTCATCGAAATGGCTATATCTCTATGGATTACCATTATAGTGTCTTCACTTTGAGTTAACACCTTAAATAAATAGTACCATACAAACCCCAAAATTTCTCGTACAAAGTGTCCACTTAAATCTATGTTATACTCTCATCCCTTCATTAATCTGGTCTTGAAGCCTAAACCATTCAATATACTCAATAGTCCGCAAAACGATCCAAATTTCATCTTCAAAAGATTTTCTCTAACTCCCATTTAAGTCATAATCCGTGCTCATATACCCAGAGGAAATCAACGAAATCTAAATTCAATAGCTAACCCCAGTTAGTCTCTCACGCATACATTTATTGACTTAAGGATATTTAAGCTCAATGGTACTACCAAAACCATAAACCAATTAGCTAGCTTCATTCCAATAGATCCATTACCAAATCACAATATTCTTTAATTATGCCCAAATATTGATACTCAACTTTCTTCACATACCCCTGGTCCAAATCGCGAAACGCCACCAAGGAGAGATTTAGGACCATAGAACCACTCTCTAACCAAAATTCAAAATTACTTTAAAATAGATCGAGAAATTGTTACTCTCCCAAAATGTACTTATTACGCTTACCACCATCATCGATTATAAATTCCACCATACACTCATTACCCATAACAATTCACGCATCCCTCCATACTAATCAATCCCGATGTACTCACGGAGATGTACTAAAAGTAAACAAAATCTCCTAACAAGAAACCCTCGGTTGAATCCTCAACTTTTACAACTCAACCGTTACAATATGGATATTGATCTAATTATCAGTACTACAACCTTGTACCACAACGATGCAATTTAACCCTAAGCTTCTCCTCAAACACTAGGTACTATTCGGAAGAAAATGAAAATCTTACGAATGATAAATACACCCAACAAATTGACCGAAACTAAATACTCGGATTTCAATTAAGAAAAGACAGGTATAACTCTATCCAAAGGAGCGGTCTCAAACAGTTTTAAGAAATTAGGAATGGAGAATATAACAATCCCCCTACAACAATAGACTAAAGCAATAGTAACATCAAAATCTTGTAATAGCAACATGGCTAATTTAGCAGGTGAGGCACATAAGACTTCATCAGATACCCTAAACTCCTCCATAGCAGTAGACACCTACTACACATAAGTCAAAGACTCAGAAGAAATAAATGCAACTAAATGCACAGAAACACATAAATGTGATGATCCTACAATGCACGCGCTCACTCTCACGACGCAAAATAATACCTCCTGAAATTGTTCAATTACCTGATGAGTGCTGATTGATCACAAATACCCTACCCTGAACCTTTAGGTCTTCCCGAAGCATCTCTCTTCTGACCCTGTTGTATTCCAGTTCCTGTCCCCGATGACTGAACTCTAAACCTCAGACAATCTTTAACGAAGTGTCCCAACTGTCCACACTTCACACATTTTCCTTGCTTCTTCCAACACTTGTCTTCTGAGTGTCCTTTCCTCTGACAGTAGCTGCAGACTTTCCCATTTCGTGTCCCCTTATTAGAACCTTGATTTCTTACTGTTGGTTGCCCTTGAAGTTGCCTTCTGAATCAAGTTTGCACTCCAGAATTACCTCTGTTATCCGAATGTTGCTGTTGTGACTTACTCTGCCCTCCTTGCTTACCCGGGTTAACCATCTCAGTCTTCCTTTTGTGTTCCCCAATATCCTGCTCAATTAAGTAGGCCCGATCCACCGCATCCTGATAAGTCTGAATCCGCTGTGCTATAAACTGAGTCCGGATGGGTGTCTTCAAACCCCTGATTAATCTCATCGCTTTCTGCTCCTCGGTCCGCACGAGGTATTCACAACACCTGGCTAATTCTGTGAACTTAGCTGAGTACTGTGCTACTGACATCATGCCTTGCTCCAAGCTGAGGAACTCGATTTCTTTCCGGTTTTGATTCACCAGAGAGATAAAATGATCCTTGAATTTCCTCACGAACCACTCCCAAGGATATGGTACAAGAGTCGCATCCCAACTGGTCTTCAGTGCCTTCCACCAATGTTCCGCAGCCCCCACGAGCTTATAAGCTGAAAACAGAACCCTATCCTCATCAGTGCAACCAAAGACATCGTGGATTTTCTCCATCGATTCCATCCATAGCTCGGCCTTCTTCACATCAGGCTCACAGTCGTACTCACTTGGTTTCAACTTCAAGAACTGCTCCAACCCATATCGCGGAGGTGCTACATGTTCCTCTCTCGGCCCTTGGTCATGAATTGCTTCCACGGCCGCTTCAAACCTATCCTGAAACATTGCACGGTTTTCTTCCCGTAGACCATTCTGATTCTGAGCCCCACTAGAACTTTCACCCGTTCTTCTTCTAGCCATCACAAACAAATACCTGCATAAAATACTCATCGTTACTCACTCTGAACCCATCTACCCTCCTAGGTCATTCTAGTCCACCTATACTTATACATAGAGCTAAACCATAGCTCTGATACCAACTGTCGCGACCCCGACCCCGCGGGCCGGGAACTCGCGAGCTGGACGTCGACATACAACCAAAAACTCTAAAATACAGAAGGTAAAAATTTCATTTATTACCCAAAAGATTTTAACACAAGGTTTGGAAAATCCAAGTTTAACAACACCATAAAACAACTAGTGTAAGCTCCACAAGCTCACACCCAAAATACAAAATATTACAATTCTTAATGACGTCAATAATGGTAAAACTATCCCCAAAAGGTTATACATTTAAATAATGTAAACCGATCCATAACAACCTGCCCCAAAATCTCAATCCTCTCGACGTCCTCCTCAATCCGCAAATCCTAATCCTTTTCCTCTGGGGGGAGGGGGGGGGTTAAGGAAAAACAAAGATGGAAATAAACGGGGTGAGATAAAATCTCAATAAGTTACTAATGCAACTACATGACATGCTATGATGAAATAAGCAGTAAACAATGATAAATATCACATAGCATGTAACAATTAACAGTCAACAGATAGCAGCAGAAAGTAAACACATAACAAAGGATATTAGCCAAGGTTTCCAAACCGATACATCCAAATAAAGGATCGCTGCGCAGCTTCAATAATCAACCAATCACATCTTCATAATAGCATGAAAGCCGAAGAGAAAACCCCCGGTACCAGAACAATAACCATAAGAGTGTCACAAAGGACAAGAGCCATGCCACAAAGTCATGCTCGGTAGCTAGATAGATTCACAAAGGAAGCTAACTTATCTCTTCCAAGGCCAATCTGGAAAAGGGGTATAGTAAGGGCAAAACAATGGTCAACATTATAATGGACTTGGCTTTGCCATTATAATCTTTCCCATCGCCCGATGCAACAAATATGCCAGTTGGGCTTCCAAATAAATGCTAAGTAATAAATACTAGCTTAATTAAACAACTTAGGGTTCCAAAGTAGGGAACCATACCAATTAATCACCATAAAAGATGCAACGGTTACTCATGAAGAGTTTAACAACAACGATAACAAGAGTTTCTCATGAAGAGCACAACAATGATAAACGGAATTTCTCATAAAGAGCACAACAACGATAAACGGAATTGCTCATAAGGAGCTGAACAACAATGATTATTAGAATACGATAATTACATAAAGAGGAACCATACCAGATACATTCCAAAGATGATACCCACAAGTTATTCATAAGGAAGAC
The DNA here is from genome assembly GCA_026119855.1 of Campanula takesimana. Lineage (NCBI taxonomy): Eukaryota > Viridiplantae > Streptophyta > Magnoliopsida > Asterales > Campanulaceae > Campanula > Campanula takesimana. The sequence goes on along the minus strand of JAOWBW010000607.1, from coordinate 829,524 downwards.
ACCCCAAACGGTCGCTCACAAATAGTACAACGACTATAACCCAAAATTATCCTAAACGTTTACTCATAAAGATGTACTAGGACTATGAACTCAACCATCTCATCACACCTGAAATTCCAAAGTAGGAAATCAGAATGAATACACCTTAAGGTTAATCAAACCATAAGTACCCAATCGCCAATTCACGCTTTACCTCCGTCCCTAACGAACCAATTCTAAACACCCCGAATGAATCCAAAAGGTTACTCTTATTAGAACATGATCACGACCGGACTAAACCCTACACTTTAGTGTTCCAAAACAACCCTCTAGGTACTATAGGATATCACCTAAAACCTAGACCAAGTCTTATTCTAAAATCAATCCGATCAGTAAAATAACTTTCAATTAAAGGGTCTCAAAGTATGAAATCCTCACTTATATCACAAAGATGATCATAACAACTCAATAAAGTCACTCAATTGGATATACAAAACTTGTTCACAATGGATCGATACAACTCCTCTTAACCTCAAACACCCAATAAAATCCCAAAGTATAAAACTTATAACATAACTGAACAACCTATACCATCTTGTAGTACTCAAAGAGAGCTTCGAAACAATAGTTTACACGCCTAAAACGGAGTCCGGATGAGAAAGTTATGGCCTCCGGAAGATCGAACGAAAAACGGATAAACTGGAAAAAGAGGGGTGCGCGCGCCTCCCTAAAAAGGGGTGCGCGCGCCTCCCTTGATCAGAAGGCTGCGTTTTTGAAGTAGAAAAGGGTGCGCATGCCTCCCAAAACATGGTGCGCGCGCCTCCTTGCCCGGAGGGACGAAATCCAGCCAAAATTCTGGGTTTCTTCCAAAAATTGACCCAAACTAAAACCAAACCAAAATCTAACACATCCAACAAGTATAACAAGGTACTAGAACAACTTATAAGTCTAAAATGACTCATATAACATCTATTAGACAACCTAAACCAAGAGATGATCCAAACACCCAATCCTCACAAAAATGGATAGTTTTACAAATAAATTCCAAATCAATCAAAGAAGCCATATATGTCAACTAGAGCATCAATGGAGTTAAAGATGAACATTTTTAGCATAAATGGGGGAAAAGCAACTTACCCGGATTTTCTCAAAGTTTCCGAAACTCGAAATTTCTTGGCTTCCTACGATCCTATCGACGATCTAAACAAGATTCATGTTTTAAGAAATGAGAAATAATGAGAGGAAGATAGGTAGAATGTAGAGAGAAGAAACGGAAGAAAACTTACCCAAAATGGAGAGAGAGAGGGAGATTGAGCTGGGAAAGAAATGAGGGAGAGGTGAGGGAGAAGAGAGGGAGTAGGGATATGATAATTTCAAACTTACACTTAGACCCCCTCCCCCACTAACTACACAACTCTACTACTTCCTTCTACAACCAAGACCAAATAATACTACACTAGCACTAAGGACCCAAATAAAATGCTAGTCATAATTTATTATAACACATAAAATGCACACATAAATTATTAATTTAATAATAATTTAAATAAATAAATAAGCAAATAAATAAATAATAATTATTTATTACTAATAAAATAGAGCCTAGTTTTCGGGTCGTGACATATGTCCAATATGTTATCGTGGGACAAAGAGATTGTGATATGTTCTATAAGGTTACTTTGGGCTTTCAAAGTTATACTATTTAGGTAGTCATAATGGCTTGCTAGAGTCCGTTTATGACTTACGGGTTCTGACTCGTTCGGACTCGTTGCCAACTTAGTATAATCCTATTGGGTCACACACAATAGAACGGATTGAATAAGGCACAGAAAATGGGAAAAACTGGATCCTGCTGGAAGGATCTGTACAGATGGTTTGGGAGACACCCAACCAATCCGTACGGATGGTTTGTCCAGGCGGAAAACAGTTTGTTCAGATCTCTTGTTTAACAAGGAATTCTGATCCCAAAAGGAATTAGGTTTATACCCTATTATATATGTGTGCAGTCGGGTTTGAGAAACCTAATGGTTGATTTTAGAAATCATAACATGTTGTTTGAGAATCAAGCCTTGGGTCTAGCAATCCAGATCAATAAGGTGTTCTTGATATCCGTTCGACGTGTGGATACCGATAGAGGGTGTTTGCTTTAGCACCTCAAAGTCCGTGTTCATGGATTCGATCTTCAAGGGTATGTTTCTTTCATCTTGTATTTAATTTAATCAACATGCACGGATCCGGGCTCTTGGGTGTTTGATTTTATCTGTTTATTCCGCTGCGCATGATGCATCAAAACCCAACAGTGGTATTAGAGCCCCGTTCATTTTTTATTATTTTAGTATATCATGTTGAAATTGTTTAATTCGATTATATGATATCTACATGATAATAAGATAAGTGCGTGATTTGAGTTTTATATATGAGATATAAAGGTTTATGAGCATGAACATGGGGATTATCTGATTATTATATTGATTTGATCTATATGAATAATTTCATGTTGGGATTATCAATAAATAATTGGATTATGTGTATTGATAAATTAGATCTAATTTATATATATAATAAATTGTTTATTCATGATATTGATTAGATCTAATTAAATTCGTAATCTGTAAATTCATGTTTCTGTAACCTGATTATGTATAAACATGATATTAGATTTGGTCGAATTTCTGAAATTCTGAAAAAACCTGGAAATCTGGGATCCTACCAATGGATCCGTACGCATGGTTTGGGTAGTGGCAAAAATGATCCGTACGGATAGCTTGGAAATTCCCAGATTTGATTCTATTTTCTGGTGTTCAGATTGTTCTGTAAATTGTTTACAGAATTTGAATTTGGAAACTGGAAACTGCTTTCAGACGGCTGGTTTCCGAAATCGTGTTTCCTGAAACAGTTTTCGGCCGAAGAATTCAAAAGGAATTGCAGAAATCAGAGTTCTAAAGAGTTTAGAACTGTTGTGATCTGTGAGATTAAGAGACAATGAAAGATCTTGAAACAAGTATCCAATCTATACAGGAATGTGGATGCCTTTTGGCTTAGTTTCGACCGTATAGAGAAGTTGCTTGGTTTCTTGATCTTAGCACGGAAATGTGGATGCCTTTTGGCTTAGTTTCGGTCGTGCGGTTTGTGCTTTCAATTTCAAGATGCTCTGTGATGACCGGTTTGGAAAATTCTTATTCTAATCTTTTTCGGATGGCTGGTTTTGGAAACCGTGTTTCCTGAAACAGATTTAAGTTCAGAAGTCCAAACTGTTAATGAGATCAGAATCTTAAAGGAGTTTAAGATTGGCGTAATCTCAAAGTTTCAGAATTACCCCTTGTAGATACCCCAGGGAACCACGGCTTGGCTAGAGCGCGTGAATTACCTAGGATGTCTAATTGATTTTAGAGTCGCCACCCACGTTTTTGAGGAACGTAAGAAAACCTAATGTTTATGAGCCTAAGTTTGATTTACGAAAACAGAGATTCTTTGGGATGAGGGGTTCGGGGGTTAGGTTACGAAATGGGAAGTACTTAAACACCCATTTCGCCCGAGCAAAGTCGGTCTTGTTTGTTCATAATTCACTTTTTAAGATAAATGTGTTCTTCCTATTTGAATGATGATAAAAAAGGGGTTTTAAAGTTTAGAATGTAGGGAGATGACTCCTAGGCCAATTCAATGTAATGAAAGGACCATTGGTGTCATGTCCCAAATGGTTTTGGGGTGATTGCACATTTGATTGGAGAAGAAGAAAGATATTTAAGACATTTACTGTTGGTAGTGGTGCCCTAGGCACGTTTAATAAACGTTGTAATTGTTATCATTTATTTCATATCAATAAAGAGATGGTTTTGATTATTATTGTTGTTCATGTTTACTTATAATAATCTCTGTCCCTAGTACTTATTAAGCACTAGTATAAAGGCTAAATGATCATGGGATGATCATGTTAGATTTATGGGTACTTGTTTGGAACAAGGTACTGGACATGACCCGCTGTATGAGATTTATGTCATGGTCTATGTCGAACATATGTATCATATTAGTTATGTCATTTGAATCCTTAGACATAAAGTTATTATAGTCATCCACTTGATGAACATTATGTTTGACATATTCAAACGCTACCTTTAACCGGGTAGTTATAAAGGGTATGATTGGCATAATCGGATTCACGTAGGGAAGAATAATAAGCTAAATGGATTTGTCCCTCTTAGGAGAGATGTTAAGCTTGGGCCTCTCGTAGGAATAATGTTGATGGAAATGTTCGGCCGGACTCAAATGAATTGATTAGATCAATGTCATTTGGATTATCAACATATTCGGAATCGAGAAAGTATTGAACAAAATAAGTTGACTTGTTGACCATGACTTGTGCTCAATGACATCATGGACAAAGGGATTATGACATATTCTAAAGGAATGCGAACTTGTATCTAGTTATACTATTTGGGTAGGTATGACGGTTTGCTAGAACCTAATCATATCTTATAGATTCATGTTTGAGCCCATTGCCAACTTAGTATAATCCTAGAGGGTCACACACGATAGAATGAATCTTAAAAGGACTAAATTGGAATTTTTCAGCAGTTCTGGCACGGTGGGCGACCGCACAAAAAGGAACCGGGCGTCCGCCCAATGTTGGGCGACCGCACAGCCTCTTTTGGGCGGCCGCACAGTGCTGTCGGCAGGAACTTTCCTAATTCGATTAGGAGAAACTTTTGACACAAGTTTCCTATTTGGAATAGGTCTTGCTTGTGTATAAAAGGGGATTTCGGCCAGAACTTTGATGATAGCCTTGTGTGAGTCTCCAAAGAGTTTGAGAGAGTTTTATTTTGTTCCAAGACATCCTTTGATTGAAGAACAAAATAATACACAAATAAAATTCCATATAGTCATATTAAATTGTGAAAGTGTGTTTCATAATTTTGGTCTAGCAACCAAGATCAAGAAGCTCCTTAATATTCGTTCGTGGTGTGGATACCGCTAGAGGGTGAAGCTCATCATATTCAGAGTTCGTGTTCTTACTTTCATTGTGATCAAGCTTCAAATCTCCACCAAGATCAAAGCTAGAATTCATAGTCATCAAGGGTTAGTTTTTCCTCTATTCATATTGTTGTATTTGATTTAATCATATGAACGGATCTATGGGCTTTGGGTTTCATGAATTTTGAATGCTAATTTCCGCTGCGCATGTTACCACGAAACCCAACAGTGGTATCAGAGCCCCGTTCATGTTTATTATTTCAATACCTAGATCATGTTGTGTGTATATAAATTGTTTATGTGCCTTTCATGATATGAATATTGGAATATATGATGTTTATGTGTTATGTGATTTTATGTGGTTTATTGTTTTGCAACTTTAATCGCACGATTCAATCGCAATAAATATTATGATGGATTCTGAATTGTTTGATTATTAATTCTGATTGGATCATGGTTTTAATAATCGGGGAAAAACAATTTTGAGACAAAATTTTCAAACTTTAAAAATTCTGTACATTCTGATCCCCGTGGGCGACCGCACAGAGGAACTTGGGCGGCCACACAGTTTTGGGCGACCGCACAGGACTTATTGGGCGGCCGCACAAAAGGATCAGAGAGTCTGATTTTGGTCAAAAATCAGAATCTGGAATTTTTCAAAAAAAATCAACAAAACCAATCCAGACCTGCTGATCTGGAATGGGTTTTGGGTAGTTGGTTTGTGTGTGGATCTTGGGGTTTGATTTTCCTATTTGTTTTAGTCTTGTGATTCTAAGATTGGTTCAAGGTTTGGATGGCTAATCTGCGTTCATCGAGATTGTGTTTCCCAAACTTGATCGCAATCAAAGTTTCAAAGATAAAACGAAGTTAGAATTATGAAGAGTTCATAATTGCTAAAATTAAGAAACAAAGTTCTTGATTCAATGATTAGAGATCCATGTGGAATTGTGGATGCAATTGGTCTACGTTCATCGAGACCATCTATTGCTTAGTTTCGGCCACATGGACTACTTTTTTGGTATCTTGAATTAGTACGGAATTGTGGATGCCTCATGGCTTAGTTTCGGCCGCACTTCTTGTTGTCTTGATTTGGAGATAATGACCAAAGTTGAAATAGTCTCATCCTCATAATTATAGAGAAACTAATGACACATGAATATCATGCTTAAATTAATGGAGATTAATTTAGTGACTAAACTTGATGCGTAACATGTTTATATTATATGCTCATAAATGTGTTATATGCTATATGTGATGAACCTTCAAAGAAAGTTTTAAGTCTTTTTGCCATGCCATGATTAAAACATTTGTTTATACATGGGTGATTTTGATGTGGGTTCGCCTCCGCGAAGTGCATTAATTTTATTCATGTATGAGCAAGATGAGGTTCATTAGTTTAATGTGGGCTTGCCTTCGCAAGGTGCATTAAATTGAATGGTTCCTATACGTTTAAAATGGTTGGACTTAATTAGGCGTCAAAACGGTTTTGGGCCTAGGCAAAAGATGAGATTAAACATACTTTGGAAATTGGATTTCTCAAAGAATCTCATAAAAGGACCTAAGAATCATATGTGATATGATTGACATGATCGTCTACCTAATTAATTTAGTTTTGAGCGATCCGCCTCCGTGGACTCAAAAGTTAAATTAAAGTTGGATCTTAGCCCAATTAAATTATATTATACATTGGATGTATATGAAGGTTATATAATTTAGTGGGGGTATTTTGTTTGAAAAATACACTATTTATTTCTTTAATGAAAAACGGTACTTATTAAATTTTAGAAATTTTGCATATTTGTAGATAATGACTAATAACACTCAATAAATTTCGTTGCGATCGATCCTTGGGAAGGATAAGCTCCAAAAGAATGGTACTAACTTTATGGATTGGATCCGTAGCCTAAGAATTGTTCTAAGGCAAGAAGATAAGTTGTACATTCTCGATGGGCCTCTTCCTGCTGAACCAGAACCTACTGCCCCTAGGGCAGAAAGAGACAATTACAAGAAACATTGTAATGATTCTAGAGATGTAAGCTGTCTCATGCTTGCTACTATGTGCTCAAAACTCCAACAAAGTTTGGAACATTTGGAAACCTATGAGATAGGCGTGGAGTTAAGAGCCATGTTTCAAGAACAAGCTAGGCAAGAGAGGTACAAGACCATTGTTGCATTCACTACTTGCAAAATGAATGAAGGGAAACAAGTGAGTCCTCACATGATGAAAATGAAAGGTTATGTAGAGCACCTTGAGAAACTTGGCTATCCAATCCCATTGGAGCTAGCCACGGATCTCATTCTTAATTCATTGCCTAAAAGTTATAATCAGTTTGTGATGAATTATAACATGCATGGAATGGATAAGAATCTCTCCGAGTTGCATGGGATACTTAAAACTGCGGAGATGAAGATTGCGGAGAAAGGTTCTCCCGTGCTCTTAGTTCATGATGGGAAGAAGGCTGGTGCCAAAGGAAAGGGTAAGAAAGTTGTCAAACCCAAGATAAGCAAGGCAAGTGTTGCCAAGGCTTCTGAGGCAAAATCCGATTCACAAAAGAATGCAATCTATTTCCATTGTCAAGAGATTGGTCATTGGAAACGTAATTGCAAGGCTTTCTTGGAAGAGCAAAAGAAGAAGAAGGGCAGCAAGGTTGCGTCGACTTCAGGTATCTATATGATAGATATTCTCCTTTTTACCACTAATTCTTGGGTATTGGATACCGGATGTGGTTCTCACATTTGTTTAAATGTGCAGGGACTAAAGAATAGGAGACTACTTAAAGAGGGTGAAGTAGACCTAGGCGTGGGGAATGGAGCAAGAGTGGCTGCATTAGCCGTAGGGACTTATGAAGTCACTTTACCTTTCGGATTAATTCTTGTTTTGAACAATTGTTATTATGTTCCGGATTTAAGTAGAAATATTATTTCAATTTCTTGTTTGGATAATGAAGGTTTTAAGTTTCTTATTGAGAATAAAAAAATTTCTATTTATTTAAATGATGTGCTATATAGTATTGCTAATTCATTTAATGGCCTTTATGTCTTGAATGTCAAGGATGAAAATAATGAAAATGTCTATCATATAAATAAGAAATCTAAACCTAATGATGTAAATCATACCTATTTGTGGCATTGCCGTCTTGATCATATTAATGAGAAGCGTATCTCAAAACTCCATGGGGACGAACTTTTGGGTTCATGTGACCTTGAGTCATATGATACTTGCGAGTCGTGTCTTCTTGGAAAAATGACTAAAACACCCTTTAACAAGCTAGGTGAAAGGGCAAGTGACTTATTGGGGTTGATACATTCCGATGTATGCGGACCATTAAGTAGCAATGCTAGGGGAGGATTTCAATACTTCATAACCTTCACTGATGATTATAGTATATTTGGGTATGTTTACCTAATGAAACATAAAAGTGAAGCATTTGAGATATTTAGAATATTTCAAAATGAAGTAGAAAATCAACTTGGCAAAAGTATTAAGGCACTTCAATCAGATCGAGGTGGAGAATACTTGAGTCAAGAATTTGATGATCATCTAAAGAATTGTGGAATAGTTTCACAATTGACTCCACCCGGAACACCACAATGGAATGGTGTGTCCGAGAGGAGAAATCGGACTTTGTTAGACATGGTTCGATCAATGATGAGTCAAGTTGATCTTCCAATATCCTTTTGGGGTTACGCTCTAGAAACCGCTGCTTTCACACTAAATCGTGTTCCAACTAAATCGGTTCAAAAGACACCATATGAGATGTGGAGCGGAAAGAAAACTTGTTTATCTTTCATGAAGATTTGGGGTTGTGAAGCCTATGTCAAAAGACTTGTCTCTGACAAACATGCACACAAATCTGACAAATGTATTTTCGTGGGATATCCAAAGGAAACTAGAGGATATTACTTTTACAATCGAGAGGACAACAAAGTGTTTGTTGCCCGAACTGGTGTCTTTCTAGAGAAAGAGTTTCTCTCCAAAGAAATCAGTGGGAGTAAAATAAATCTTGAAGAAATTCGAGACCCAGAAAATAATATTGAACCAATAGTGGAACAAGAACAAGAACCACAAGGAGTTGTGGAACCTGTTCAAAATACACAAGCAACTCGCAGATCTAGTAGGTTACGATCCGAGCCCGAGAGATATGGATTTCTCGTAACGGATAGTAATGAGGTGGAAATCATTGAGAATGATGAACCAACAACCTACCAAGAGGCAATGTCTTCTCCTGATTCGGACAAGTGGCTTGGAGCTATGGAATCCGAATTGCAATCCATGCAAGACAATCAAGTTTGGAATTTGATTGATGCACCCGAAGGTGTAAAAACCATAGGATGCAAATGGGTCTTTAAGAAGAAGTTTGACATGGATGGGAAGGTGCATACTTACAAAGATAGACTTGTAGCGAAGGGTTATAGGCAAGTTCATGGTATTGACTATGATGAAACCTTTTCACCCGTAGCAATGATCAAGTCTATAAGAATTCTGCTTGCTATTGCCGCATTTCATGACTATGAAATATGGCAAATAGATGTCAAAACCGCTTTCCTAAATGGAAAACTACAAGAGGATGTGTATATGACACAACCAGAAGGTTTTGAACAAGATTCTAAAGTATGCAAATTTCAGAGATCCATCTATGGATTGAAGCAAGCTTCTAGGAGTTGGAATCTCCATTTTGATGAATCGGTCAAAGAGTTTGGTTTCATCAAGAACGAAGATGAGCCTTGTGTATACAAGAAAATTAGTGGGAGCATAGTGCTATTCCTTATTTTATACGTGGATGACATATTGCTCATTGGAAACGACATTCCTACACTTCAGTCTGTGAAGACTTGGTTAGGAAAGTGTTTTGCAATGAAAGATATGGGTGAAGCCGCATATATACTTGGCATTAAGATCTATAGAGATAGATCAAGGAGGCTACTTGGTTTAAGCCAAAGTACATACATTGACAAGGTCATTAGAAGATTCCGTATGGAAAATTCTAAGAGAGGCACCTTGCCAGTGTTACATGGAGTTTCTCTAAGCAAGACTCAATGTCCTAAGACAAACGACGAGCGTGAGAAAATGAACGATGTTCCATATGCTTCGGCAATTGGGTCCATCATGTATGCCATGATTTGTACTAGGCCGGATGTATCTTATGCTTTGAGCATGACAAGTAGATACCAATCCGACCCTAGCAAAAATCACTGGGTAGCTGTAAAAGCGATTCTTAAATACTTGAGAAGAACTAAAGACTCGTTTTTGGTCTATGGAGGAATGGAAGATGATCTCGTTGTAAATGCTTACACGGATGCAAGATTCCAAACCAACAAAGATGATAGCCGATCGCAATCGGGTTTTGTGTTTATGTTAAATGGTGGAGATGTAAGCTAGAAGAGTTCTAAGCAAAGTACAACCGCTGATTCTACAACGGAAGCTGAGTATATTGCTGCATCAGATGCTGCAAAGGAAGCTGTTTGGATTAAGAAGTTCATTACTGAACTTGAAGTGGTTCCTAGTATTTCTAATCCAATAGACCTTTATTGCGATAATAATGGTGCTATTGCTCAAGCAAAGGAACCAAGAGCACATCAGAAATCCAAACACATACTTAGGCATTTTCATATCATTCGAGAGATCGTTGATAGGGGAGACGTAAATATATGCAGAGTACCGACTGCTGACAATGTTGCGGACCCGCTAACAAAGGGACTTCCACAAGATAAACATGAAGGTCATGTTAGGTCCATGGGTATTAGATACATGGGAGATTGGGCCTAGGGCAAGTGGGTGATTGTTGGTAGTGGTGCCCTAGGCACGTTTAATAAACGTTGTAATTGTTATCATTTATTTCATATCAATAAAGAGATGGTTTTGATTATTATTGTTGTTCATGTTTACTTATAATAATCTCCGTCCCTAGTACTTATTAAGCACTAGTATAAAGTCTAAATGATCATGGGATGATCATGTTAGATTTATGGGTACTTGTGTGGAACAAGGTACTGGACATGACCCGCTGTATGAGATTTATGTCATGGTCTATGTCGAACATATGTCTCATATTAGTTATGTCATTTGAATCCTTAGACATGAAGTTATTATTGTCATCCACTTGATGAACATTATGTTTGACATATTCAAACGCTACCTTTAACCGGGTAGTTATAAAGGGTATGATTGGCATAATCGGATTCACGTAGGGAAGAATAATAAGCTAAATGGATTTGTCCCTCTTCGGAGAGATGTCAAGCTTGGGCCTCTCGTAGGAATAATGTTGATGGAAATGTTCGGCCGAACTCAAATGAATTGATTAGATCAATGTCATTTGGATTATCAACATATTCGGAATCGAGAAAGTATTGAACAAAATAAGTTGACTTGTTGACCATGACTTGTGTTTAATGACATCGTGGACAAAGGGATTATGACATATTCTAAAGGAATGCGAACTTGTATCTAGTTATACTATTTGGGTAGGTATGACGGTTTGCTAGAACCTAATCATATCTTATGGATTCATGTTTGAGCCCATTGCCAACTAAGTATAATCCTAGAGGGTCACACACGATAGAATGAATCTTAAAAGGACTAAATTGGAATTTTTCGGCAGTTCTGGCAAGGCGGGCAACCGCACAAAAAGGAACCGAGCGGCCGCCCAATGTTGGGCGAACGTACAGCCTCTTTTGGGCGGCCGCACAGTGCTGTCGGCAGGAACTTTCCTAATTCGATTAGGAGAAACTTTTGACACAAGTTTCCTATTTAGAATAGGTCTTGCTTGTGTATAAAAGGGAATTTCGGCCAGAACTTTGATGATAGCCTTATGTGAGTCTCCAAAGAGTTTGAGAGAGTTTTATTTTATTTCAAGACATCCTTTGATTGAAGAACAAAATAATACACAAATAAAATTCCATATAGTCATATTAAATTGTGAAAGTGTGTTTCATAATTTTGGTCTAGCAACCAAGATCAAGAAGCTCCTTAATATTCGTTCGTGGTGTGGATACCGCTAGAGGGTGAAGCTCATCATCTTCAGAGTTCGTGTTCTTACTTTCATTGTGATCAAGCTTCAAATCTCCACCAAGATCAAAGCTAGAATTCATAGTCATCAAGGGTTAGTTTTTCCTCTATTCATATTGTTGTATTTGATTTAATCATATGAACGGATCTATGGGCTTTGGGTTTCATGAATTTTGAATTCTAGTTTCTGCTGTGCATGTTACCACGAAACCCAACATTTACCTATAGTAACCTTCAAAGAGAACCTCTTGAAAAGCCTTGAAGAAGAGGTTGAGTACTTAGTTGACAAAGGTCTAAAGGAAAAGTCTAGAAAAGAAGTGAGTAAAAGGTTGAGGAAAAGGTCCAAGGTCCCCTCCAATAATGGATTGGAGGGGTTTTTATAGTTGAAAGTGGACTGTTTTTTGAGCCAAACGGAGTCTCCAAGAAATCTTTCTCGGGCAAAATCATGTATAATGAGCAAGGGAGAGATTCTTGGGCAGAATCTGTAACTGACACACCCCAGAAGCGCGCGCATCCCACCTAGGCGGCGAAAGACGTGCGCATCTGGCCTCAAGGGGCGGAGGCGCGCGACGCTGAAAGGCAAATTTTGACAGAATGGACTAGAAAGTTAGAACTGTTATTCAGTTTAGTCCCAGGACTTAACGGAGTCCGTCTGGAACTTAACCAAAGTAACAGGAACTAATAGAAAACACTTAAAAGAGGGAGAAACACAAAATCAAGTGTGCAATCGGGGTGAGCGGTCCAAGGTGGGGTTTCTACAGAGCCCCTCGGTGGCGTGGATTGCGAAGCAAACGCGCCGACGAAAGACAGACATCTGCCTAGGACATCACCAAGAAAAAAGACTCGATAAAAGCAGGAATTTGAAATTGCAGGGGATAGAGGTGCACTCCCTATGTGAGTGGATTTGAGAGATAAGGGTGCGCTCCCTGTGTGAGTGGCTTTGCCAATAGCGGGATCCGTTTGCTGAAGGCGGGATTTTGTTTGCTGGAAGCGGGACCTGTTTGCTGATAACGAGATCTGTTTGCTGGAAGCGGGACCTGTTTGCTGATAGCGAGATCCGTTTGCTGGAAGCGGGACCTGTTTGCTGATAGCGAGATCCGTTTGCTGGAACGCGGGACCCAGAGGACCGTCTGTTGAAGTACGGGACCCGAAGGACCGTTTACTTGAGTGCGGGACCTAGAGGACCGTCTGCTTGAGTGCGGGACCCGGAGGACCGTCTGTTTGAGTGTGGGACCCGGAGGACCGTTTGCTCAAGTGCGGGACCCGGAGGACCGTCTGCTGAAGTGCGGGGCCTAGAGGACCGTCTGCTGAAGTGCGGGGTCTAGAGGATTGTTTGCTTTGAATGGATGTAGATTTTGCTTGGTGAGTAGGCGGTGATTATGTGGTTCACCCCGGACCAAGTTGTTGTCGTGAGTCGTACTTTGATCTTGACTGTTTGACTTTGACTTTTGATGGGGTGCGGGCACAGTTGACTGCGGAGTGCTTTGTGCTGGGGATGAATTGTAAAAAAACTGATTTTTGAGAATTAATGGCGCCTGTTACGAACTTCACTTAGCTTGTAGTGGTGGAGCTGAAACTCAGATGAGCATGGATGTGACACCTTGATTCCCGCGTGGGGAGTTGTGTTTAAATTTGTCAGGAAGCAAAGGCGCGTGCGTCTGATCTTCGCTACGGGAAGCGCGCACACCTTAGTAACATAGCGGGAGGCACGCGCATCCTGTTCCAGTTCAGCATATGTAAACAGACAGTTCAATTTTTCGGCGAGTTTTCAAAATTTCAAAGAACCCTCCAAATTCTGAACCAAATTTTCGCAGAGAAATCACCCCAAAACACTTTCTTTTTGTTCTAGGAGCGATTCTATCATAGAAACGATGTCGGATCGTCAACAATCTCCTCCATTTGAGATGCCACAGGGCGAGGAGCCCGAGGTTGGAATTGAGGCGATGGACCCGAGTTTGCTCACGTACCAGCCACATACCCATATCTCCCACTTTGTCACAGCGGGATTGGTAAGAATCTTTCATTCTTTTTGTGATTTTCGCGCTTTGGGGCTGCTCTGTTTCACCCGTATTTTTCGCTGCAACTTCTTTTGTTGATCATCGCTGTTTGTTGTCGTTGTTGTTGATTTATTGTAAGAAACATGTTCGGATACCCATTTCTTTACCCACACACTCGCATGCATGTTGAAATTTCTGTTTTGGGTTTGTCCGTTTTCTAACCGTTATGCTACGAAATTTTCGTTGTTTCTTTTTTCTTTTCAGGAGTGGAGCCGCCTGTCGGAGATTCGAGGCGGAGCTCATGGCCCGGTTACCATTTGGAGTAAGCTGCCCGAGAATGTCAGGGCTTGAGTTCAGGCCACCCATTTCGGCCTCTTTATTACCAGTCTGCCGGCATTGAAGAATGATCCAGATGTTATTCAGGCTCTGAGAGAGAGATGGTGGGACACCACCCATACTTTTCATCTGCCTGTGGGAGAGGTCACGATGACGCCTACTGACTTCACGGCATTGACTGGTCTGCAGTTTGCGGGGGAGCCTGTCCCTTGTGTTTTGAGAGGGACCCTTCGGACTGCTGACGAGCTGTTGGCTTTGGTTGACTGTGGCTTCCCGGTGAAGAATTACCGAGTCACTTGGGGAAGCATCCGTCGATATATTAGTATTCTTGCAGCCGAGCCTTTGGGTGTCACTGTAGAGCGGGTCGATGCTGTGGCCCATTGTTTTATATGGTACCTGCTGTCCCATACTCTGTTTGCCAGTGGAGGATCATCGGCTTCCTTGGGTTTGCTTGATTTGTTGGTAAACTTGGACCAGGCCGGTCAGTATAACTGGGGCGCAGCGGGCTTGGCTGCTTATTAGGCATGGATCTGACCAGCCGTTCGACCACTAGCTCGGTCACGGGCTTCGGCCTGTTATGGGAGGTATACTGCTTTCCCTTTTCTTTTCAGATTTCTTGTCATTGCTCTACTGTATCTTTAAACTGTCATTTAATTCTGCTCTTGCCTCTATTTTGCAGCTATGGGCCTTCGCTGTCTTGGAGCTGAGGGACTTCAAGATTAACAGAGAGGGCCAGCCCCAGTATCCCGACTGTGTGAGGTGGTCGTATAGGGAGAGGAACGTGAGGACTGGCACTGTTCCCATCAGCCTGCTTTCAGCTCGACGCCACTTGGACACTTTGAGGCCAGAGGCTGTCGCCTCCTCTTTGTTCCCGTGGAGAGCTATTTATGCTTTTATTGAGCACACTCTGATTCCCACCCGCTCGAGGCTTCTGATGAGCGCAGTGGAGTATATGGCGATGTATCTTGGAGACAGAGTGTTCTGGCAGCATGGTGGCCAGGTGACGGACTTTCACCACCCTCCTAGGCCAGCGGTTCCTGATGTTCCTCCTTTCTGTCCTCGTAATTGGAGGGCTCTTTCAGAGGCAGACCGGGCAGTCTAACGTTGATGTCCCTTTCATTCATCTAAAGCAGGATTATGGTTTATTCAGGGAGCATAACCTCCAGCAGGGTTTCATGTTTACTGATCTGAGGGAGACACATGCTGCTCCACAGACTTCGGCTCGATTCTATCCCACCGGTGCTGGATATTGCTTTGATCCACCTCTGCCTCCTTCATATTATACTTATTCAAACTTTGGGGTGTATGAGGAGCAGAGGGAGATTGTTCCTGAGGACATGTCGCTGGAGAGAGAGCCTCCTGTTCCAGTCCTGCTCTTCTGTTCCTCGTATTGATGCAATTTTCTTTTTCTGTCCTCTGTTGTAACAGGTACCTGTAGCTGCTTATAGGCACTTAGGCAGGCAGAACAAAGGGATGAGGAGGAGACTTCGTCAGCTGGAGGAGAGGGTGCTAGGGTTGTGCAGAGACATTGCCGCCATGACTAGAGATGCTGCTGGTGCTGCCAAGAGGACCCGACATGATGTTGTGGTGGAGACATCTGAGGAGGAAGAATCCGCTGATGATGATGATGATGACGAGGAGACTGAGAGCGGCAGTGGGGGTGGGCACGGTGTTGCCGATGATGATGATTCCGAGTAGCCTTTGAGAGACTGAAAACACTTTTCATTTTCATGTAATAAACATTTAGCATGTATTCACAATCCTAGTTATTTACTACGCTTTTTTAGTTATCTGTCTAGACTCGATCCTAAGTGCCGACTCTTTACAAACAAATATGTGCCTAAAGCGTGCTTGCTGTTGTCTTTTGAGCTTCTCTTGTTGCTGGGATTGATCTTTTTTGCAGGTTGAAGGCGTTAGAACGCCTGGGTTCTGTTCTGAACTGACAAAGGCTATTTCTGTTTCTGTCTGCTGTCAAAGGCGCGCGTTTCTGAACTTGGGGCGGGAGGCGCGCGCGTCTTGCATCATTTGTCGGAGGCGCGTGCTTCTGGCTTGCTGAATTCCAGCCCCCTTTCTTTTCTGAGCAGAGCACTCCAATAGCTATAAATTTAAACCATTTTCAATCAGAATGATCACACAGCAATATTCTACATCCTTTCCCTTACTCTATACCTCAAAATTCTTGTAGCGATGGCCCCGATGACCTTTACTTTTGAAGACAAAGTTTCCGTCCCCGAAGGCGATAAGTCCGTCCCCATTGCTCCAATTGTGAAGGCGCGTCCTAGCGTCTTTGACCAGTTGGGAAGGCCAAATGAGGGTATTGTTGACGTTGATCCCGTGAAGCCGGTGGTCCATGTGAGGGATTATAGGTCCCGTTATTTGCCTAAGAAGAGGAAAGGCAAGGGAAATTCTTCTCATGTGTGGAAGCGCCCCATGGTTGTTCCCGCTAAGGTTCCGCTTGACAAAGGGAAAGGGAAGGCCGTTGATGAAGCTCCGTCCCGTCCTAGTGTCTTTTCTCGTCTTGGTGGTCTCGAGAATGTTCCGCCCCCATCCAAGAAGACTAAAGGCCGTCCCCAAAAGCAATGGGTCCCCAAACCGAAGAAAGATTAGATATTTCTTTGTACCCTATGAGATTGCAATTAGAATAGACCACTTGTTTAGGATTTAATGTTTTGATGTCTTTTAATAGCTCAACATTTTCATTGTAGTGATCAAAATAATTCAGTGAATGAATAAAAATAGCATCTCGTTAATTTTGAATGATTTGGGTATTTGTTTATATTTTAGACTGCACCCGAAGGTTGCCTACGTTCCCCCAGTGTAGAGGCTCAGGTCTCCGTAGTTCAAACAAACGAAGACCATTTTTTATTATTTTTTTTTTTTGTGTGCACCCTGTTTTTTGCCTAAACCACCCTTTCGGGTTTTCAATCTAGCGGGCTTCTTTTTTTGCACGTGTTCTAATTTTTGCCTAGGCCGCCCTTGCGGGTTTTTAACCTAGCGAGCTTTTTTTTTTTTTTTTTATGGTCTTCGTTTATTAGACGTAAAATCTCTTCAACTTGTCGAGGTTGACTTCCTTTGGCAGCTGATCTTCGTCTAAATCCACGAGTCGGACTGCACCGCCGCTTAGTATTTTCTTGACTACGTACGGACCGATCCATCGGGGTCCCCATTTTCCAAGGGGGTTCATGGCATTAGGAGGGTGTTGTCTTAGGACTAAATCTCCCGCACTGATGTTTCGGGGCTTCACTTTTTTGTTGAAAGCCCTAGCCATTCTTTGTTGATAGGCCCTCGTACGTTCGATTGCCCTTAGCCTTTTCTCGTCGAGTAGGGCTAGCTGTTCATATCGACTTTGCATCCAATCGACTTCATTGACTTGGTTCTCGAGGAGGACCCGTAGGGATGGGACCTCGAGCTCTATTGGAAGTACATCTTCGGAACCATATACCAGTACCTAAGGAGTTTCTCCAGTCGCTGTCCGTATTGACGTGCGGTAGCCCCATAATGCTAGAGGTAGCTTTTCAGGCCAATCCCTTCCGGTGGAGGCTATTTTCTTCACAATGGTCTCGATTGTCTTATTAGCTGCCTCGACCGCGCCATTTGCATGAGGGCGGTATGGAGATGACTTGTGCTTAGTAATCTTGTATTCTACCAGGAGCGCGTCCAGCTCTTTCTCAAAGTGAGAACCGTTGTCTGAGATGATCTCATGAGGAACGCCGTACCGGCACATGATGTGGGTTTTTACGAATTCGGCCACTTTCTTGGCGTTGAGAACTCTGTAAGCCTGTGCTTCGACCCATTTTGTAAAATAGTCCACGGCTACTAGGATGAAAGATTGTCCGTTGCTGCTAGTAGGGTGAACCTTGCCGATGATGTCTATGCCCCAACAAGAGAAAGGCCAAGGCGTGGTCATATTGTAAAGCTGTGAGGGTGGAGCGTGCTGTAGATTGGCATGGAATTGGCATTTGGTGCACCTCTTGACTTTCTCTATGCAGTCCCTTTCTATGGTACTCCAATAATAACCCATGCGGAGTATCTTTTTGGTCAACATAAACCCGTTCATGTGGGGCCCACATTCACCTTCGTGGATCTCATGCATTATTTCTTGAGCTTCGGTCTTATTTGCACATAGGAGATTGGTCCCTTCGTGGTGCCTTTTTTAGACTCGGTCCCCAATCAGTACATATCGGGAGGCTAGTCTTTGCAATGCCATTTAGGATTTCTTATTGCTATTCTCGGGATAGGTGCCATCCTTGAGGAAATTCATGATATCCGCATACAACGGGGAGTTTTCTTGGACCTCGTTGATCTCGATACTCATGAAGTATGCCAAACTGTTCCTTCAGGAAATTTTGAAGGGCTTCACCATTTTACCCTCAGGTATTTCGACCAGTGAAGCGATGGTGGCTAGTGCGTCAGCAAAATAGTTTTTGTCTCTTGGCAGGTAGCTGAAGGTGATTTCTTGAAACTGTTCAACCAACTCCTCGAGATGTTGACCATACCGGTGTAGAGTTGAGTATTGAATCTTCCACTTTCCAGACATCTGATTGATGATGATCAAGGAATCACCAAATACCTCTAAACTTGTCACATTTCTCTCGAGGGCTGCTTCGAGCCCCGCTATGCATGCTTCGTACTCAGCGGTGTTGTTGGTGGCTTCAAATTCGAGGCAGATAGTGATTGGAGTATACATGTACTTTGGATCAACAAGTAACATCCCTATGACATATCCATTCTTATTGGCTGCGCCATCGAAAAAAAGTTGCCACTTATTTTCTTCAGTTGTAGCGCAAATTAAATGCTCGTCGGGGAACTGTACATCTTCCCCCTTCACTTCGTCACACGGAAATTCAGCAACCTGATCACTGAACACTTTCCCCCTGATGGATTTGAGTGTGACGTAAGTGATATCGTAGCCGGCGAGCATGAAATACCATTTGGCTATTCTTGTTGACATGAAAGGCTTCTCGAAGATGTAGCAGAGCGGGTCCACTTTTGCTACCAACTTGATTGGGAAGGCCTCCATGTAATGCTTGAGCTTTTGAGTAACCCAAACCAATGCAGCACAAGACTTCTCTAAGACAGAGTAGTTCTTTTCAGCTCCTTGAAACCGGCGGCTGACGAAGTAGATAGCTTTCTCTTTTGTGGAGTCTCGCTGTTCTTGTGCTAACATAGCCCCTAGGGCTTCATCATTGACAGTGAGATAGAGCAAGAGAGGTTTCTCCTTTTGCGGTGGAACCAAAACGGGAGGGCATGTCAAGTAATGCTTCACTTGGTCGAAGGCTTCTTGGAAAGCATCGGTCCATTTTAGAGCCACATTCTTTTTGAGTAGCTTGAAGATCGGCTCACACATGGAAGTGAGTTGGTGCACAAACCGACTGATGTATTGAAGTCTGCCCATGAAACCTTTGATTTCCTTCTGCGTCTTTGGAGGAGGCATGTCAATGATTGCCTTGATCTTGGAGGGATCGGCTTCTATTCCCCTCTCAGTGACCATGTAACTGAGAACCTTTCCTCTGACGACCCCAAAAGTGCACTTTGCGGGATTGAGTCTCATGTTGTGTTGTTGAAGTCTTTCAAAGAATTTGCGAAGATCCATCAAATGTTGACCGTTGGTTCCCTTCGAATGGATGATCATGTCGTCTATATAGACCTCGATCTCTTTATGAATTATGTCATGGAATAGATCCGTAACAGCCCTCTGGTAGGTAGCCCCAGCGTTCCTTAGTCCGAACGGCATGACTGTGTAGCAGAAAGTCCCCCACGGGGTTGTGAAAGCTGTCTTGTGTTGGTCCTCTTTGGACATGAGAATCTGATTGTAACCGGCAAAACCGTCCACAAATGAGCGGACTTCATAGTTGGCAGTCGAATCGATGAGCATGTCGATGTTTGGTAGTGGAAAATCATCTTTCGGAGAAGCTTTGTTCAAATCTCGGAAGTCCACACAAACTCGAACCTTGCCGTTTGCCTTTCTGACTCTCACAATGTTGGCTAGCCCAGTCGGATACTCAATGACTTTGATGAAACCTACACTGAGGTGCTTTTCAATTTCTTCTTTGACTTGTAGAGACCATTCTGGCTTGATCTTTCTGAGCTTCTGCTTTACTGGCTTGGCGTCCTCTCTGATCGGAATTCTGTGCTCCGCGACCTTTCTGTCCAAACTCGGCATGTTTCTGTATGACCATGTGAATACATCCACAAACTCTTTGAGCAGTGCAGTCAATCTGTCCTTGTCTTCCCCCTTGAAGAAGCTGCCAATCTTCGTTTCTTTCGGCTCTTCGTCGGTACCCAGATTTAACAACTTGCAATTCCTCATCAGCCCCTGGACCATTTTCACCACGACAACGAACCTGTTGAGCTAGTTCATTTAGGTATGTTATGTTTTCGTGGTCTATTTCATCATAATTTGAATCGTTATTAACTTGTTCATTAAGTTCGTTATTAGTTAATTCATCATTTATGATGTTTGCAATCTCGGGGTACTCAGAAATATCGATTTTTTTATTAGCAAAGAAAGGAAACACACGCTCGGCTATTGCCTCCATATCCTCTTGGGTGAGAGTATTAGAAACACTCTCGGACTCGAAAGTAAGTGTGAGCCGCTCTTCCTTTGTTGCTGTACGGGGTATGCAACCCATTTCTCGGATCAAGAAGTCTTCGGATACTATGGGCCCCTTCGTTGAATACCAGTTGTTGATTGGCTCGGAGCTTGGCGGGATCTCACTGACGGTTTCCTTTCTGATGACGGTGTCGTAGTGGCGTTGACTTGACAATCGTCCATGATGGAAAATTCTTCGAACATGGAGGCTATATCGGATAGTTCTTCCCCTACGGTAATCTCTACCTCGGACTCTATAGTCACTTTCTTGCCCCACCACTCTCGGGGTGACATTGGAGTAGGCTCCCTTTCTTGTGTTGGAATTTCGCAATCAGTGAAGATCTCGAGACCGGGCTTTCTGACGCCCTTGTCGTTAACCCATGGTTCGGGAAAGATCATGTACGGAACATCTTCCCCTTGGCGAACAAAGTAATCGTTGAGTGTGTGGCGGTAAGGCCTCAAGTTGGGGATTTCATATTGTCGACCTTCTTTGCGAGCTCAGGTCTTTTGATTCTTGACTTCTTGCTCGTATTTCAAGTCATCTTTGGTAGGCTCGTATCCCAAACAAAACTTGTTCTTGACAAAATTAACTTCTACGGGGTGCAATATCCCTTGTTGATGTTTCCCTAGGCCTAGACCGGGAAAGTGATTCAAGTTCCTCATCATGCGGAGGATTTTAGGATTGCCGAGGGTCCATTGTCTGTTTCCCTTTCTTTGTCAATGGTGTTGACGCCGGAGAGAGTGGCATCTTCTATCCCGTGTTGAACTTGGTGGACGGGTTGTCCCCTGTTTCTTTGGATGGTAACATTCTCGGCCATGACGGTGACTATCTCATCCCCATTTCTGATCTTGACACATTGATGGAGAGTGGAAGGGACCGCATTGGAACTGTGGATCCATGGTCGGTCCAAAAGCAAGTTGAATGAAGCAGGGACATCAAGTACTTGGAATGGAACGGACATGATCATGCTTCCAAATTCGATATCGACTTCTAGCATTCCCATGACTGTACGGGCAGTGCTATCGTACCCTCTAATGACTTGGGCGGAGGGTTGTAAATCGGAGCTTTTGAGCCCCAGTATGCCCATGACTCGGCTAGGCATTAAGTTGAGTGCAGAACCACCGTCTACTAGAACTCTTGAGATGGGTCTCCCCCTTGCCTTTGCTTTGAGGTAGATGGCTTCATTGTGTTCGGACCCAAATGGCGGGAGGTCCATGTCGGCGAAAGTGATGACATTGCCGAAGTGAATGTGACCTATCATTGATGTGAGGTCCTCGGGAGTCGTGTCGGGAGAGACTGATGTGTCATCCAAGTTCTTGATGATGAGTTCTCGGTGTTTCTTTGATGATGCAATAAGGTCCCAGATGGATATGTTGGCTTGCGTCTTCTTGAGTTGTGTTAACAAAGGATCTTCGGGTATGTCGCGTGCTTGCGATCTTTGAGAAGAGGTGTTGGTTGCTGCGGTATTGGGAGGGATTGGGATCGTTGTTACTCGGCCACTGCGAGTGAGCACGTTCACGGTCCCGTGTAGGTTCTTCTTCCTATTCTCTAAGACTACCCTCATAATCTCATCATAAGTCACAACATAACAAGAATTATCAAGTTTATTCATATCATCGGAGCCCTCATTCACAATTGGGATCGAATGAGTGGTTCCTTCAAACTCTCCTACCTCTATTACATTGACACCACCCTCATTAGGGATTATGAATTCCTTCTTTTCTATGAGGTCTTGGATGGTGTTGTGGATGGAGAAGCAATCCTCGGTGAGGTGGTGTAAGTACCCCGATCCGGATTACTATCCTCAAATAATCAAATTTTGGAATTAAGGGGTAATTTGGGATTTAATTGGGTCATTTTAATGTTCAAAGGGTATTTTAGGCATTAATTAAAACATTCTGAAAGTTTCGGGGCTTTCTGGGAATTTCTAGAGCATATTGGAAAAGGGAAGGGCTTTCTGGGAATTAAAATGGACCAAGGACCCTGGTTTTATCCCCACAAAGCCCAAAAGGACTTTGTGGGAATTATCTGAAAATCACCCAGGAGGAACGGTCGCACATCCATTGTGCGTTTTCTAAAAACGCACAAGACCAGCCGACAGCCTCGCCACGTGTCCCCTCCTCATTCGCCCAAGCCGCCGCGCGTCAGCCTCCTCCCGGTGGCACGCGCCTTGGCCCCCGGTGCGGCGCACGCGCCCGACAAGTTCCCCAAGTGCCTCGCCGTGATTGGTCCGTTTCCCAGCCATGTTCCCTCACCCGTCACAGCCTTCACGTGGCTTGTTTTGGTTGGTCCTTCACCTTGTTTGTGTCACCACTCCCCCTTTCAGAATATGCACCAGCAGCCATTGGATCTTCCCCAAAAATTCCCAGATTTAATCTGAACCGTTGATCCTCTCAGCCTATTCATGCCCATTTTGTGCTAAAAAATGATCCAATTTCAACCCAATTTGTGACCATTTTGTGACTAAAGATGACCCATTTTAATGACCCATTTTGTGATAAAAAATATCCTTATTTTGCTTAGCCCCTAAGCAAATCAAAGGCCAATAGTTGAGGGGCCAAAATGCAACTTTAATTTGCAAACAAGCCCCCAATTCCCCCTATAAATAGAGAAGCCATGCTCTCTCATTGGGAGGGGATTCTAGAGTAAAGTTGCTATGCACAAATTTCTTCTCTACAAATTGAGTGATTAATTGAGTGATTAGTGAAATTGGTGAACAAACCATGGTTGAGTGAAATCTTGGAGTCCATGATCTCCAAGTAGGAAAAAGGCAAACTTGGGTCAATCAATTGATGATTTACCCCAAGCTTGCTTAAAAATCAAATCTTTATTTTATAAAAATCTTCTTCTTCATCTCATTCTATTTTCCATTTTTTGGGATATGATCTTTGATCATTTGGCTTAAAAATGTAATCTTTATATGATTGGGATCCAAATGCTCCCTTGATCCCAATGGTCTCATCTTACACTTTATGGTGTATTAAAATGATGAACCAAGTGGAGAGGAGCATTTGTTACATTAATGTCATTTACTTAATGCCTTTTATCAACTTGGAACCAAGCCTTGAGATCCATGGTGCCCTCCATGTTTTATGCATGAGTGTGAGTTCTAAACCAAATGATTAATCTAAGACTTGTTATGTTTTTGTGCAATTTTACATTAATACAAGTGTGAGTGGGTTTTACATTAATGCCATTCAATATTGCAAGTCTTGTCCATAATAAAGCACTATATATATATATATATATATATATATATATATATATATATATATATATATATATATATATATCTATTACAAGTCTTGTCCTCTCAAGCTATTATATTATTGCTATATATAATCATGATTTGTTAAATATCTTATTAATATTGTTCTTGTTTGGCCACAATCTTTGATTCTCCAAGTTGGGGATTTGTCCAAGTAAAGGTGTTATTGCTCCAATGATTGTCCAATTCATGGCCTTGGATCTCATCTTGGCATGAATTTGGTACATAGGATGATCAAGTTGTCCCTCTTGACTTTATTGATCCTTACCATGATTAATTAAAGTCCGTCCCCAAAATGCCTTATTTTTACTTGGATGAACATCCTATTTTTTTGCCTCTTTAAAAATGTTAAAAGAACAAAGGGCATTAATATGCCTACATTTCATCCCCAAAATCATTTTCTAAAATAAGATTGGTTTCTCCCATTTTTTTAAAAAAACACACACACACACACACACTTGCACGTTTTGGTCAATAAACTTAGGGAGACTCGGTTTACCGAGGCACTTTGGGTGAACTTTGTCCAAGTTCTCCCCAAAGTGTAACGTGACCTCCGAACTCATTTTCTCTAACCATTTTTCGTTAAGTTTGGGTTAAAAATTAAACTAACGTGGCGACTCCGTTGTTTGTGTGAAAACCACCCGTGTTTGGCATTTTGTCCTTGTGCGAACTTTGCTTGTTTCGCCCCGAGGACGGGATCCTTACAGTGGCGACTCCGCTGGGGAATTAAATGTTCTTAAACTTCTTTTTAGAAGCTTTGGGGACATTTATGTATGGGTCAAACTCCGGTCCCCGTTTGTTGACTTTGTGCCTAATTTGTGTGTTTTGTGTTTCTGTTTTGACTCGAAGGAATGGAACTGTTTTGGAAATACAATAAACTGGGGCTGGATGACCTGAAGATGGAAAAATTGCAAAAAATAATGGGACGGATGATCTAGCTGTACGGCTACTTTGGCCGGACCCACAGAATGTTCAAATCAACAAATTGGTGCAAGACAGAAACATTCTAAGTAGTCTCCTTGCTTCTTCATGCCCAGGTTCCAATTTCCAGACTCTATCTTGTGCACTTTTGCCTTCTTTTTTTTTTTTAGCAAAAAAATGAATTTCCAAAACTTGGTCATGCACATTTTTCTCTTGAACATTAAAATTGGGTTTTCAAAGCCTCATTGTGCATAACCCTTTTCAAAAAAAAAAGATTGTTTTAAATTCTTCTTGTTTGTGCACAACTTTTTTGGTACAAATGACTTTCAAAAGGTTGTTCTTCTTGTAAAAAAAATTGGTTTCAAAGAATCTTTGGTTGTGCACAAACCTTCCATGTACAAATTGTAACTCTTACTTGTTAAGTAGCCTTGCTTACTTGCTTGTTCTTGCTTGTCTATATTTGTCCATATTTGTCCATATTTGTCCATATTTGTTCATATTTGTACATGATTGTTCATACTTGTCCATACATTGCTCAAGATATTAAAATGAATTGGAAATTTCTATTTTGACTCAAAAGGGAACATAGAAAGGCGTCACACTACGCGCACTTGACCTTGCACGTTCCAAATACACTTTAAACCTGGGGTGGATTCCACGATGCAGCTCGTTGGGCGCTCTTGTTCCCTTCGATGCGCGCACGGGTCCATCCCACTGTTAGTACCCGACCTGAAAATGAGTTTATTAGGACTTTCCCAAAAATACAAGGACTTTATAGGAATTAGAAACCTTGCAAAGACTTGTCCCGGATTCCCAAAATATCTCATTTATGACAAAATCTATCAAATTAGGTAGTAAATGGTTTCCTTAAAACCATGCAGAAACCCTAGCTTAAGAATCAAGTCAGCCTGCAACCTTGGCCACGCGGCCAACCTTGCTCCGCGTTGATCTTGGCCACGCGGCCACTATTGTCACCGGCTTCAACCATGGCCAGGCGGCCAACCTTACTCCGGATGATCTGGACCGTCAGATCCTCCCCTCAGTTCACTATATAAACCAATCCCATGCTATTGGTTTTGGGATCCGATTTTGAGAGTTCTAATGTACGAATTTTGGAGTTCTTAAACACTATTTTGCTCTCTAATTAGCATTCAAACACTCAAGAAGATCCAAGGTTTATTTCTTGCCAACATAGGTAAGTTTTCTAAATTTTTCTTCGTGTTCTTGCATTATTTTTAATGTAGATCTTTTATATTCATGTTCGTACATGTTTATTCATAGTTTCTTCATATTCTTTGCATGCTCATTCATATGTTCATAATATGTTCTTCGCATGTTCTTCGTGTTCATAGATTAAAACCTTATTTATGCTATATTTAGGGTTGCGATCTTCATAATTACATGTTATTTCATAGCCGATGATGATCGAGGGTTCATCAACCCGAGGATGATCTAGGAACTACTTCTAAAACCTAAACTTTAGGTAATTCCCCCCTCATTATGCATGATCCCGATTCTACTGCCTATTCTAATTCTCTGCGAACTACGCTGACCTGAGCTTCTCACATTGAGAGGAACGTAGGCAATCTTCGGATCCGGTCTAAATCACTAACACACTACTAACACATTCATCATGATAGAAAGACCGATCAATTCGGGCAATAGGAGTGATAACGTTCAATATTCTTCTCTTGTTGTAATTTGACCCCCGAACCCACTAAAAATGCTTTTTTCAATGTTTTGGCTTTAATTAAAACGGTGTGGCGACTCTCATAATTTTAATGTCGTTAAGAATATTCCCTTTGTAAATAAAAATAATCACAAGATACTTCCCATGCGTCGCTTCATCGGAAAGGGGTATTCACAGTGGCGACTCTACTGGGGACTGCTTTGAAACTTTTTCAAACTTAGTGGGTCTAACTTTCGTTCACATCATGATGCTTGCCATGTTCTCACATGCACCTTACACTTTGCCATGTTCTCACATGCACCACACACTTTGCCATGTTTATACATGCACACACCTGCCATGTTCACACATGCGCACACCTGCCATGTTTACACATGCACACACCCGCCATGTTTGCACATGCACACCTGCCATGTTTACACGTGCACCTCACACACACTTGCCATGTTTACACATGCACCTTACACACACTTGCCATGTTTACACATGCACCTCACACACTCGCCATGTTTACACATGCACCCTACACACACTTGCCACGTTTACACATGCACACACCTGCCATGTTTGCACATGCACACTTGCCATGTTTACACATGCACCCGCGCACCCCGCAATGTTAATACTTGTACTCTGTTGATACTTGTATATGCCTTGTATCCTTGTACCCTTGTTATCTTCGCTTTAGTATTAGGGTCAAACAAAACTCTGCTATGCTCCCTTGTACAGTATTCTCTCTCTCTCTCTCTCATGCATTGCATTGCATCATCCTAACATTAAAAACTTCTCTCTTTTCTCCCTAAAAAGAATTAGTTTTTACCACACACTACCACAGTCCGTGTCAGCACTGCACAGGTCCCCATTACCCGGAGTATTCGATGTGCAGGAATTTGTGTGCTACTGCCGCACTCTTTCGAGTCACTCGTCTATTCCACTCACCGTATACGGTGGGAACCTTTTACCTAACCCGTGTCAACCCACACTAGTATAGGTAACACACTTAGGTTTTGACTGGTTGGTTTGGCTAGCTTTTTCTTAATAGTCAATTAACGTGCTGTCTATGTCGAGTCATCCCCAAGTCAATGATGAATCGAGATCTTTGAGAGAAAGTGCACAAAAAAAGTGATTTCCCTACAAGGGACGTGCCATGGTGAGATGAGTGTTTATTGTTAAG
Organism: Campanula takesimana; assembly: GCA_026119855.1. Taxonomy (NCBI): domain Eukaryota; kingdom Viridiplantae; phylum Streptophyta; class Magnoliopsida; order Asterales; family Campanulaceae; genus Campanula; species Campanula takesimana. The sequence continues at coordinate 801,592 of JAOWBW010000607.1, read as the reverse complement.
ATCTCCGCTCATCATTAACTTGCGTAGGATGCAACATAGACGTCACGTTAAATGCCTTTAAGGAAGGGTTAGTCGTAGGATCCAATGGTTGGTGGAAGCCGCTTGCCCTATAGGACCCTCACCCAAATTGTCCGTTTGGGGGTGTGCAATACAGGTGAAAAACGAGGGGTCTATAGACGTAATGATGGCCTCCACTGATCGTAGTCTTCTAACTAGTTGCGAAAAAGGGGTACCCCTTCCAACCAATTAGGATGTAAATAATGTATGTTTTTGTAAATTAAAATATACTTTGCATGAGCCTTCCCCCTATCCTAAAGCTTCATTACCCTTCAACCTTTCAGCAAAGCAAGTTTGGATCCGTTCGGGTGGTCGACTACAACGTGAAGCTTCTGCTCCGTCCACGTTCTCAGTCTCATCATCAGCATTGTCAACTCCCGCTTCAGCTTCAGCCTCTGCTCCTCCTGCTAGTGCCGCCGAGCTCAATACTGAGGCTACTCTCAATGGTATTCCCCCAAGCCTCCAGAACTTCCTCGCCGGTCTCGAAGCCAAGATCAAGAATCTCGAGGAAAGCAACAAGATGTTGGAAGACCAGAACCAACAGTTGAAGGGTCACATTCAACAAAAGGGGACTAAACTGGTGCCCGATGGGGAGAATTTCATTTATGTCGAGGATGAAGAGGTCAATACCAACTGTCCCCCCAACACCAATGCCACTGCCTTCCCATTCCTAAGCTACCGCAATGTTCCACCTCCTTCTCTCTACACCCAACAAGGTTTTACTACCATGAGCAAGAACAAGGCTGTCTATGAACCTTCCCCTGAACTGCTTGGTGGCTACCTCTCCGCTAGCAAACTACCCGCACCTCATTGCCTCTGAGTATTGGGATGGCCGCTGCTACTGCTTCCACTACTCCTCCCGTCATTCTGTCAGAAACTATCCCCGACATCTCCAATCACCCTGTGGTTATGACCATGCAAGAGCAAATGCGAAAGTTGATCGAGACCGTGGATAAGCAAAGTGCACCGACTACCAAGACAATCAACCCTAGCCATGTGGGGGCTCTCCCCAAGTATTTCAAGATGCCCAAGGTGGCAATGTTTCATGGTGACTGCACCAACGAACAAATGGCTTGCGTATTTCATAGCACTTTGGATGGTATAGCTCTGCGTTGGTTCTTGGGGCTAGAACCAAGCGAGAGGCAAACGTGGGATCAAATCAGTGCCATTTTCTGTGAGAAGTATCAAGCTAACTTGGATTGGCATGTGAATCGAACCGACCTTGAGAACACTATGCAAAAGCCTGGCGAGGCTATTTATGATTTTTACAAGAGGTGGAATCACCAGTTGTGTGAGGTCCAATACCCACCAAAAGCGAAGGAACAGAAACAGATTTTTTACAAGTGCTTGCTACCGGAGATGAAAGCAGCTATAGGTAATGGTTACTTCCCTGATTTGCGAGAAATGGTTGACGCCGGAGTAAGGTACGAAGCAGGGTTCACTGGGATTGTGCCGCCAAAGGAAAGTCCAAAGACCAACAACAGCAACTCCTTCCGCTACAAGGCTCCTACTGCGCCTGTGCCTCCTAGGGGTGGAAAGGAGGCCGTCGGCCAAGTAAATATGGTCCAGAAAGAGGTCCCGCTAGATGTCCAAGCGGTAACAAGGAATGGGGCTCCGCCGCAAAGAGAGAGGGAACACTTTGACGATTTTGGAATGCCTATGGGGAAAGTCTTTGACGTGTTAGTCAAGAGAGGTCTTATCAAGCCTTTGGAGAATTACCAGCCCGCCTACCCAAGAACTGATTTGGACGCCTCCAAGTTCTACAAGTATCACAAGCACATCGGGCACACAACGGATGGTTGTATTCAATTGAAGCGCGTAATACAAGGGTTGATCAATGACAAGAAAATTGAGAAGCCGAAGGGTCCTAATGTGGTGAATAACCCTCTTCCTAATAATGGGGGTGGGGTGAATATGGTGCAAACATGCGAGATTAGTATCCTCGAAATCATGGATGCCTTCAACAAGATAGGGCTCACGATGGTGGATATCTTCATGGCATTAGTGACGTTAGAAATGCTCGAACCATTGGAAGGACATCTCCCCCGTCTTGGTTGCGATTTGTCAAAGTTTTGCCACTACCACAAGTGCACCGGTCACACTACCGAAGAATGTTTTGAACTCAAGAAAGCCGTGCAAGAGCTCATCCACAAGGGAGTAGTCGAGGACCCTAGGGATTATGTAGCTAGCAATGTACTCATGGTAGAACTTAGTGAGATCACTGATCCGGCCAAGCCTGTTGTGGCGGACTGTGATAAGATGGGTTGTATTTCAATGACTAATAATAAAGAATCTTCTTGCTACTTGTTGTCTTTAGAAGAACTAGTGAGTGAAGTCGAATCTCTAGAGGAAGAGAGTCCCAAGCCCTCTCAAGCTCTTTCTTGGGCAGAAATCTTTGAGGAGGCCGAAAAGACCGAAGTTTCGCTCCCTTGTCATGACTCGCCATTGTCTTTGGAGGAACTACGTGCAGAAGTTTGTCTCCTTACAAGATCCGGTCAAGTGTACCAATCCGACCCGAAGGGTGCAAAGAAAGTCTTTGGGAAGGAACCCGAGCAAGCCGACCTAGACAAAGAAGACCCTATCCTCACTCAACTCAAACAAACCCAAGCCCATATTTCACTATGGTCCCTACTCACCTCCTCCCTAGCCCATCGCCTCATGCTCGAGCAAAACCTCGCCGCCACCATGGTACCATCCACTATTACCCCGGAGGACGTCACCCACATGATTGGTAATATCCATTATGGAAACATCATCACTTTCTCAGAGCTAGACAAGCCAGTGTTCGGAGTTGATCATAATGAGCCTTTATACATCACTATCGAAGTAAATGGCAAGAAGATTCCCCGTGTATTCATTGATAATGGTTCTGCTATTAATATCCTGCCTTCAAGGATGATGGATGTGGTCGGCGTTCATGGTGTTAATTTACGCCCATCCAAGCAAACCATCAAAGCTTATGACTCTACATGCCGCGCCGTAATAGGCGAAGCCACCTTACCCATTACCATCGGAACAAAGATCCTACCAACCGACTTCCACGTCATAGACATCCCCGCAACCTTCTCACTCCTCCTTGGCCGGCTGTGTTACATCAGTCGGGCGCTGTCCCATCTTCCCTGCACCAGTGTGTGAAGTTTCAATCTGGTAATGAAGTGACCATCATCTACAGTGATTTCGTAACTGCCCAAGGGACGGACACCAAGGGCGTTCCTGTCTTACAGATTCAGCATGGGGAAGAGAGCCGACTCTTCAATGGCTTCGAAATAGTCGCTCAAGCACAGATCTGCACCATCGACCTCACTAAAACAACGGACAAAGTGGCACCTGTTGTCAAGATACTGCGTAACATGGGTTTTATACCGGGGCTGGGGCTAGGTAAGAACTTGCAAGGCCCCACAAAATTGGTTGAAGAGGTTAATCATCGAGGGTTATTCGGTCTAGGATACACCCTTACTCTTGAGGACAAGATGGAGCAACAAAGGATAGAATTGCTTAAAAAGATGAAGCTTCCCTACAAAAAGCCTGAAATGCGGCCATACCGCCTGTCCCTGAATAGCTACTTCGTCAGGGAAGGCAAGGAGTTTTCGTGTTTTGAGTTCGCAGAGCCATGGATTGACCGCACCGGGAAATTGCACAAAGGGTTCGAGATTTTCAGAGATGTGGAGTTCGATCGGTCCAACATGAAGCTGACTTACACGGAATATGACAAATCCACGGGCAGAGTTAGAACCATCAGGCATGAATACTCCACCAAGGTTGCAGATGACTTGGCAGATCAACTTGAAGCCGCAACCCTTGACAAGCCAGCAATAGAAGCCGCAGAAACTCCAAGTTTGACTGAGACGTGGGATGGCCAATATCTGCTTCAACATCTGGGTAATCTGGGGCTGCACGAAGACATGGTTACCGTCATCGGGGACGATTCTGAAGATAAGGTGGACCCAAGGACATTGGTGGTACCCATGGGGGACAAGCTCAAGAATTGGTGCATCATTGGGGGACCTATAGCTACTCCGGAATTTATGATGGGAACACTGGGGCTTACTCCTTCTCCCGTCGCCACTCCTACAGCATATCCTGTCACTCATCCAAAATCCCCGTCCCCAGAGTCTAGTGTTTTACATTTGAATTTGAGTCTTCCTCTAAGTCTGACGACCTTACGTCTGAAGACTATGATCTTGTTGCAAACGCTATTTTCCCTTTTGCCATGAATGAAACCCTCGACCTTTCCGAGTATCCCTCCATAGTCACTCTTTTAACTGATAAATTGGCTAATAATCAACTAATGATATACACTTAGTTAATAATGATTCATTAGAAGAGGCAGACACAGACACATTAAATGATGAATACATTAAAGAAATCTCAGAACAGGTTATTAATCAAAAAGAATCTCGAGCCTAAGCTGCCGATGAGGTGTTAACATGCGTGAATTTGGGGACCGAAGCCGAGCCTAAGGAAACGCAGATTGGAAGCTTCTTCAGCGGAGCCGAAAGGGAAGCACTGATTGAGCTACTCAAAGAATATGTGGATGTGTTCGCATGGTCTTATAAGCATGGGGGCTCGACAACTAAGGACATGCCGTGGGCTCGACATCTGATCGAGTATCCACGTGGATGACATGATTATACATTCAAAAGGGTCTGGGGGCCAACACTTGATAGATCTCAAAAAATTCTTCAACAGGTGAGAGAGCACGCCATGCGTTTGAACCCGGCGAAATGCACCTTTGGAGTTCGTAGAGGGAAAGTATTAGGTTACATGGTCACCGAGAATGGGATCGAAGTCGAACCAAGGAAAATTCAAGCCATCCTGGAGATGAAGCCACCATACCGAGACGGAGATAAAAGGATTCATGGGACGCCTGCAATACATCAGTCGGTTTATCAATCAGCTGACCACATCTGCGAACCAATTTTCAAGTTGATGAAGAAAACAGCCAGTGTGGAGTGGGATCATGACTCCAGATAGCCTTCGAAAGGATCAAACAATATTTGGTGAATACCCCAATCCGCGCCCGCCGCATAAGGAGAAGCCGTTGCTACTATACTTAACTGTGACAGATACCGCCGTCGGAGCCATGTTAGCGTAAGAAGCCAAAGATTCCCGGATTGAGAATGCAGTGTACTTGTCAGTCGAAAGTTACAGGTAGCGAGCTCAATTACTCCGCGCTCAAGAAGACCTGCGTAGGCCTAGTATGGGTGGTGACGAAGCTCAAGCACTACATGGTATCCCATCCGATCTTACTAGTCTTGAAAATGGATCCTATCAAGTACCTGTTCGATAAACCATCCCTTTCTATGAGGCTCGCTAAATGGTCAGTATTCTTGGGAGAGTTCGACATTACTTATGTACCGAGGAAGGCAATCAAGGGGAGGGCAATGGCCGATCAGCTCGCAGACGCTCCGAGCACTGAGACAAGAGGACCCGACCCCGAATTCCGGATTGATGACATTTTCGCAATTGAGGTCGCAGAAAGGTGGCAATTATTCTTTGACGGAGCTAGAAACAAACGAGGGAATGGAGTCGGACTCCTACTTATTGATCCCGAAGATGAGCACACTCCATAGCCATCAAGCTAAACTTTTCAGCAACCAACAACGCCGCCGAGTATGAGGCTGTATAGCCGGATTGGAGGCCGCCCTAGAACGCAACGTGAAAGAGTTAGAAGTGTATGGAGACTCCGCTTTGATTATAACCAAACGGCGAAGAAATGGAAAACTATTGATCCTTGCCTGCAGCGGTACCAAGGTTACATGGATGAGTTGATAGCACAGTTCAAAGAAGTTACCTTCCATTTCCTGCCACGAGACAGAAATAGGTTCGCGGATGCTCTAGCTACATTGGCCTCCTTAGTTGAAATTCCAGAAGGAAGGTCCGTGAAACCATTCAGGGTTGGACGAAGGGAGAACCCCGCCTATTGCTGTGAAATCCAGATCGATGCAGAGGTAAACGGAGATCAATGGTACGCCCAAATCTACAAGTTCCTTAAGCACGGAGAGATGTCCTTTGACGGAGATGTGAAGGCCAAGAGTCTGCAAGCACTCAAAAGATTGGCGGGGCAGTTTGTGCTGTTAGACGATACTTTGTACAAGAGGCATTACGACGGTCTGTTGCTCTTATGTGTCGATAACAAGAAAGCTGAAGCAATAATGGAAGAAGTACACAAAGGGTTGTGCGGACCCCACATGAATGCAAGGATGCTTAGACAGAAGATCAATCGGCTGGGTTATTATTGGATTACTATGGAGACAGACTGTATTCAATGGGTTCGACGGTGTCACAAGTGCCAAGTATGCTCCAACCTCAACACATCCCCCCATACGAATTGTATAGTTCCACCACGCCTTGGCCATTCGCCACGTGGGGTATAGACATTATTGGGAAGATCTCGCCGGCGGGTAGTAATGGTCATGAATTCGTCCTCGTCGCGGTCGACTAACTTCACAAAGTGGGTCGAAGCTCAGTCTTACAAGGTGCTGAATTCCAAGAAGGTAGCGCAGTTTATCAAAGAGAACATTATGTGTCGGTACGGGGTTCCTAACCTCATTATATCAGATAATGGCAGTCATTTCGAAGCCGAGTGTGCTCGCTTGCTTGTAGAATTCAAGATCGAACGAAAGAAATCTTCCCCTTACTATCCACAGACTAACGGCGCGGTTGAGGCGCCAACAAGACGATAGAGCAGATAATTCGCAAGATGGCTTCGCAAGGACGGGATTGGCCCGAGAAGTTACCATTAGCACTTTGGGGGTACAGAACGTCAGTCCGCACCGCTACTGGAGAGACCCCTTACGCTCTGACATACGGTATGGAGGCAGTGCTCCCTATTGAGTTGGAGGTGCCATCTTTGAGGATCTTGCTCGAGAACCAAGTAAATGAGGTAGAATGGCTTCGTAGTCGCTATGATCAGTGGCAACGCTCGACGAACGCAGATTGAAGGCCATGGAACACATCGAGCCTATCAAAGGAGAACGACAAAAGCCTTCAATAAAAAAGGTCAAGCCTGTTGACATTAAAGAGGAGACTTGGTGCTCAAAGCACGCTTGCCCAACAAAATTCAACCCCCTTGGAAATGGGCCCCCACTTGGGTAGGGCCGTTTGTAGTACAGAAGATTTCTCCGGAGGAGCGGTCAGAATGGCAGATTGGATGGCAACCCGTTCAAAGAACCAGTCAACATCAGCAAGCTCAGACGCTACTATGACTAGACTCCCCTCTCTAAAAAAAAAAAATAATAAAAAAAATAAAAATGTTACTATAGCAAAAAGAAGCCCGATAGACTGAAACCGCAAAGGGCGGTCTATGCAAAATAAGGGTGCGTACAAAGCTCGCTAGATCGAAAACCCGCAAGGCGGGTCTAGGCAAAAGTTAGAGCATTCCCCCTTCTATCTTCCCTTTCTATAAAATCATTCTAGTCCGACTGGAGTGAACTACGGTGACCTGAGCCACTTAGTCCTATTTGTAAAAGGGGAACGTAGGAACCTTTCAAAAGGTGCGGTCTAAAAAACAAATAAACATCCAAATCTTGTCACAAAGAAATAAAGATAGAAGTTGTATTTTCTGAAAGCAAAACGTTTATTTCCATAGTCATTGCATGTTAACACTTATTTGATGAGTCTAAGAATGACATACTTTTGAATAAATAACCTATTTGAAATTGAAACTCAAACAAAAGCAAATAAATTAAACTAATGTGTCTGCACGACTATGGAGAGACGCTCGGGATTACTCCTTAGTGCCATTTGTGTCTCGGTCTCTTTCTTCTTGCTTTGCCCACGGCGAACTTTCTTCTGCTAGGATTCTCACAAAATCTTCTTCGAACTTGCTAAACCTTTAGCCTTGCCATTAGGAGCCTCTTCGCCCTTCTCTTCTTTGACGCCCCCACTTCTTTCCGCCTCCGTTAGCCACGCTCTTACTCATCCTCCTCTCATAAGCCTCAGCCTCCTTAATTCTCAATGAAGAACTTGGAGCACAGGATCCCAAATAGTGCCCCTTAGGGTCTCTAGAGTCTGCTCCGCATGCCCAAGTCTCCCATATACCAATCCAAATACTCGCGTGGCAGGAAGATGTTGCTAGAGCGTGTGAGGAAGGCCCTACGACTAAAGCCGGCCTCGCCCCACATCTGAGAAAGAAGGACTGAGGTGCTATCATCCAACTGAAGTATCCCAAAAGGAAATCATCTCTCTCCTCGTCCCAACCCTCCGGGATGGTCTGCACAAAACCATACTGACGAAGCACTCTGGAGGGATAGTAAAAGGTGGTCCCAGAAAGGGTCAGAACTTTGATCATGTGAAGTCCCACTTGTTTCTCCCTCACAGAGTGAATGTGCCAATGGGGCACCACCCACTGAATGTCGTCAGTCACCATTTCGCCAATACTTTTCCCAACCTTTGAGAGTCATGCTCTCAAACTGCTCGCCATGCCTCTAATGCGGTGCATCCATGGGGCCACCTTCAGAGAAGCCGCCGGTTTATTCACTCGAAGCCTCTCTTGCAACCACATGGTCAAAAGCCTACCACTACCACAAGGCATCCCACCATAAGCCGCGAGATGGGGATCCCACAGAGCATCTCCCCAAGAATGGCCGTTACAATGTCATAACCTAAACGAGCCGAATTCACCATGCCCAAACACCCTCACTAGCAAATCCAACCTCAGAAGGGAAAAGAATAGAGGCAAACAAACATAGCGCAAGATGGTCCAAGGAACGGTCAGAGGCCACATCCATGTGTATAAAGTGTTGTGGCATCCAGAAAGGTCGACCTAACCGCCCCTAGCATACCTATCAAAGTCATCCGCGGGCACGCCAAAGGTCACCAACTTGTCCCTCAAGCAAACGAAGTCAAAAGGCAAGGCAACTTTACCCTTCCCTTCGTAGCCACATAATGCCACGATGTCTCATAAGTGGGTGTTATCTCGTTGAATGAAAAGTTGAAGACATGGAGGGTATCATTCCAAAATCTCCACAGGTTTGCAAGAGGTTGGTATTGGAGTTCATGTGCAAAAGTGACCAAAGACACTTTATCCCATACCGTTCATCAAGTCTCCTACGACTCGAACCAGGAAGTTTGGCAACCCACTTCTCCAAAGAGGTTATAAAGACTTTTTTCTCACGACTTGTGATTGTAGCCTCTTGATCCATGGCAAAGAGCAAGGAAAATTGCTAAAAGGAACTCAAAAAACTGCTCAAAAGGTTGCTGGTACGTTTTTATGGCTGCAAAGGGTTCATTAAATAGGGTACGGACTCCCACTCTTGCCAGGAAAAGGAAAACCGGAGGCGGCGCAGGATATGGCCACGCGGCAACATGGCCCCTGTCCCCCGGCCGATATTGTCCTTGGCCAGGCGGGCCAACTTCGTCCTAGGCCACGCGGCCAACATTGCTCCGGATCTCGCCATGGCCAGGCGGCCACATTGCTCTGGGCCTCGCCATGGCCATGCGGCCAACATTGCTCCATGTAGAAATCCAATTGTTTCTTCCCACTCCAAAACGGATCCATGCAACTATGTACCTGCCCCGTCCCGTGGCTCATGCATTGTATAAAATTAGGAACATTTGTAAAATAACTAGTTTGCACAAGTAGGCTCCACATAAAAATTGCATTTAGAACATAATATACATACATGCATTTTGTGCATCTGTCCTATACATACATATCCCTCGCCTCTACTAGCTAACAGTGTAGGAAATAAAGATGGAAAATGGGCCCTGCCTAATCAGAATCCTCCTCCGTGGGTGTCTCCACGCCGCGCTAAAGCTCGAGAGCTACCGGCACCCGAACCCGTCCCGGCGACCGCTCGACCACCAAGGTGAGAAGATCCCGCACCGTTCGGAGACCGCTCACGACGCTAGGGTGATGCAACGTCGTCCCTCTGACAAGTACATGAATGGTACGCCCCTCAGTAAGCGTATCAATACGTTCTCCCGCGAGCTGAACGGTATATATGTCTCCCGAGTCACCTGAAAGGGAAGCAAGGCAATGATTACAATGCAGAAAGAAATAGTGTGTGCAAACATGACTAATACAAAGCGCAAAGCCGTACCCCAGCGTCGGGCAGAGGAATGAATGTCTC
>JAOWBW010000607.1:762672-791359 GCA_026119855.1 Campanula takesimana | reverse complement strand
TTGGGTATAAGAAAAATTGCTCCACTTTCCTATAAATGTATGAGCAATTTTGACTAATTTTTGCACAAACCCCAAAAACATATGTTTTGTTGTAAGTTTGGGGTGCAAGAAATAAATCCCCAGAAAATAAAATTTTTAAAAAACATAAAATGAGGGAAAAATTATTGCACAAGTACCCTTGAACAATTAATGGAATATCAAAAGACAGAAATTCCTATAATAAATGAATTAGAATAAACGTACCTGGTACTTGTGAAATTTTAATGCGCTCAATCATTGAAATAATAAATTTGAAGAATTGAATACCCGTTTGCAATAAATGTGCATGTGAATTGGCATTTATAGCGCTCTAGATTGCTTGGGGCGCGCAGAGTATGATAGGCGCAGTACTCATCTAGGCGAGCAAAGAGAGATAGGCGCGCATTGATGTTGGGGGCGCAAAGTGAGGGACGCGCAGGGGAGTATGGTGCGCGCAGAGTTTCCTTGAAACTTTGAATTTAACCCATCATTTAAACCTAGTATACTCATAACTTAAAAAAAAAACATTTGTATTGACAAAACTATATTGAATTCTAGTTGAGTTCAAGCATACCCATTTCACCTCTCAAAAATATGAACCGTTTCGCGTCAAGTGCTTTCGTCAAAATATCAGCGATTTGATAGTCGGTTCCCACGTGTTCCAAATGAATATTGCCTTTCTCCACGTGGTCTTTGAGGAAGTGATATTTGATGTCGATGTGTTTATCTTTGAGTGCATGACAGGATTTTCAGAAACCGCAATTGTTGAAGTGTTGTCGCAGTAGATGGGACAATTTTCTTCAATGATATCATAGTCCACCAATTGCTGCTTCATCCATAGTATTTTGACAGCAACAACTTCCCGCAGCGATATATTCGGCTTTGGTGTGTTGAGACAGATACTGAAGCTTGTTTCTTACTCGCCCATGACACAAGTCGATATCTGAGGAAATGACAAGTGCCACTTGTGCTTTTCCTATCAATTATGCACGCTGCATAATCCGCATCTGAATAACCTACAAGTTTAAATTCGAATCTTTGGTGTACCAAAGTCCAAGGTTAACAGTGCCAGAGAGATATCTTATAATACATTTCACAGCAATTAAGTGCGTTTCTCTAGGGTCAGATTGATAACGAGCGCAACACAAACACTAAACATAATATCAGGCCTACTAGCAGTAAGATAAAGGAGCGAGCCAATCATACCTCGATAGAGCGTTTGATTAACACGTTAACCTTTTAAATCTTTGTCGAGTTTGTTGCCAGTAGCCATGGTGAGTATCATATGCTTGGCATTTTCAAGTCCAAACTTTTTGATTAAGTCCTTTGTGTATTTGGCTTGATTTATAAATATGCCTTCACTCATTTGCTTGATTTGAAGCCCGAGGAAGAATGTGAGTTCTCCCATCATGCTCATTTCAAACTTGCTCTTCATTAGTTTCTCAAAGCGCTTGCACAACAATTCATTAGTAGAACCAATATAATATCATCAACATAAATTTGAACAAGTAATTTATGACCATTATGTTTGGCAATGAAAAGAGTTGTATCGATTTTACCGCGAGTGAAGCCTTTTTCAATGAGAAACTTGGATAGTGTATCGTACCATGCTCTTGGTGCTTGCTTGAGTCCATACAAAGCTTTCTGAAGTTTGTACACATGATTTGGAAATTGTGAATCTTCAACCCAGGTGGTTGAGCAACATAGACTTGTTCTTGGAGTTCACCATTTAGAAATGCGCTCTTCACATCCTTGGATATAACTTGAAGTTCTTGTGAGCTGCGTAGGCTAGAAATAATATGATAGCTTCAAGTCTTGCTACGGGTGCGAAAGTTTCATCGTAATCAATTCCTTCTTCTTGCCTATAGCCTTGTGCAACCAATCTTGCTTTGTTTCTTGTGATGGTTCCATTCTCATCCATCTTGTTTCTGAACCCATTTCGTACCAATCACTCCTTGATCATTTGGTCTTGGAACAAGAGTCCAAACCTTACATCGTTCAAATTGATTGAGTTCTTCTTGCATTGCAACAACCCAATTAGGATCTTAGAGCGCTTCATCAGCCTTCTTTGGTTCAATTTGAGAGATGAATGCAGTGTAAGCATCAAATTTTGTAGCTCTCCTTGTACGAACACCATCGTTTAGATCACCAATGATATTATTGATTGGGTGACCTCTAACTTCACGAATTTCAGGAGGTAAGTTAGATTGAGTCGTAGTAACTTGAAGGTCTTTATTTGTACATCTTCACCAGATTCTAAATCATCAAAATTTGGGGGTTGAATTGGTGTAGAGTTAAAACTTGGGTTTACACCAGATGCAGCAGTAGATATAGGCGCATGAGAGGCATCAAGAGGCGCAACATGTGAGTGAGGCGCAGCTGATGATCCATTTGGCGCGTCATATGAGGAGATAAGCGCAACTGATGTGGATGGATTTCCTTGAGTTGATAGATTCTTATTTTGAGTAGGCGCAACATAAATAGGAGCACATGTATCATTAAGCTCAACAGAATCATCAGTAACATTTGGAGCCAAATGTGGCTCAAGGAGAGAATGTTCATCAAATGTAACATGTACAGATTCAACTATCACTAATGTAGATCTATTAAAAACGCGAAAAGCTTTAGAGTGTTTGGCATACCCAACTGTAGATACCCCGGGGGACCACGGCTTGGCTAGAGCGGTGAATTATCTTAGGATGTCTACTTGATTTTAAGAGTCGCCACCCACGTATTAGAGGAACGCGAGAAAACCTAAGAAAAGCCAATTTTTTATGTACGAAAACCAGAGATTCGGGAAGAGAAGGGTTCGGGGGTTAGGTGACGGAGTGGGAAGTACTTAAACACCCACTCCGCCCCGCTTACGCGGGTCTTGCTACTTTGGTGTTCTAATGTTAAATGTCCTTCAATTTAATAATAATAGAAATGTGCTAACAATTATAATGAAAAGAAAGGGGAAATTTGTAGAGGAAAAATAAAACAGAATTGTTTATTTATTGATTTATGCTAAAGATTACATGTTAAACTATTCTAACAATTATAATAAAATAAAAGTGGGGGGATTTAAAGTAGAGTTGGAATGTAGGGAGATAACCTTAACTAACTTCAATATGTGAAGTAGTCATATTGGTTATGTCCATTATGGGGGATTGCATACATTTAAGAAGAAGAAAATAGAAGAAAAATGAAGTTGTACCTTAGAAGAGGACTTCAAACGTGGATTTGAAAATGGTGTTTTGTTGTGGAGAAATTGTTGTAGAAAAATTTTATGTAGAGTCTTGTTACGAAGAACTCTTGTTGGGGGAATTTGAGTAGAAAATTGTATATAGTGTGTGTATAGAGAAAATTCAAGTCTAAAAATGAGGTCCCTTTCCAAGGTAGGAGATGATGGTTTTTTATAGTAAAATTGGAGGGAAAGGTTGGAGGGAAATTGGTCATCCATGTGAAATGGAATTGACCAATCAAGAAAAAGATAAATAAAAGAATTAATGAAAGAAATAAAGAAAATCAAATAATAATAAAATGAAATATTTTGTTTTATGAAGAATGGCTAGAATAAAGGATTTGGGAGTTATGAAATAAGGGGGAGTGAATGTGGATGTAAAAAAGAGGTGTTTGTGATCAAGAAGAGATTTTTCTAAATAAGAAAAGGGAGGGAAAAATGGTGCTATCCGTTACTGCCAAAGCGGGAAGCGCGCGGGTCCGGCCTATTGTGGACTAAACGCGCGCGCGACCCATTGACGGTGCCGGAAGCGCCCACGGGCTAAAACGACAGAATGACAGAAATGACTCTAAAAGTTAACTCTGTTATGCAGTTTAGTCCAAAACTAACGGAATCAGTTAGGAACTTAACAGAAATAACAAAATTAACAAAATCAAGTTAAATAAAAATACTATGTATGCAATCGAGGTGAGAGGTCCAAGGCGGGGTGTTTACAGAGCCCCTCGGCGACGTGGATTGCAAAGCAAAACTCGTCGACGAAAGAAAGACAACGCCGAGGACATCGACAAGAGAAAACAAAGACTCGATAAAACATGAAATTGAAATTAGAAAGGATAGGAGTACGCTCCCTGTGTGAGCGGCTTAATTGCTATAGAAAGGATATAGCGGGATCCGTTTGCTGAAGCGGATCCGTTTGCTGATTGCGGGATCCGTTTGCTGAATGCGGGATCCGTTTGCTGAAGCGGATCCGTTTGCTGAATGCGGGATCCGTTTGCTGATGCGGGATCCGTTTGCTGAATGCGGGATCCGTTTGCTGAGGCGGATCCGTTTGCTGATGCGGGATCCGTTTGCTGGTGCGGGATCTGTTTGCTGGTGGCGGGAACCCGTTTGCTGATGCGGGATCCGTTTGCTGATGCGGATCCGTTTGCTGATGCAAGATCCGTTTGCTAGAGGTGGGATCCGTTTGCTAAGGCGGGATCCGTTTGCTGATTGCGGGATCACCGTAGACCAAATTGCTGTCTAGAGCTGCAGTTGCTGTTGACTTTATCCTGGGGATGCGGGCATGGTTGACTGTGGACCATTTTCTACTGGGGATGAAGTGCCTTGAGTAGCGGATGCTGTTGACTTCGTGGTGGTACCTGTTATGTGTGTGCTTGGCAGGTATATGTGTTTGTGCAAGAAGATGCATGAAGTGTGAAATGAAGAGAGAAATAGTGCTTGTGGGGCAATGTGATTTGAAAGCAGTTTGTATGAGAGAGAAGTAAAGTGATTCTGTGTGTGAAGTGATTTTTGAAAGCAGAGATTGCTTGAGATGAATGATGTTCATACCTTCACCTACCATTGCTGCTTGATTGGGGATGGATTGCTGAAGGATGTTGCTGCTTTTGATGAAGAATGTCCATGCTTTGGATGGAGAATGATGATGTTGATGGTGATGAATTGTTCTTGCCTTTGAAGGAGTGTTGGCGAGACAGTATTTCGGATGATGGGTTGGTCGTGCCAAAAGGCTGCCTACGTATCCCTTTAAGAGAATCAGACCAGCGTAGTTCAAGGATGATGGAGAACGCTGGGGAAGAATGCTAGGAGAAAGGCAAAATAAAGCACATACTTTTGCACATAGAAGGAGAAAAAGAAAAAGAAAAAGAAAAATCTCTTTTTTTTTTTTTTTTTTTAAAGATTAGAAGGGAAAGAATATGCACACATGTGAGAAAAAAGATTGTTTTTTTTAGTTCGTGGGTGAACCATTTTAACCATTGTGTGTTTGTAAAGCCAACCCAAGATCAAGTCATGTTCGACCGAAGTCCGGATTGCCTTGCTTGAATTCTGTCGTCGTTGCCGTTGTGCCCAACGAAATTGATGTCTAGCCCCAAGATATGTGTCAATTATGGGGTTTAAAAAGACTTTCGATGCCGAGATGCCAGGGGTTGTTGACTGTAAATCCCCTCGAATGCTGAATTTTGAGTGGCTTATGAAGCCTAAGAAATCAACTCTTAGCCCATTCAAATAAACTGTCTTTTGTTATCGATGTGGGCAAGCCCCAAGAGAAGATCATTGATACCAAGCTTTGAGAGATGCTAAGCCCCAAATTTCATGGGCTTATCAAGTTTGGGAGCGGATGGCGCTATTGGGAAGAACTCTTGAAGGCGATCTCCTTCTTTCTCTTGCTTGGAGATGGATGGCCCTTTTTGTGGTTGATACCCAAATAGCGGAAGGTCCATGTTGAAAATGTAGTACGGTCTTCGGGAGACATCTCGTGGGAGATGGTGATGTTGTTGCAGATGATAAGGTCTTGGTGTGATAAAGTCTCAAACGGTATGTTTGCTCGAGTCTTCTTGAGTTGAGCCGACGGTGGATCTTCAGATGGAGCCTGTGCTTTTGATCTTGGAGAAGGGGTGCAGTACTTGTAGAAACATTGGGATTGGCCGTAACTCTGTCTCTAGAGTTAACATATTGGCATTGCCCGCCATAACTCAGCCGGGTGAGTCTAGCATATTGAATCTTTATCCTTTTCTCTAAGACTTCCTTCAGAATCTCGCTGTGAGTTCTAACAAGAATCATCAAATTCATTCATATCATCGGAGCCTTCATTTAAAACCAAGAGGCCTTTTGACTGGAAGTGTTGAGGGACCATTGAAGTTTGATCCCTTTCATGGAGCCATAAGACTACTCCCAAATTGCATTGCTCGGTTACCACTGCCCAAAAGCTTGTTAATTACGAAGCCCCAATATTGCCCTTTGCTTGAATCACTGTATGTCGTAGCCCAAAAGATTGTAGATTGCGAAGCCCCTTGAGACCTTTCGGTATAAAGCTTCAAATGTTGCTGGGGACATGAAGTAAATTTCTTCTTGCCGAGGGAGCCTTTAAGACTTGACCATAGCCCTAGCGTGCCATCATTGATTGCGAGAAAGGTCCATCCTTGATTGGGGGAACGAGTACGGGCACACATGACAGAGGGATTTTTGACATCCCTTTTGAGAGACTTTGAGGATAGTCTCACACATCTTTCTCGAGCATAGCCCTAGGGCTTATTGATTGTCAAATGAAGCAAAAGAAGCCCTTGTTCTTGAGTCACATAGCCCCTAGGACGTCACCATTTGTTGAGCAAAGCAAGAGTGACTCATCCTCATGCGAGGGAACAAACATGAGAGCACATGGCAAGAGCTACTTCATTTCTCGGAGCCTTTCGGCGTACTTTAGAAGCACATACTTGCAGAAGCTTTGAAAATTGAGACACATGTTGTTGCTATTTGCTGCCCAAGCCAATTGACTAGCTAGGGATTATTTGTACAACCTCGTGCCCTTTTATGATGGGCTCGTTCTCAGATGGGTCTTGATTACCACGGGCCTTCTTTTCATGAACCCAAAAATGCACGCTGCTGGAGAATGATGCCAATAACCCAAGACAACCTTTGATGGTGCCATATCTTGTCGAGCCTTTTGCAATCCCAAAGTTGTCTCGGTGGGGAATTGATTTGTTGAGGAGATCCAATGTAGAGCTTGTGCAGTTGTCTTCCTTAGGGCCGGAGATCTCCATTTCTCTTTCCCTTCTCTCTCTCACTCTCTCATTTTTTTTTATGACGCACCCTGTTTTTTGCCTAGACCGCCCTTTCGGGTTTTCAATCTAGCGTGCATCTCTTTTGCGTCTTTGTTTTTTTTTTTACTCGATTAATGAGGAAGTGTGCATTGACTCTGGCTGAGGAGATAAGACATGTGATTTTTCGGTGAGGACCTTTTATCACTAAGGATGAGTGACATTGACTCGACTAGGGAAGTGTCCCTAGTATTGACCTCATGTATGTATATTTTTTGAATGACTCACGAAGGAAAGTAAGTCATTAAGAGAGAAGATAAAGAAAGCCCCAATTTGATTGCAAGAAATTGGGAGTATGCAGAAAGAATAGAAGCCCTAGACTCGACAAGGAACGGAAACCGATTCCAATTCTAAGAAAGTTGTTCAATCTTGAGGTGATTAATTCATTGGCAAATGACTCGTACAAAAATGTCTTGACAAGTTCGAGATGAAGGCCAATCACCATAACGCGCTAGGGCTAAACATATCTTCTTTCTTGCATGAGACCGACCCGAAGGTTGCCTACGTTCCTCCAGTGTAGAGGCTCAGGTCACCGTAGTTCTTGTGGATGCTCCATTCATCGAGATGGTTGTTGCTTCGTCGTGATGATTGTTGATGTCGCTTCGTCCTTCGTTGGTGGAATGATGTTGATCCTTGATATGAACTTCATTGAATGAGGGGGATTTTTTTTTTTTTTTTTTTTGTTTTTGTTTTTTTGTTTTTTTTTTATCCCCTTTTGAAAACTTTGCTTCATGATCGTTGCTCCACCTTTCTTTGTCTTGATTTCGCCGTTGATGTTTTGATGTCTTCGTTGTTGATGCTGTCGTCGATGTTTAGCCCCTAGGCGTTCAAGCGTTGACTTCATTCCAAAAACTTGTTTAGACACCTTTTCATCATTTTGCCAAGAATTAGATTGAACAACTTGGAAGAGTGTATGAGGACAAGAACGACTTTTATTTAATGATTGACTCAAATTTAACATTGGACGAGAGAAAACATTAATGCACACATTAGAGGACTTTTGACTCTTTTTTTTTTTCTTATCCTATTTCTAGGTAGAGAAAGAGAAACAGAGATTGTTGTCGTCATCCCCCATGTCGTTCTAGTCCTCATTGTCGTTGTAGTCTTCCATGTCACTACATTCTTCCATGTCATTGCTTGGGAACCCTTTGTCGTTGAAGCTTGTGTCATAGGAGGACTCGCCACTTCTCGGAGCAAATTGTCAATTCTAACCCCCGGATCATACATGCTTGAAAAATCGGAGTGAAAAGCCCCACTAAGATGAGTGCGGTAGTCCATTTTCAACACTTCAAGAAGATGTCCATTGTTCCTTCTTGGAAAGCCTATCAACCATCTCGGCTAGCTTGTCATTCCAACGGCGATAGAAGTCCCCAAATGATTCATCACCCATTTGCACGGTGCTCTCCAATTCTTTCTTGGTGGGGCGGAATTTGGAGTTGCCTTGATATTGTGACTTGAAGGAAAGCATAGCGGCATCCCAATTGAGGCGGGTGGAAACTGGAAGACACATATACCAATCTTTTGCGACCCCCTCGAGAGTAAGCGGGAAGCATTGTGCCATTATTTGAGGAGACACTTTCTTTGGTAGCATGGCCCAAATGTAGGAGTCAACATGAGCGTCGGGGCAAGAGGTGCCTTTGAACTTGCCAATATCGGGCATCTTGAACTTTTCGGGAAGAGCCTCCATTGTGTTCATGAGGAGAGAAGCATGATGAAGATCGGAGCTTGGGCCTTTGTGCAAATTTAGCCCACTAAGCTTTGGTCAATGTAGGACATGAGAGTGTTGACCAAACTGGTATCAAAACTTTGGACCTTCTTTCTTTCATTCGTGAGCCTCTTTAATTGGTTCTCGAGTTTGGCTACTTCTTTCTTATGGGCCATTTCACATGCTCGTAACGGGCTCGCCATAATCATCCTTGCGGCGGACATTCTCGGCTAGTGCATCAATTTCCCTTTCAATGCTTCACCATGTTGAATAACCCTTCGTTGGACATGGGATGTTCTCACCCTTGTTGTTGTTGCTGTTGGAAGCCATTGGACCTATTGAGAGAACACGTTCGATCTTAGGTTGGCCCCACAAATACCTTTTGAGTAAAATAGATTCACCCACAAACAAAGGAAAAAGACCCAACCACATAAGAAAATGACTCATTTTTTTTATTTACAAAAGTCGGAAGGATGTGGTCCTTTTGGGGTTTCTAGAAAAATAGTGGAATCGTCACACTAGTATATAGACCTTCTCGCGGTCCCATATACTCATCGGATTCCACCACGCTTGTGAATCCTACATGTGTCGGGATTAAACTAAATTAATGTAGTAAATCATACATGCGGAGACGGATTTTTTATTTGCGTCCATTATAACCACTTGGGGACGGAGTTTTATTTCGTCCATAACAACGAGTGGCATGTATGATTTGAAGACATTAGTTTAGGGAAATCTAGGCACATGAAAACCGACTTGAGTCACGGAGTGTTAGACCCTAACTAGAATTGTGTGGTTTGTGCTCGGCTAAAGAGAGGCTTAAAGGTCACCCCCGGCATGTAGTCATGAACTACGCCACGGGCTGAGGTTTACCGCTTCGAAAGAGCCAAGGTCGAGTGGAGCTTGAAACTTTCTAGGACGGGCCTCGACGGGTTTGGGGTTGGACTTGTGCGACTCGATAGTGAGCAGTTGATAAGAATTGTGAGCGTAGTGTGAGGTCTAACAAGTGACAAAATATTTTGTTTTTTCAAAGAAAATAAAAAAAAACAAATAAGCACGTAATTTACAGCTTTCGAATCACCCGTGTGACCGATAAAAATGAAACAGGAAATAAAAGCTGTTCTGTGCAGGCCCGGTGCCCACACACTGTCAAAACTATCCATTCAGTTCACTGTTTCTGTTTCTGGGAAATGCCCAGAGGCGCGCGCATTCAGATGCCTACTCGGGAGGCGTGCGCGTTAGACTGAGAGAAGTGGAAGCGCCCGCTTCTGGGCAGTACCTGCAAATCGGCGGGTTCAAGGGATTGACTTGACCCTAAATTATAGAACTTTTCCCCTGCATACATTGTTAGCACAGAAACATGGAATTGAAGAACGAGATGGGAGGCAGGCAATTCTGGTAATAAGGGTCGGACGCGCGCGCTTTAGGCCAAGAAGGTCGGAGGCGCGCGCTTCCTACCCTTTTTACCAGAATGCCCAGAAAACAGATATAAGAACACCAAAAGCAGACAATGCAAGTTTAACCCTCTATATCCCCAGCAGAGTCGCCACTGTAGATACCCCGGGGGACCACGGCTTGGCTAGAGCGGTGAATTATCCTAGGATGTCTACTTGATTTTAAGAGTCACCACCCACGTTTTAGAGGAACACGAGAAAACCTAAGAAAAGCCAATTTTTTATGTACGAAAACCAGAGATTCGGGAAGAGAAGGGTTCGGGGGTTAGGTGACGGAGTGGGAAGTACTTAAACACCCACTCCGCCCCGCTTACGCGGGTCTTGCTACTTTTGGTGTTCTAATGTTAAATGTCCTTCAATTTAATAATAGAAATGTGCTAACAATTATAAAAAAGAAAGGGGAAATTTGTAGAGGAAAAATAAAACAGAATTGTTTATTTATTGATTTATGGTAAAGATTACATGTTAAACTATTCTAACAATTATAATAAAATAAAAGTGGGGGAATTTAAAGTAGAGTTGGAATGTAGGGAGATAACCTTAACTAACTTCAATATGTGAAGTAGTCATATTGGTTATGTCCCATTAATGGGGATTGCATACATTTAAGAAGAAGAAAAATGAAGTTGTACTTTAAGAAGAGGACTTCAAACGTGGACTTGAAAATGGTGTTTTGTTGTGGAGAAATTGTTGTAGAACAATTTTATGTAGAGTCTTGTTACGAAGAACTCTTGTTGGGGGAATTTGTGTAGAGAATTGTATATAGTGTGTGTATAGAGAAAATTTAAGTCTAAAAAATGAGGTCCCTTTCCAAGGTAGGCGGTGATGGTTTTTATAGGTAAAATTAGGAGGGAAAGGTTGGAGGGAAATTGGTCAATCCATGTGAAATGGAATTGACCAATCAAGAAAAAGATAAATAAAAGAATTAATGAAAGAAATAAAAGAAAATCAAATAATAATAAAATGAAATATTTTGTTTTTATGAAGAATGGCTAGAATAAAGGATTTGGGAGTTATGAAATAAGGGGGAATGAATGTGGATGTAAAAAGGAGGTGTTTGTGATCAAGAAGAGATTTTCTAAATAAGAAAAGAGAGGGAAAAATGGTGCTATCCGTTACTGCCAAAGCGGGAAGCGCGCGGGTCCGGCCTATTGGACCAAACGCGCGCGCGACCCATTGACGGTGCCGGAAGCGCCCACGGGCTAAAACGACAGAATGACAGAAATGACTCTAAAAGTTAACTCTGTTATGCAGTTTAGTCCAAAACTAACGGAATCAGTTAGGAACTTAACGGAAATAACAGAAATTAACAAAATCAAGTTAAATAAAAATACTATGTATGCAATCGGGGTGAGAGGTCCAAGGCGGGGTGTTTACACCAACTAAAATACCTTCGTCGGCTTTGGCGTCGAATTTACCTCTATGTTCGTTTCCGTTGTAGAGGATATAACATTTGCAACCAAAGATCTTGAAGAATGCAATGTTGGGAGTTCTACCACGCCAAAGTTCATACGGAGTCTTGTTGTGAAGTTTGTTGATGAGGGAACGATTTTGAGTAAAATATGCTGTGTTGATAGCTTCTTCCCAAAGTACTTAGGCAATTTCGCTTCAGCTATCATCGTCTTTTCCGCTTCAATCAACGTTCTATTCTTTCCTTCCACAACCCCATTTTGTTGAGGAACTCTAGCGGTTGAGAAGTTGTGATCTATCCCATGATCGTCGCAATATCGAGCAACACCGTTGTTCTTGAATTCTGTTCCATTGTCGGATCGAACACTAACGATGTCATCTTCTTTTTGGGTTTGGAGCAGTCTGAATAAGGTGGTCAAAATGTCGTAACAATCGTCTTTTGAGATCATCATTTCCACCCATGTATATCTTGAATAATCATCCACCACAACTAGAGTATACTTGTTCTTTCGAATACTTGCAGTGGTGACTGGTCCAAATAGATCAGTGTGGAGCAGTTGCAAACATCTAGAAGTTGAAGGATTGGTTTTGCTGGAGAAAGATTTCTTCGGTTGTTTGCCAAGTTGACATGCGGCGCCCTTCTTGTCATGATGATCAGCAACCTTGGGAAGTCCTTTAACTAGGTTATTCCTGCTGAGTTTAGATAGATATTTGAATTTCAAGTGACTTAAGCGCTTGTGCCACAGCCAACTATTTTCGCTCACACTTTTAGCTACAAAACAAAGATTAGTACTAGAGTTCATACT
This sequence comes from Campanula takesimana, assembly GCA_026119855.1. Classification (NCBI taxonomy): domain Eukaryota; kingdom Viridiplantae; phylum Streptophyta; class Magnoliopsida; order Asterales; family Campanulaceae; genus Campanula; species Campanula takesimana. The sequence goes on along the minus strand of JAOWBW010000607.1, from coordinate 778,931 downwards.
ATGAAAATCAATAATGTAAATATTTGTCTTACGATATCCCGTGAGTAATGTAGCTCCAGTTTTGCCATTCTTGATAAGACATTGAGTTGAGGTGAAATGGCATTCTAATCCTTTGTCGCAGAATTGAGATATGGATAATAAATTGTGCTTGAGCCCTTCGACGAGAGAGACTCTTTCAATGCACACTTTGTCTTTCTTGAGCTTTCCATATGCAACAACTTGACCTTTGTTATTATCACCAAATGTTACTGAGGGACCTCTTTCTTCATGGACATCTTCTAATAAGGATTCATCTCCAGTCATGTGTCTTGAACACCCACTATCGAGAATCCATTCATAATTTCTAGCTTTTGAAGATCCAGCCATGAAACAAAGAACCTGAAATATAGACATTTAAGCAGGTTCCCTTTATTCCTTTTGGGTCCTAGGGTTAGCAACTTTTGACAACCCACTCTTGCTTGACCTTAGGGTTTTTACGTCCTTTGGCATTGGGAGTGAATCGCAAAAGGCATTCCACGGCCTTGTGTCCAGAACAATCACAAATGGAACAATGATGAAAGCCACCAATCACATGAGTTTTCACAAACTCTTTACTTTTCTTTGGGATTGCATTCTTCTTTGGGTCAGATGGACTAGCCTTAACAAAATCCTTCTTTTGAAATTTTGGAGCGCTTGATCTAGGAGGGCGCATAGGGCTAGGAGGCGCACAGCGATGAGGCGCGTGGCTCCTAGGAGCATAATGAGCACTCGGAGAATGAGCGCGCTTTGTTTCAAGAGGGATTTTGCTAGAGGATGATTCATCTGTAGCTATATCTTTCCCTTTAGCTTTCCCAAATTGTTTCGTTGGGTAGACATAATGGAATGTTTGTCTCTTGACTTTTTCCTGCCCCTTACCCATTGAAATAGAATGTTTTTCCTTGGGAATTTCAAAAGTTTGTTGGTTTGTAAATTCACTATCTCTTTCAGCACAGACATCGCATTTAAAGTTGTCACTAGTTGATGAGAATCCCAAGCCACTTTTATCACCACTGACTTTTTGGGACTCAAATATATTATCCATAGAGACACGAGAATTGGACCACTCATTTGTAATCTTTTTAAGATTAGTAATTTGAGCAATCAATTCATCGTTTTGAACTTTAAGAATTGAGTTCTGTTCTGTTAGAAAAGTGTTTTTAACAGTAAGACGAGTCATGCTCTTTATCTGCTCCTTAAGGAGGGTGGGTTCAGATTTTAGAACCTTTTTTTCGGTCTTAAGCTGGGAAATTTCATCACATGACAGTGCTAAAGCTTCCTTCATTTTGCCAAATTTACTAATTACCTTTTCAGCTTCCAAGAATAACTTTTCTTGATTGGCAATGTCCTCATCGTGAGTGATTGTGGGAATTGGTGCAACTTGAGGTCTGACATATTCACTTTTTCTGAGTTTCTTTCTAGCACTCAGATCACATCTTGCAAATAACAATCCACCATCGCTTTGAGCAGGAGTGAGAAATCCTTGTTCAACGAGCTCGCTGATGGTTGGTCCTTTCTTCCTTTTCACTTCTTGAAAACCTGCAGATTTCTTGATAGGTTTATTCAAGACATTCATATCAGGAACATCTTTGGAGAAGTCATCATCAGAATCATAAGTATCAACTTCATCATCATTTGCCACCAAACAAATGAGTCCATCATCGGAATCTTCATCGCTCTCATCTGAGTCTGTTTCAATCCAAGTGTTCTGCTCATTTGCTGGTGCTTCTTCTTCCGCAACCATTCCCTTGTGACCAGTGAACTTGGGAGTGAACTTGGGAGTATGGCTGCTCTTCTTCTGCATATATTCAAATTTTGGAGTTGGGCAGCTTGAAGCAAAGTGTCCTGGTTTCCTGCAATTAAAACAAACAAGATCTTCTTTTCTTTTTGAGTCACTGCTCCTCGTGAACTTTGGAGGAGCTCTGCTGGTAGATCCTTGAAATTTGCTGGCTGAGCCGGGCTTGGTGAATTTTCTGAACTTCTGGAATCTCTTCACAAATAAAGTGAAGTCTTCATCGTCCATGTCCAATAGCTCAGAAGTAGAAATTTTGGGATCGGAACTTTTCTCATCATGAGTAGGCGCAGGCGCAGAAACATGCGCCTCTTCTCTTTGCGCCACCATTGCTATGGATTTTGATTTTCCTTCAGTTTCACTAATTCGCTGAAGTTTGAGCTCATAAACTTTGAGATTTGCATAAAGGTTCCTTAAAGTCCATACATCTAAAGTTCCAGCGTCTTCAAGAGCGCTAGATTTATGGAGATATCTTGAGCCAAAAGCTTGGAGGAAATTTACATTCAAATCTTTGTTGGAAAACTTCATGCCAAGTGAAATGCATAGATTGATAATTTCACAGTAGCGTTCATAAGTTTGTCTTAAGGTTTCACCGGGGAGTTGAGAGAAATTGTTGAATCTATTTTGTACTTCATATTTCTTGTTCTCCTTGCAAACAGTGTCTCCTTCTATATGCTCTTCAATAGCATCTCATAGCTCATTAGCAGTAGCACAATGCATGACTTGTTGTTTTATAGCCGTGCTTAGAGTGCTTAGAAGAATGTTTCTTGCTTTGCCATCATTTGCAACTCTTCTTATTTCTTCCTCGGTCCATTCTTCTCTTGGTTTTAGAACGGTTGGTTGAGCAGCGTTGGTGCGTGGATTTGGATTTGCTTTAACCGGAATGTAAGGTCCATAAACCACGGTATCATGAAGCCTTTCATCGATTGAGGTAAGATGAGTCAAAATGCTGAATTTCCACACGTGAAAATGATCTTCATAAAAGACAGGAACGTGAGTGTAGTTTGCAGTTGCCATAGTTTTGAGTTTGCCATTTAGAATCGGCACCCAAGCTGTTAGGCTTGAAAAACAAAAGTGTTTTTATAAAGGTGTTTGCTCTGATACCACTTGTTGGTCCCAAGGGAAATAAGGGTATGAAAAATAGCTAGAGGGGGGGTGAATAGCTGTTTTAAAATTCTTTTCGTACCCTTGATAAACTCAATTATAAATGCGCACTTTATCAAATAAGCTTTATGATATGCGCCTAAGTGAGTGAGTGAAATGCACAGCGGAATTTAGTAATGTAAATAGGCGCAAAGTATGATAAAGGGGGCGCACACACACTCTAAGTATTTTGGCTCAAAGTGGGTGAAATAAGGAACTAAGGAAAATGATATAACCAATCACAACACAATTCAAATCAATCAATCTACAATGATAAACAAGCAAATAGTGAGTAAAGATAATAACTTGAAAGTAAATGACAAGTAATTAATACGCGCTATTTGGAGAGGTTCGATCAAAGTAAAGATCTACGTCCTCTACTAAGATGGTTAGTCTTGGATTTCCAATGAAGATCTTATATAATGAGTGAGTGTTACAAATTACAATCGTTTGAGCTTATGCACTAACTCAAGATCTAATATTCTATGAATGAACAAATCCAAAACAATAACCGGTGTATCTCTCAAAGAAAGATCTAAGTGATCAAACTTTAAAGAGGTGCGTGTGTGATTTTAGTATCAAGGATCTTTAGATCTTTGAGATTGAGAGCACAAGAAAACTAAAGTGTTATAGCTTAAAGATCTGGGCTAAGGATGAATGTATGAAGATGTTCTTGAGGAATCTGGGAATTTCAAAGGCAATCTTCAAATCTTCAACAAATGCTTGAGAGAGAAATTCTTGGAAATCTTAGCAATTCTTTTGCAACTCAGCAACTTCAAGAAATTTGAAGTTATGGGGTGTTTATAGTGAAATCCCAAAAACTAGCCGTTGGAAATTCATGATGATTATGAGCAAAGGAAAAATGTGCTGTCGCTCATTGAGTGGAGCACGTGTCCTTTTATAGCCGTTAGACACATAACACAATTGTGACCGTTGTGGACAGGTGTCCTCAATTTGGGCGCAAACGTGTTATTTAACCATCGTTTGAATCATTGGCGTAGTTTGAATTCTCTATAAGTCTTTGAATCTTCATTAAATCACTGAGTGTTAAACACACTATGTTGAGGCGCGTGAGGTAGAGAGGCGCATGAGCCAATGGGGTGCATTAGATGATGCTAGGTGCATACTCATGCGCGCGCACCAAGGAGGCGCATGGCGTGTGGCCTGGACGCGCATGGCGCATAGCTGGCTTGAAGGCGCATGGCGCATGGTTTGGAGGCGCATGGCGCATGGCTTGTAGTCAGTGATTTTCTTGAATCTTGATCTTCTTGCCCTATTTCTAAGCCTATTCTATTACAATGGACAACCTAAAAAATGAAGTATAAATACTTTTTACATGTGGGTCTAAAGTCCATAAAATAAAACTTAGGTGATGGATCAATCAAATCTAATCAATCCTATTACATTGAAACTGAGATATATATGGGCATACCCAACATGCTTATCAAAAGTCTCTTAGTTATGAATTAACTAAATTAAAAGTTAAAACATTTAATAAATATATATGCATATAATAAGTCTTAAAAGATGAAACATTGGACAAAAAAAGCTTTGTGATTACCAAAATTCTCTTATTTAAATTTAATTAAATTGAAATGAATATAGTATGATACGAAATTAATGTTAGATCATCATGAAGAGGCAAACTCATCATGCTTTAAAATAAGTAAAACAATAAATATACTCCCTCTGTTCCACATCACTTGATCGTTTCTCTTCACTTGAGACTTCCCAAAATGGCAATCTTTTTATAATTTTATATTCAATCTGTCTCACCCACTCATTCTCTCTCTTCATTTTTCAGCACACAATTTTTTCAACCAACCTACTATTAACCCTACTCATTCCCTCTCTTTATTTTCTACCACAAATTTTATTTTATTTTTATTTTTTTCCTTAATTATTGTGTCCACCTCTTAGGTTTCAAGTGAGGTGTGACGGGAGGAATAAGTGGTAACAAAATAAATATATTATGATAAATTAAAGTAATGATTTTTTTTAAAAAAATAAAAAAATTAAAATGTACCCCGTGCAGAGCACGGGATTCATCCTAGTATATATTTAATGTTATAGAAGAAAGCCTTTATTAATAGGATAGGATTTGAGCATTAGAGCCCAAATAGTTGAAAAGTCACACAATAAGACACATTAGTAAAATAAACACAATTGTCAAATTCCCACACAACCCCCTCCCTTTCCATCTCTCTATCTCCCACGGATCTTTCTTTTTTCCCCCACACAATTGTGTATTTCTCCCAAATAGGTTAGGAGACATGATCATTTTTTGCTTACATACCATTGCCAAACAAGCTCCAAGAAAGATCCAGTTCCAAGTAAGTTAACGCTAATCATTCTTTTTATCTCTAATCTCCAATCTCTAATCTTTCATTTGAAATATTTTTCATTCTCTTTAAATTTTTATTTTTATAATTCTATTTCATTTACTTCTCTTTTGTTTCTCATTTCTTTTGGCCGATTTACACCTTGATACAAATTATAAATTTGTTCTTAATTATTTTTTTTGTTTTGATTAAGATTAGATTTTTTAAATATATTTGTATATATACTTTTTTGTTATCTATTTTTGCTTTGTTTCTGTTTTTTAATTTGAATTTGATTTTAGTTTTACTCTTTATTTTATTTTGCCAGTTTTTATTTTTGGTTTGATTTTATTTATTCTTTTTTTGTTTATTTTGATTACGTTTATTAATGTTTTTTTAATTAAATTTGAATTTTCAGATTTCAATGTACAATTTTATTTGATTATGTTTTATATTACTTTTCTTGGTTAAAATTGTATTTTTGCACATTTTGTTTGTTATTTTTATCTATTTTGATCGCTTTTGTGAATGACTTTTTTCATTGTTTTTCTTTATTTTGATTAGGATTTGATTTTTTATTTCTATTTATTAATTTGTATATGTATTTTTTTAATATTGATTTTAGATTGAGTTTTTATTTTTTGATAGTAAATTTACAGTTTTTATTTATTTGAGCCTTTTTTCTATTTTTGAATACTTCTTTTCAATTGTTTTTCCTTTGATTAAGATATGATATTCTTTTTTTTTTCTTACGTCTTTTGATTTTAATTTTAATATTTTTGATATTTATTTTTACCTTATGATTTGCTTATGATTTTTTTTGGTGTTGTTAATTTTAATTACATTCTTTATTTTCCTTTTGTAAACTTCATATTTGTTTTGATTTCATTAATTGTTTTTGTCTATTTTGATTAAATTTGTGAAGAAAAAAATAAATATTTTTATTTTTATTAGAATTACAATTTTGTATTTTCATATTTGTTATTACAATTAATTTTTAATTTTTTATGATTATATTATGTAAAAGTTCATATTTTTTATTTCGTCACGAAATTTTCTATCTTCATCAAGATTATGAATGTTTTTTTTCTGTTGTTGTTCTTTTAATTAAGGTTTTATTTTGTAGTTTATTTACTTTTTTCATTTCTTTTATTTTTTACATTTAGTTTCAATTTTGATTTTCCATACTTTTTAAAATATTATTAAATTTCTGATTTATCAAATTAGTTATGTTTATGAATAATACTTTCAAATTGTTAAAACTATGGAAATAATCAATATAAAACTTAGAATTTATTAACCGCCATATTTAAATAAATAACTATGATGGCAATACTTTGTTTAGAATAGCACTTATGATTCTATTTAGTATTTAATTTTATTATTCATATATTCACTTTCAAATGAACTTTTCTATTTTTATTTATTAATATATTAACTTTTAAATGCAATGAAATCTGGTAATTTTAAAAAAATGAAGCCAAGTTTTGATGTATTTTTTGTTGATGAATGTCTTCTCATATTCCTATGTATCTTATTTTTAATTTTTTGTTTAGTAGTTATATATGTTTTAATTACCATGTTTTCATAATTTATATTGGCTTAGAATGGAATCATAACAAATAATATTTGTGCAAAGAATTAAAATTGCAACATATTGTCTATCCCATTTTCATACACTTGCTATAGTATTTTTTATTTAAGAGATTACTTTTGTGTTTATATATTTGTATCTTTATTTTATCATGGATTTATTACTTTTATTTGTCATATGTACACAATTAATGGTTGTAATAGATTTTTTTTAAGACGATTGATTTTGTTAATGTTTTAAGACGATTGATTTCAGTAAAATGCTTTATTTTTTATTTTTGTTATAAGTTCATTAACTTCAATTTTTCTATGTTTCAGGTTGCAGATTAAGTTTAAAAAATGTTGTCCATCTCATGGTCAAAAGGAAAGATCAATTAACAAGATAATTGACATGTTAGGGTGAACCGATAATTTTGTTGAAATATTTTTAAACAAAAGTCCCATAAATTTGTTGTGTTTTATTTAATTTTTTCACATTCTCCATTGATTGAAAAAAAAACCAAAGATCATAAATAGTTATTGCAATATTAAACGTGACATAAATAATTCAACCTTTCACATGCTTATTTGAATATATATTATCTATCAACAAAGAAGTGGAATGCAAGTGATTTACTGAATGTCAAGAGTCTCGAGATGTAGAAGCATGACAAGTCAAAGGAAGATAGTCAAAATATAATTAAAAATAACGTCAAAGGAAGATAGTCAAAATATAATTAGAAATAACGTGCAAAACATTGCAGAAAATCAAACATTTAATTCCAACAATCACGACACTAAATATTTCAATTCATAGGTCTCTGTGAAATTGGATATGGAAATAGAAGAATTTGAGTTTTGAATTGAAGAACACATTTTTGACCTAGACTAAACAGATGAGGATGAAGCTGGTGATGAATATTTCTTTTTAAAAGCGCAGTTCCTGATGTACGCTTTCTAAAACTGGATAACACCATTTCCCTCAAACCCTTACAATATATCATTACTACTCTAACAGTCCTCTGATATAATCTAAATTCACCTAAGGCCCATTCGGCATAGAGACCCCGTGCGTAGCACGGGCTACCTGCTAGTATCAATAAAATAGAATGAAAAAGCATGACTTATACACACACACACCCCAATGTCGATTATCCAACTAAATTGCCCTATCCATTTCAACTTTTGCACTTAATTCAATTTTTCAACCCTATTTTGATGATAATTTCTACTCATTGCCTTTCTACTCAATTTTGACTAGTATATATTACCTCTGTCCCACCTCACTTGACACCCAAAAAGTGAGCACAATAACTGCGGAAAAAAATAAAATAAGAAAAATATGTGGTAGAAAATGAAGAGAGAGAATGAGTGGGATAAATAGTAGTGTTAGTTGAATAAATTGAGAGGTGGAAAATGAATTGAGAGAACGAGTGGTGGGGTAGATTATGTTGGGTTTTGAGGGTCCTTGCGCAGCGGAAGACGGCAATATGAAATCAACAAAACTCTAAGCCCCAAGATCCATTCATGATGATTAAATTAATAGTAAGATGAATTTAGAATACTAACCGTGTTGTGCGTTTAAAATTTTCCGGATCTTCAAATCTTCAAGTCTTCAAGCTTTATGATTTGATCTCCTCGTTCTTCGGATCAGGATCACAGGAACACGAACTTGAGATGCTAAAGGAAGCACCCTCTATGTTTATACACACACGTGAACGAATATCTAGAACCATTCTAGATTTGGATTGCTAGACCCATTAGAAAACACGCTTTTCTAATCTTCAAAGGCTATATGAATTTATTGGTATTCTTGTGCTTTTGATTCACAATCTAAACTCAAGAATGTGTTTTTCAAACACATGGAGGCTACCAATAATGATACAATATCAATTACATTAATACCTTATAAAGAGAGGTGTATTTAAACTCAAAAGTCCTAAACCATTTAGAAAATTTAGTCCAAATCCCGTCAAAACCCGAATCAGGAAAAACCAGGCTTTCTGGAGGGGTGGTCCACCTGGGGTACCAACCTAGTCCGCTCGGACCTAGGCATGGTCCGACCGGGTCATTTCTAGGGTCTGGCCGGACCTGCCCTTTTTCCAGCCTGTTCCGTTTTCTTAAATTCTGATAATCGCGCTCTCTTACGTATTTCCAATTTCAGCCCTTTGTAAATTCGTTCTTTTGTGTGTGACCCATAGGATTATATTAAGTTTGCAATGAGTCTAACCAAGGTCAAACCCATAAGTCATGAGCGGACTCTAGCAAGCCATCATGACTACCCAATTAATATAACATAACGAAGTTCATTATCCTCATAGAACATATCACAATCCTTTTGTCACGCGATATCATATTGAACATAAGTCATGGTCAATGTTGGGTATGCCCACTTATATCTCAGTATTCAATGTATAGAATCGATTAGATTTGATTGATCCATCACCTAAGTTTTATTTCATGGACTTTAGACCCATATGTAAGAAGTATTTATACTTCATTTTTTAGGTTGTCCATGTGAATAGAATAGGCTTAGGAATAGGGAAAGAATATCAACCTTCAAGAAAATCACAATTTTGAATTAAGTCAAGCACCTATGCGCCTCTTTAGTCATGCGCCCATGCGCCTGCTTGGCGCGCACTGGTTAGGCGCCGGGCAAAGTGTATGCGCCTCACTGCTACATTCAAACACTTGGTGATTTATTGAAGACATGAAGACTTGAAGAGATTCAAACTACGCCAAAGATCCATCAGTGGATAAATAACACGTGCGCACTCAGATTTGAGGACACCTGTCCACAACGGTCATATTTGTGTTATGTGTCTAACGGCTATAAAAGGACACGTGCTGCACTCAATGAGCTCCAGCACAACTGTCCTTTGATCTTATCCACAAGGGATTTTCAACGGCTAGTTTTTGGGTCTCTACTATAAATACCCCATAACTTCAACCATTTGAAGTTGCTAAGCTATTCTGAATTTCTCTCTCAAGCATTTGTTGAAGATTTGAAGATTGATCATAGATTTCCCAGAATTCTCAAGAACACCTTCATACCTTCATACTTAGCCCAGATCCTTAACCAAAAACACTTTAGTTTTATTGTGCTCTCAATCTCTTAGATCTAAAGAGCCTTGATACTAAGAACACACACGCACCTCTTTAAAGTTTGATCACTTAGATCTTTCTTTAAGAGATACACCGGTTTTGTCTGGGATTTGTTCTTTCTTAGATAATAGATCTTGAGTTAGTGTAAAGCTCAAATGTTGTATTTGTAACTGTAGATACCCCGATCTCGCACCTCTCATCAAACCCTTTTTATTAGTCTAAACCCTAAAATTGACCTAAGCCCTCGATTTGGTTATGCGGGAGTGCCTTAAGCTTTATCGGTGCATCGAATGGATAAACGGACTTTAAATTCATGATCAGAGCGAAAAAACGAGTGAACAGGCATGTACTTTAAATTTTGAGGTTCGGGACCCGAGACGGGGCCCGCACCCTTAGAACTGCTAGTTATCGTCCATTCTATGCATTTAAAAATATATATTTGTTATCCATTGCTCATAAAAATAATGCATATAGACGGGCGCGACCACAAAATTATGTCAAACAACTTTCATGTTGGACTCTCGAGGACAACCGGGACACCGAAGCGCGCACCACGGAGCAGTTGCGGAGCTAATGCCGGAACGGGAAAGATGGTTATCCACATTGCAAAATATCTCAAAATATCTCAGAAAGTGGTCAATAAGGGCAAAAAAAATATATTATTGTCGTTCCTAGCTTATGAAAAATATTTCAGATACACCGGCCTGACCAGAAAAATATTCCGAGCAACTTTTATGTTGGACCCGCGGACAACCAGGACACCGAGGCGCGCACGACGGAGCAGTTGCGGAGCTAAAGATGGAACGGGGATAAGGAAGATGACTTGAAGCCTTAGTGACTCAAGGATAGTTAATGATAAAAAAAAAACCACCTCCCTACTCCATATTACCACCTCCCTCATCCATTATCCAAAAAGAGAACTCATACACAACACACACACACCCTCACCATATATTCAGCCCTCCCTCTCTTCTTGCTCTCTCTAGCAACCCTAAACAACCTCAATCTCCCTCATAAGACCACCACCACACCACCATAGCACCACCACAACACAAACACTAAACAAAACCAAAACCAAACTCTTTCAAACACTAAGCAAAAGCCTTAAGAAAAACACCAAAAAAGCCTTCCCTTGGAAGCAAAGGGAGCACAACCTAGGTAATATTCTCATCTTGTAATCCTCTTAAGTGTAAGACGTAGTGGTTTATGTAATTTCTTGAGATATCTAGCCACCTTGTTAGGCTAGATCTCCATTTGATGTTTTAAAAATCAAGCAATATTGTTACTCTTGTTGTTCTTCTCTTTAAATGATGATATATAATGGTATTTTGAGCTCTTGAGCATGCTATGCTATTGATATCGTGTGTATATATCATTCATATATGAGTATCAAGTCTAAGTTTGTGGTGGATTCAAGAGGTTTTCCAAAGAATAAGCTTGTTTTCCCTCATAAACCTTGAATCTGCCGCCTTTTGTCTCATCTTAGTATAGAACCTCATGAAATCATGTCTAAATGCTTTAAGGGTTGTTATTTCATGTAAATAACATGTATATCTATGTTCACCCAAAGTTTCATGTTCATATCTTTCCATTTGAGTGAGTTTTGATAAGTGTGTTCATGCCATGTGTGGATTTCCAGTAGACTGTCCAAAGTGTACCTTTCTGCCTTGTTGCTTTATTTATGCATAGAAAACGTGGATCTTTGTCTTATACCACAAAATATATTTGTTCTAGACAGAACAAGGAAGATGAAAATGTAAACATAATATTTTTATCCTGAGTGGAAGAGGCTCTTTCCATTTTTTGTTTCAACTCTTTGTTCTCAGAATAGCATGTTTCCTGTTTTGACATAAAAATGTCAGAGGTGTTTTAAGAGAGTTAAACTTGTTTTTTGGCCTTAAAACTGTCCATATATAAACTTTGATATGTTAGAAACAACTTTCATGTTTAGTGGTTTCCATGAGTCCTTTGTTTTCATGATGCAAAAAGTGGATACTTTATGAGTATATGAAAATCTGTCAGACTGGGCTGTGGAAAGTATCATCTTGCATGCTTTATTTGGACACCATAAATTACTCCTAAAATCATAGGAAAAATCATGGTAGATTTTTAATGTGTTAGGAAGTTTTCTTGACCTTTACTTTCCAGATTGATTGAGTACAAGAACAGGTACACAAAGAAGAATGGACAGCAGTCCCTAAAAATGCTTGGGGACGGACTTTTGGACATTTATTTGTTTTGGGATTTGTTTCCCTTTTGTACACCAATGTAAATATTAATCCCCCACCCCTTTATGTGTTTGATTTGCTGTATATAAATGATAAAACCATTTTCAAAACCGAGTGGGAGTCCACCCAAACCGACTCTCATTTGAGAAATAAAAGCAAACATTCCTAGAATAGGAAGACTCCCAAATATTAAATCACCATTTTGTTAGGGCATAAAAGCAAAGCATAAAAAGCATAAAATGAATCTAAGTGGCATGCATAATAGAGACCAACACGGGCGAGGAGAGTGCTTAATCCCTTCTCTTCTCGTAACTTAGCCCCCGAACCCACTTTCTCTAAACAAAAGGTTTTGTCTTCATTTTTCCTAAAATAAAGTGAGGTGGCGACTCTTGCAATTAAATTAAAGCTTCAAGAGGAAACCATTGTGTGGGAACCGAGCGCATTTCCAAAAGCGCATTTGCACGAGGCACTCACCCGAACCGCTTTCATTGAGCGATCACATATCATTTAGCATATGTTCGGCGTGTGCGGCTTTTGAGCGCGGGCTCTCACAGTGGCAACTCTGCTGGGGAATGTTTTTTAAAAGTGGGCTAGACTCTAATCTTTGTGTGTGCCATGCTTTACTTGCCTTGCTTGGTTGTATATATTTATGCCCTAACCCTTGTTTTGTAGGGACATTCTTTTTCCTTCACCCTCTTATTTGTATATATATATGCATGCGTGGTGGGTGATTCCCTTAAAAAAGAAAGAGAAAATGGATAAAATAAAAAAAGGAAAAGAAAATGATTTTCTTGTTTTCTTTACTTGCTTTCAAAATCATTTTTGAACTCATAGATACCTTACACACATGCACGTTTTTGAAAATAACGTCTCGTAGAACCGTACAAGTCCGAGAAGGTAACCCGAGGGTATAAGGGAGCTCATTGGACTTCCCTCTAGGGCCCGCGGTGTACATTCTCACCCCAAAGAACTCCTATTAGTCGTTGCGATGGGTGTAAGCCAATCTTCCCTATTACCAAGCCACGATGTCCATATTTTCAAAAAATGACACGTCCACTTCATGCCGGTTTTTGTCTAGCAATTTCACCTCAATCATATGAGTTCCCAAAAGGGTTATAAACGACCTCAATTGTGGATATCACGTGGAATTCTTGGATTGACTTGAAATTGTAAATACCCTCACATAGACCGTAACCGAATGGTGGATCCCCGAAAGAGTATAGGCCCTTCGCTAGGGCTTGGACGGCCAATAGTACAGGTGCAAACGTTGGTCCTATACTTTGGAGACGGTATCCACTATTCCAAGATCTCATGCTAAACGTGTCAAAACAAAGCAAGGTGCTTGTCCGGCTTCATAGGTTTGTGCGTTGCTTGCGCTTCAAATTTTGAAAAAAAAAAAAAAAGAAATCCAAAAAAACAAAAAAAATTAGCTTTTTTTGTACATAAAGCTTCATTTCCCGGGAATCTAAAATAGGTTTCCTTTTTTCATCAATCTTGTAGAGGGAGAATTTCTTCTTGTTCTCTAGCGTGACATTCGAGGTCCGTTTCAAGCACCACGTTGATCAAAGCTCTACTCCGGTCTTCATCATCAATCATGGCCAACAAAGGACATACATCATCAAACTCGACTAAGGGTTTGCCGGACTTCGAGCTAGGGTATGAAATGGAACAGTGGTTGGAAAGGAGCTTGAATGATCACACCAATCGCATGATTAGCCTATTCCAGGGGCATCAGGAAGAAATGTTGGACCTTGTGGCTACCCTTTTGAAGAAATTGGAGCTCAGAGATGTCCAAGCACTCCAGTCCCAGAATGTCAACCCCAACCCAAACTTTCACTCTACCCGAGATATGGGATTTGTGACCCGTAATGATATTTGTGGGGAAGCTAGCCGAATGGCGACATCAAATAATTTGAACCCTACTGCTCCGCTAAAGATACATGAAACTCCAGTGAAACCAACAGAAATCTGGTCACCAAGCAGTTCACAAAAGAAGATCGTTCAGACTTTGGAAAGACCCGACATCACCTAGCAGACTCGCATTTTCCTCAAGCACCTCCAACCGGTTTATGCTGAAAAGATAAAGTGCCTTCCTTCCCCTGACTTTGCTTCCCTCCTAGGTGTGGGTTCTCTCATTGATGAGGATATTCGAACTAGAATGCTCAAGACATATCCTTCTCCTGGATCCTACAATTACCAAACATCTGCTGAAGCTCCCACACCGAATGTGAATCATGTTTCTACCAATCCTGTACCGTTCTGGGTCCACACAGTTGGCCCTAATCAGAGATACTACAACAGAGCTTCCCCATGCCACAATCGAGATGGGTCAATTAATTCTATCAACAATCAGCAAAAGAATGGTAGAAACCGGAGAGAGGCAGTTTGATAAATTCAACGCTCCGTTGTCCACTATTTTCCAGGGATTGGTTGCCCAAGGGGTATTAAAGCCGATAGAAGGACACCGCCCACCTAATCTACCTCCAAAGAATTGGGATGCCAACAAATATTGTGCATACCACGTATCGCCTGGTCATGCGACGGATGATTGCTGGAATTTGAGGCATCTTTGCAAGATATGATCGAGGATGGGACGATCCAGAAGCAGCTCCAGCTGAATGTTGTGGCCGACCCCTACTGAATGTTTGACTCCTGCAAGGTATCCTAGGGGCTCACCGAATCCCAAGGAAGGTCTTCCCTTTTGTTTGGTGGCCGAACTTTGTTATGACCGAGGAGCGGTACTTTTGTTAAATGTTAGAATTGTGTTGACCCGTAAGGTGCCTCCAGTATCTAGATCTCCTTTCGCTTGTGACTGGGCTCACCGCCCCAACTCCTATTCCTGTCCCTTTTTGCGTATCACTTAGTAATGTGCTCACACATCTTCCTTGTCTTCTAAGTCTAGATTGTGTCTTTGTCTTCGTGATTTTATTTTCTTTCATGTCATGTAATATTTGTTTTTCAGTCAATGAACTTGCCTTATAACCAAGTGCCTTCTTAGTCTGGACCCGCAAACAATTAATCTCACTTAATTAAAAGCAATCAATGAAATCTGAACAAATTTTAGACTGTGATTAATTGAGATGGGAACTAGGGCCAAAGGCAATCAACGAAGTTCACGAAGGCGATCGACAAAGTCATCCAACAAACGAAGATTTCAGGGTGCAATCAAGGGCATGATCAGAGAGGCCAATCAAATAGCAAAGGCTGAAGACTATCAGTGATGCAAGTGCAAGTGTCGGCGATATTCCTTTAATGTATGATTCATTGTAAATTCTCGCATATTGTATGTTTATGTTTTTGTAAAAATTGTTGTATTCCGTACGTTATGATGTTTCTTCTTGAGAAAAAAAATAAAAAAAAAATAAAGAAGAAGCATTATTCATTTTGGTACATATTCCATTTGCTTTATTGTTTAATTCAATTGTTTTAGAAAGGATATCACGACACTTCAAGTTTATGTGTATGCCTACAACGACGGCAAATGGCATTTCATTCTGAAGACTTCATCGCTCGTATCAAAGACGAGACAGGGACCGAGGGTTAGACCATTTCATGTGACACAGTTCCAAGGAGCACCGTGCATGCGAGGCCAATCTGCACTAAAGAAGATCTCGATCTTTCTAATTTGGGCAAAGCACCATCAACGACGACAACTGGTGGCTTTTGTTGGATACCAACGTACTCTACCAACCCCTTACACTGAGGGAGCCCAAGAACCAAAATCCAGACGGCCTCTAACAACGTATCCAATCTTGGAAAGCGAGACAACGACGAAGGCCTCTCATTAAACGAGGTCAACCTGCAGCGCGAATCATATCACTTGCCCAACAATGTTCTCATGTCGATTTGTCACGGTCTAACTTGTGTTCAAATGGTTTGTCAAGCTTATTTAATCAGAATTAAAATGCTAATCCATTGTAGAAGGGTCCATTTGATTTTGAGGCACTTGACCATTAACGCTTGTTCAAATCTTGAGTCTTTGATTTCAATGTGTGAGCATACTTTTCTCGAGTCTAGGGGCTTCCCCCTACTCTCGTCCTTCCGTCTGTAAGTACCCCAATCTGAAACCAACCTATCTTAGAG
>JAOWBW010000607.1:600000-762572 GCA_026119855.1 Campanula takesimana | reverse complement strand
GAGGGCAGATTTGTAAGTAACTGTCTTTTGAGAGGATGATGTTTCTTTTGAAATTGGGGGAGAGAATGGTTTTGCATCTGGGGAAAGAGTACAAACCTATTTTCTATTTTGGTTGAATGGCATTCTGTCAGGAATAAAGTTTTGGGACTTTTGTAAGAGGTCTGATTTGTATGATGGATTGTTCTTTCTTGGCCTTCTCCTTTGAGCGAAGTTCCTGAATCATTCTAAACAGGGAGAATTTTAGTTTGTAAAATTTCAATAGCTCTCTCGTACGAGGCTATTTTAATCTGGCATGTGCAAAAATCCTCAAGATTGGATATGATCATGATAAATACATTTTGTGAGTCTTTAAAAGTTGAGATTTCAGATTTGATAAGAATTGAAAAAGACGAGGCAGATTTATTTTCAAAGACTTCTTGTAAATCATGTATGTGAAATGTAAGCATTTGAGTTTTGTGAAAAGGGGTTCTTTGTGAAAGTTCCTACATTCTTTTAGAAGTATTGGGGACTTTTGTAGTAAATAATTTATGTAATTGGAAGTATTTAGATGAATAACGATTTCCATTTATAAAAAGGTCCCAAGTTTGTTCCTGTTGTATTTGTGAAATGAGTAAAGTCTCTTTTTCTAATTTTTCTAATTCTTGAAATGATTGTTCAGAAAAAGAGTAAGTCTTTTCATTTAAATTTGCCATTGCCTGCAATAAAGATTGTTTTATTGAATTTTTATCGAATACACATATGAAATACATAAAAATACATTAGAGAATTTATTGGAGAATTTTATGTAACTTCCTCATTTTTCTGGAAAGAGCCTTTGCTTGTATGAGCATATTTGTTGCGATCCTTTTCTGATAGTAGAAAACTCCATCGTTTTCTATGTATTCCTCAAGATCACTAATGATGATCGTACATAACATAAAGTGTATCCTTATTTCATAATTCCATAAGTATGAGGAAAATCTGTAGATTTAAGATCTCTTAGTTGTCTAGCTAAATGGTTCAAATATCATGTTATCAAGGCCTCTATTAAGCCAGCTATTACGTCTACCATGTGTATTAAAAATTTGGTTATTTATTAGTGGAAAGTCTGCCATGTCCTTGTAGGAATTCTCTAGTTAGAAATCTGGAATTGAATTGTCTTTGCCTGCATATGAACGATGTGAAATCAAATATTGATAAAAGGGCTTGCCATCTGGCAAAAATTTGTTTTGCGGCTAAATTCTTTACATCTTTTTGTAAACATCTTTTGCAGCTTTGCAATCTACTTTGACTATAAATTTTTGATTAAGTAGATCATCTTGAAATTGTTATGCATAGAACTATAGAAGAATTTCCTTTTTATTGTAGAATAATTTGCTTGTGTTGTGTTCCATATTCCCGAATAATATCTTATTATTTGGTCTTTTCCATCTATGTTTTGAGTTAATATTCCACCATATCCTATGTCTGAGGCATCAGTGGCTACTGTCTTAGGGGCATTAGGGTCACATATAGTTAAGCATGGTAATCTTTTCACATGTATTTGATTTGTTTAACTACATTAGTATGCTCTTTTGTCCACGGTTTTGGATTTGTTTTTAATCTATCAAAGAGTGGTTTACAAATTTGTCTTAATTTAGGAAAGAAATCTGCTATGTAATTTAATGATCCTAGGAATCTTTGTAACTGATTTTTATCTTTTATCTCATCTGGGAATTTGTCAGCAAAATCTATAGATCTTTGTATTGGTATTAAAGTATTATTGGTTTATTTCATGTCCTAAAACCTAATCTTTGTTTGATAAAGTTTTATTTTTGTTTTTGATAAAACTAGGCCATTTCGTATCATTGTTTTATAAAATATGTTTAAATGTTTGTCGTGTTGTTCAAGAGTTTTACTAAATACTAAAACATCATCTATATAAACAATATAAAAGTATATGGATTAAATATTTCATTCATTATTTTTTGAAATTCACTTGGTGCATTTTTTAATCCAAAAGGCATAACATTCCATTCGTATTGTCCAAAGGGTACTGTAAAAGCTGTTTTGTATTTATCTTCTTCTGCTATTTGTATTTGCCAAAATCCTGATTTCATATCAAATTTTGAAATATAGATGCATCATGTAATCGTTTAGTAAAATCTTGTTTATTGGGTATTGGATATCTATCCATTTTAGTGCAGTTTTTAAAGGTTTGTAATTAATTACTAATCTTGGTGCCCTCTTTCTATTTCTGCATTTTTTGATACATAGAATGCTGAGCATGACCAAGGTGATTTACTCTTCCTAATTAATTTTTATTGAGTAAGTCTTTGATTTCTTTTTTACAATATTCTAATAATTCTTGATTCATTTGTATAGGTCTTGCTTTTGTAGGTATTGTTTGTTCATTAAAATCTTTTTCATATGGTAGTGTTATTACATGTTTTTTCCTTTCCCAAAAGCTGTGGGTAAGTCAGAACATAAGTCTTTTTCAATTTTTCTAATTTTTTAGAGATTATATCTTTGTTTTGTTGAAGTTGTAATTTTTCTTCATTTTGATATTTAATAATTCTTCCTTAAGAATTTCATTTGATTTTGTAAAGTATTTAATTTAGAGATTCCTGTTTTTGTAAATTATTTACATCACTATTAGATACAGGATATAAAAAATCAATATAATTTTTTGTCCTAATATTCTTGATTCTACTCCTCTTTGTGAAACTGAAAAGGGATATAACATTTGTAAAAAAGGATTTTCTAATATCACTTTTGTGTTAAAATTTTTTACAAGCATAAGACTTGTTTTACAGCAGATACTATTATTGCAAACATGTGCTTCGGGTATCTTGTATTTTACTTCTATTTTGAAGATTGGCTGCTGAAAGACTTTGTTTTGTTTTAATAAAATATTTTGTTGGTATTATTCCTTGTTCAACACAATTTAAATCTGCTCCTGAGTCTAACATGGCTAATCCTTTATATTCGAAATCTTTGATTTTCATATGTATATGTACATACCATTTTTGATATCTGACTCGAGTAAGAGTATATATACTTTCTTCTGTGTCTGTAGAGGAATCTGTATTTGTTTCCAGAGAAGATTTTTTAGCAAAAGGGTTCTTAATTGTTTGTCTAATTCTTTATTAGCCTTAGAAGTAGAAGCTTCATCATTGTAGGTTGAATGTATTTGTTTTTAATTTCTTGTAGTGCTAGTTTTGTTTCTATTTCCTTTTGTGTTTTTTGTAATCTAAGTTACTTTGTTTTAATAATTTTATTTCTTTTTTTATTTCTAATTTCATGTTGTAAGTCTACTGATGAAATTTGTTTCTTTTTGTTTTGGAACATTTGTATAACATCTTCGTATTGAGCGGGCTTAGATGTATCTGGTTTTTCTTCATTAATTGTTTTGGCTATTGTTTTAGAAATTTTCTTTTTATAGTTGGTTCATCTATTTCTTTAATTTTTTCTAATATCTCATCGTATTGTTCTATTGTAGTTAATTTATTATTACCACAAACTATCTCTCTTTTACAGGATTGGCATTCATCATCATCACTTGTATCAGTTTGATCAGAAGAGTTATATATCATCAATATCTGTGGATAATTCAAGATTATCTATGTTTTGTAATATTTCTTCTGTTTCTTTTATTTTTAAATTATGGCAGATTTGTTGTATTTGTCTTTTTGCTGGGCAATTTCTAGCAATATGACCAGGTTTTTTGCATAAAAAACATTTTATGGTTTTATTATATGGCTTAAAAGGCTTAAAGGATTTTTTATATTTTGTATTATTCTTATTATTGTCGTATCTTTTCTGAAAATGTGCTTTTTTATTTTTATTGTAATAAGCAGGGGGATTGTTTTGATAGTTTTTATTTGTTTTTCTATATTTTCTCCTATATGTACTATTTTTTGTAACACGGGCTTCTATGTTGAGTGTAATTTTTCTTTTTGTATGGAGATTTTAGTTTATCAAAACAAATTGTTCACACATGTCCTAGTTCTTTTCTTGTCTGAGTGGTTTCCTTTTTTAATTTGTTTTGTAGTTTTTGGTCTTGACATAATCTTAATCCTGTATATTTACACAAGTAATTAAGTCTCCATAGGTAAGATTATCATAGGATATTTGTCCGTATTTTTGTTCTATTGTATCCTTTACTTTTTCTGAGAATAGGCCTGGTAATCCAGTAATAAATTTTTCTTTCCAATGATAATTATTTGGGTCAGCAAGATTAAAAACTCTTTTAAGAAAATTTTCTTTATACCATTTAAATTGTTCTAGTTTTCTGCATTTTAGGTTTTGTAATATTTCCGAATTCCTTTCAGTATAAATCTATGTCTCCTATAAAGTGAGTTGTAATATTAAATATTAAGTATATTAATTGTGCAGGAGCTTGATTTCCATTTTCATCTAATATTGGGTGTCCATCTTGGTCTGCTTTTATAGCTTCTAAATTTGTGTTTTTACTTGATGTGCTAATAATTTATCCCACCAAGTTCTTAATTGACCAGTGAATCCTAATATAATATTTTCAACTGCTTGACGTTCTGTAATATTTGTAGATTTGTATATATTTCCTACAATTATCATTTCTTTTGTAATATTTATTATTTCCATTTCACTTAATCCGTCAATGTTCCATTCATAAATGTTTTTTGCATTGTATGATTTTGTTGGGTTTTTTAATATTCTAAGTCGTCAGGGTCTTTATTATAAAAATTATGTCTCATTGTTTGAATTGGAATTGTATTTAAATTTTCTTCTTCTTCTTCTGATTCTGTAGTAGAATTATATTCATTATTAGAAGAGGTATCTGACTCTGAGGTTTTGTCATTATAATCTGTTAGCATTCGGATATTTTGTACTTGTACTTGTTTCTTCTTTTACTTTTAAATGTGTTTTAATTTTATTCATTAAGTCATTTAGAGGATCATGTAGTGTTGGTTTGACTTCAGGTATTATTAAAGTATTCTTAGGAGGGGAATTTGTTTAGTAAACATTGTATTTTTATTATTTTTTCTAGTTGATGGATTAATTTTATATAATTCTGAATATTCTGTAATCTTTGGGATTTATAATGTTCATCATTTTTGGTTGGTATTGGTGTGGGTCCTATTTCTACATCTAGTTGTGCATTTCTTCTCCTATTGTGGTTAATTTTTTAGTAGAATTATCAATTTTTCTTCAACTCTATCTAATTGTTGTCCTACGGTATATAAGTATAAATTTGTCCAATTATTTTGTAAATGTAAAGATGTTTGTTTTTTATCTTCGGTGTCTAGTTGATTAGTTTTATCAATGGGGTAAGCACCATATTGAATATTGTCTTTACTAAAGTAAGTGGCTTCTAAAGGTGGTTTTTCGTTTTCGTATACTTCGTGAGTTGGTAGAAGATCTGGTCCTACTTGTACCATCGCCTTAGTTTTTTCTGTAATGTAGTTATTTTGTATAAGTAATCATGGTTTAAGAAATCAAAAAATGGTATGTGATATTCTTGCAATTCACAAAATTCATAGTACTTTTCTTATTAATTTTTGTTCATTGGTATCATACGTTTGAAAAAATAGTTTTCTATTTTCTTCATTGTGTTTACTTGTAAAATCTTTTCTTAAATACTTTTATTTAGAATAAATCATTTTTTATCATATTTAAAGTAAAGTCACTATCTTCGTAAGATTGAACATTGATTCCTTCGTATGGGTGGACATTAATTCCTTCTCTGTTTTGCTCCAGTAGTGTTTGTTTGTTGTGGAATTTCAATATTAGTTTCATCTTCAAAAACAGTTTCATTTTGTGAAGAACTATCCTCATATTTAGTGTTCTGTGGGAATTCATATCTTCCTGATGTAGATCTTCTAGATGGTGCGTGGACATTTAATTTTTGTGTCGACTTAGTGACTGAGTTCTTTTGAATTTTAGATCTACCGATCCATCTATCTATATATATATTATATTCATACCATAAAAAATATCTTTATTTTTATACCAATTTACTTATTTTTTGATAAAAAAAAAATATTATCGTCAAGTTAAAATAAAATATGAAATATTATTTATAAAAAGATCAATAACATTTTTTAAAGTATTACAAGACAACTTAGCTTTTTCTAATTTAATCAAATTGATTAAAAAATAAGATGCAACATACTTCCTACATTCCATAACAAGTGATATCAAAATTGATTGCCCGAGAATTTAAAAGAAAAAAACTACTCCCTCCGTCCCCAACCCCAAGTATATGTCCACCTTTTTTTTCTAATCTGTCCCAGAGTATGTGTTCACTTCCTAAAATGGAAAAACAATTTTTACTATTCCTTCTACCTATTCTCTCTCCTACTTACTTTTACACTCACAACATCAATCAACTTACTATTCCCTCCCACTCATTCTCTATCATACTTTACTTTTACACACTCACAACCACTTACATCACTTCCACCATTTCTTAATCTCCGTGCAAATGGGAGGGTGGACATATACTCTGAAAAGGAGGGAGTAGTATTGTACTTGGTCCCAGTTTAATGCTCAACATTTGACTTTGCAAGAAAATTAAGAAACTAATATAACCTGAGTTAGTAAATTAATTGGGTTAAAATATAATTGTCTAAAGCATTATTTATTATTCAAGTGAATAAAGTATGTAATGGAAGTTTTGTTTTTTTTTTTTTTTTTTTTTAGCTTTTAATTTTATAAAGATAAAAACACAACTCGTTATTTTCCTTTAAAAGAAAAAACAAAGTGTGAATTTTAAATTGGGACGTACAAATAAATTGTGTCGTATCAAAAGAAATGGTCAAATGAGTCCGATAAAGGAGTGCTACTCCCTCAGTTCCACACTAAGGTTTTTACTTTTCTTTTTGGTTTGTCTCATATACTAAGGTTTTAGTTGCTTTATTATCTAAAATGGACAATGGAATTCACTTGTCATTCACACAAAAAAAAAAAATTACCCACTTTCTCTCTCATACTTTTTTCTACTTCACTTTTCATATTCACAACATTTATTTTTTTCTTAATCTACGTATAAAATCAAATTAGAACATTAATCTGAAACGGAGGGAGTATAAAAGAAGAAGGAATCGACAAATTAGGGTACACAAATGATGTACCAACTCTCCCACTATTTTGTATCGCATATTTACTTTTCTGATGAAAACTTTAAGTAGTGGACATGGACGTGGAAAAACATATGCAAAGATCCAATTCCAACCAACTAGTTTGTGTATTATTTTGGATATGTCATTAATGTTAGTATCTGGTCCCAATTTGGAAAATCTCAATGGCTAGATTGACTACCAAATGTGATGATCTTATAATACCTCATACATCCATTTTCCTTGATTATTGTACTGTGCGAATGTGATGTTTCAAACATACAAAGATTTCAAGTGTTGTGTAGATCACCGGCCAATTTAATTGTTGTAATGAAAGGTGTCACCTTATAGTAATGCTTCATTTGAATCTTTACTTTCTTTTTTTTTTTCTTGAAAAAAAAATGTAAAAAAAAAAATAAAAATATGAGTAGGCACTATACAAATTGTTGGATTGTGGAGACAAAACCTACAAGGAAAATGAATTAAATTTGAGTCATATAAAAATTCATGAAATTCCTTATTTGACTAGGTTGTAATTTAATTCTCCTTGAGATTCCTTATTTAAATAGATTTAGGAATTTAATTATTCCGGGTTTCCTACTTAGTTTAGGTTTGGACATGTTGCCTATATAAATCAAGTGATGGCCATAAACACAATACACACACGTGGTGCCAAGAAAAATAGCCATAGAGAATCTGTGAGTCACAAAGAAGCTAAGGGGGTGCCCTTAGGGGTATTCCGTGGATGGGTAGAAGCATGTCTAGGTTTTTATGTGTGATGGGAGTGTTTACATGGAGAAGTTATCTCATTGCGATATAAAGAGTGGTCTTTATTGTAAACAGACACATATTGGTGATAGGGTAATGCTAGGCTTACAAAAGAATGTTACAAAATGAAGGATACAAGATGTGGTGGCGATATTTTATTGGCTACATCGATAGTGGACCCGGCACACTCTAATTAAAAACACCAATACAATTATGACACCTCATTTTGTAAGCCACATTTTGTAGCCATTTTTTTAACTTATTATTTCCCTTGGTGATATTAGTGAAATATATTGGCTTGACAGTGCCCAGTGAGGTAGTCATTGTTGTGACGAAGTGGATTAACAAATATTGTTGTTCTTTTCTTGTTGGTTACTTTCATATTATTTGTAAGCATGGTAGTTGTGTCACACCATTATTAGAATTGTATGGGCAAGAACTGTACAAATTTACCACAATTTCCCAACACAAATATTAGAGACTCAATTTGTGTATTATTGGTTGCTACATTGTTGATGACGCTAGGGGTGTAAATGGTTCGGTATAATCGTGGTTTGGACCGAACCAAACTAAACCATGGGGTATTGTTCGATTTCCAAGCATGTGTGGTTTAGTTTAGGCTCAAAAAATTGTAAACTGCATGGTTCGGTTTGGTTTGTGGTCTGACCCATCTAAACAAACAAGACCGTACCAAACCAAATTAAATCACCAGACGGAGCCACTAGACTGAATATATCATTTATATATTTGTATGTTGAGTGATATCCATCGTTGAATTATTAAAAAGCGTATATTGCTTTAGACTAGTCCTAACCCTCGTTTTGCATCTTATTCATATTCATATCCTCGTATGTTATATTCATTCTTCACATAGTTATTATTTTTTTTTTCCATTTTTTTAAGGTATACTCTTCCTTCGGCTTCTATGTTCTTATAATATTCTTCTTCCTCCGATTTTTCTCATATAATGTATCTCCGCATCCCTCCCTCTTTCTCTGGTACCCTTGCTCTTCGTCCATGATCACTAAATTTTTAAAACAAATACGATAATGAGTTGCAGTCTAAGTCATAGTCTGAATCGTGGTATAAACAATAGTTTTAATTGTGGTTTGAACCATGGTTTGGACTACGGTTTGAACCATAGTCTAGACCACAGTCTGAACCACATTGTTGAATCGCGGTCTGAACAAATCGAACCAAACCATTGCGGTTTTGTTTGGTTCGGTTTGAATTTTAGATCAAGGCAAATGTGGGTCGAATCCCACGAGGACAAAGTTACAATGTAATAATATTTGCTTTTATGTAAAAATTATGATTAAATATGATTGGGATGAAATTGTTATGTTTATGAATATCTATAAAGTTATCCTTATATGATAAAGACATTACCGGGGTTGAGACTCAAACAAAATTCATTCATAAAGTAAATCATGCTTCTATATAAAAATTGATTATGTAATAAATCAAGGATGATACGCTATTCGTTCTAAATTCTCACGATCAAGCAGGTATAGCACATGTATTTTAAACTAACACGCCTATCTCTCAAGGGTTCCGTACATTAATCAAAATTTGTTAAGTTCACATTAAAATCCACATATTTTCCATTAAAGGAACATCCTAGGTAATTAATCTACTCTCACGATTAATAGTGCCTATTTCAATCTGAAAGAAATAAGCGGTTAGGACTGTGCTGGAAAACAACCAACTTAACAGTACAGTTGATCTCACAAGTGTCAAGTCAAGTGTCGTGTCAACTGACGACGAACAGAGTAAATAAAATTGCAACGGAATAAAATCAAACTCAGAATAAACACTTCAGCAAGAAATTCCTTGCTGGAAAACTTTCATTAATCAAAAGGTCTTGCAGAATACAAGACAATGAAAGAAACAAAAACAATTAAAAGATCAAAACCTATTCTATCTTGAATAGACTAAACATAAAAATACTTGAACTCTTAATGAATAAGAACTTCAAGAACAACGAGAACTCTCTCTGAATAATTCTGTAAAAACGTGAAGTCTTCTGCGCAAACTCCCACAATATATACACCGGTTTTTGAGAGATGCCGTGTATATCTTTTAACTTTGGAAATCCATCATTCACCAATCAACCAATAATGAAGAGTCCTCATTTTCCTAAAATACATAACAACTTTCCAAAGATAAACATTAGCATGTTAGTAAAATAAATCCTAAAATAAAAACTAAATATACACGTAATTCCTAATTAAATAAACTCTAAATATATACATTAAATAAATCAAAATCACAAAGATCCAAAATAAATCATAAGAGTATTTCATACTCTTTCAATCTCCCCTATCTTTGTGCTCTGATCAAAACATCCAAAAACAATACTCTCCCCCTGAAATTGTACATTGGATACTACTCCCCTTAAATATAACTTTTAGAACACATCTTTCTCCCCTAATTATGACGACCACATCTTTCTCCCCTTTTTTTAAAAGAACCATCAAACTCAAAGAAAGAAAATTTCGAATATATCCCACTCCCCCTAAATTTGAATCTCCCCAACAAAAATACCTCTAAGAGCATCATCAATCTCAACTCATATCCCAGCAAACCTTTATAGACCTGAGAGTTCTGCAGAAGATGTACTTACCAGTTGACTGTCCAGTTGACTTACCAGTTGACTGTCCAGTTGAGTGACCAGTTGTCCGCACAGTTGCACGAACAAGTTGCTTAGCACCAGCTGGATGCTTAACAACACAAATGTCTGAGCTTGATCAGAGTAGCTGCAAACAATCATTTTGTGTCACAATCACTCAGTGATTCTTCTGAATTCTCAGATATTTCTGCAAAAAAGTTAGATAGAGAGCATTTGCAGAATAGGAATAAGATGAGATGAGAGAAATGTAGCTAGAAAACATGAGGAAGAAGATATACGAAACCATAATTCACAACCAGATTTGACATGGAAGAAATATCAAGGGAGGATAGAGATTCTTCTTAAGAACTCGGATAGGCTAAGGAGTAAGGAAAACCGAGAAACATTGAAGTACCCATTTGAATTCCAAAACAAACAAGGATTTTAATTTTAAAATTCAAACTTTTCCCATGTTTTGTGATAAATTGTCCGTCCCAGAATTAGAACTTGCCAACTTTAACAGAATCCATTCATCCACAATGTACCATAATTTCCACCAACTGCACAATGAAACTTGAACATCACGCCATTAGATTATCGTTAATCACATGAAAAGCATCAATCTTTAACACATAAGAACAACAATTCAATTTGCCGATGGAAATACCAAGGAGAGAAGAAACCTAGAAAGAAAAAAAAATTATGCCTAAACACACAAGTGAAGATTGTCTCAATTTTGGTGTGACATAGAATGATCAACTCGGTCCATGATTCAGTTTCAACTCACAGGAATTCAATGAGATTCACCTTCAATCATGCAGCCTCTAGAACACTCCTTTTAAAGGCTTATGACTTATGAATATGTTACGGGGAGGAGCTTTTCACTCTTCCAATACAGTGTTACACTGATTCTCAAGTTATGTATGAATACACGTCAACACATTGCTTAAATGAGTAGTAACTTCAAAGACTGGTGGCAGCTTGTTTTCCCCGTAACCTTAGATTGAGTGCCCACTCCATGATAAACAACACGAAGGAATTAACAAGACAGTTTTCATTATCAGGTTAAGAAGGGTCTCACATTCAAGGGTCAAAGCTCGGAGTCAAGGAACTGAAAAAGACCAAGTGATCACAAGAGACAATCGTGCAAGGATGGATGCAATCCACACTAATTTTTTTTATTTTTTTTTTGTTTACTGTAATATACAATTATACAGTTATGCAGTCAGTTGCCTGCACACTTGTGCAGTCAATTGGTATCACACAGTCTGAGAGAAAATCTCTCGAAATCCAAAGCCTTGGTAAAGATATTAGCAAGTTGATCCGTTGTGCTTACATGTTCAAGAGTAATGATTTTTTGTTTAACGAGATATCTATTAAAATGGTGCATGATATCTATGTGCTTTGTTAGGAAATGTTGTACCGGATTCTTGGTAATATTCTGGGGATTTAAGCTATCACAAAATTCAGTCAAGGTTTCACTTTTAAGACCATAATCCTTGATTATTTGGTTTATCCTCAACAATTGACTACAACAAGTAACAACTCCCATATATTCAGTATTAGATGGCCTACGAACCAAGAACTTAATATCTTTCCTTTCAAATTTTACCACTTCCTCTTGCATGACATTGATCAAATTATTAACTTTTAAGGTTTCTGACTCATTCTCATGCTCAAAATTAGCAACGAAACAACAAGAGCTTACCTGATGGTACGCGGATTGCATGCATACCAAACCGGCTAATTCCCGGTAATTTATTCGCTTTCCTCTTGTTTTCATTCCTTCATCCACTCCTCAATGACTTGGGAAGTTGGATGATCTCCCTTTATCCTTACAGCAGCATCAGTGCCTCTGCTTTCATGATCTTCATTGATTTCAGAATCTGAACTGGAATCTGCTGCTGTCTGACCATCTGTCGTGGCAGTTGACTGTTCATCTGGTCTGTCAATTGACCTGTCAAGTGTTAAATCTGCAGATTCTTTTGTACTCTTATGTTCAGATTCATCATTAATCTGTTCAGGCTCCCAAGTGCAACCTGTAATAAAATTCTCAACACAATTGACAATAGGATCAGGAGCATTATCAAAAATTGAGTTAAAACATGAATGATTTTCAATCAACTTGTAACAATGATCAGAGGATCTTACACCTTTCAGAACACATCTGTTTGAATCATCGAAGACCTCACAGATCTTCTTATCAAACTTTACATGTATATCATCATCACATAATTGGCTTATGCTAATTAGGTTTGCCTTTAACCCATCAACATGCAAGACATTATGCAGGTTAGGCAAACCATTAACATTCAGCGTACCTTTGCCAATTACCTTACCTTGAGCACCTTCACCAAAATTGACTTTTCCACCTTTAAAGGCTTCATAGTCTTTAAAATGCTCAAGAGAGCCAGTCATGTGGCGGGAGCAGCCACTGTCAAAGTACCAGGCTCCTTCCACACTGCTTTTGAAGGAGGTAAACACCACTTGACACTTTAGAGTGTCCTTTCTTACCCATATAGCTTTTGGAGCAGACTGCAGTTGACTGGGCAGTTGTGACTCCAACTGTGCCCACAGTTGTCTTTCAATTCTTTCAATTCAGCGGGGGGCATTCTGTAAGGTGCCTCAGATATAGGAGCCGTACCTGGAAGTAAGTCAATACAGAACTCTATTTCCCGATCAGGAGGCATAGCATACTCAGAAGAAAATACATCTGAAAATTCTTTAACAATAGGCACATCCTCAATATCAGGAACCCTTTTAGTAGTATCAAGAACACTAGCCAAATACCCCGCACAACCACGGTTCAACAACTTTCTAGCCTTCATATAAGAAATAATTCTAATCTCTCTACCCCAAGGAACAGTTTCAAAAGAAAACTTAGGAACATTTGGGATAGAAAATGTGACCACTTTATTAGCACAATCAACAGACGCATGATATTTACCCAACCAATCCATACCCAAGATAACATCAAAATCTTGTAATGGTAAGATAACTAAATCAGCAGGTAAAACATGCTCACGTATATGCACATCACAAGAATGCAACACCTCATTGGTCACCAAACACTCCCCTATAGGAGTTGACACCTCTAACACATAAGGTAGAGATTCAGAAGACAAATGCAATTGAGAAGCAAAATGCACAGACACATAAGAATGCGATGAGCCAGGGTCTATAAGTGTACGTGCCCTCAAACTAGACACAGAAATAATACCTCCTATCACATTAGAGGACTCCGAAGCCTGTTGCTGAGAAATAGCAAAAACACGACCCTGAACCTTAGGATTGCCTGAGGAATCCCTCTTCTGACCCTGAGAGGACCCAACCACACTTCCTGATGCTTGCATCCTATACTTAGGGCAATCCTTCTGAAAATGTCCTAACTGACCACAGTTCAAACACTTGCCCTGCTTCTTCCAACATCTCTCTTCTGAATGCCCTTCTTTCTGACAATAATTACAAACTCCTCTGCTTTGACTCCCTGAAGTATTACTTTGATTTCTGTTACCTGACTGTCTTTGAGAAGACCCTTTAAATTGTGAAGATCCACCTTGATTTCCTCGATTATCACCACGTTGTTGTTGCCTAACTTGCTTCCCAGCGCCTAACAATTCCATTTTCCTTTTATGTTCCTCAATGTCATGCTCCACCTGGTAAGCTCGATCCACTGCATCCTGAAAATCTTGCAACTTATGGGATACTAGCTGAGTTCTAATCACAGTTTTCAAACCTTTCACAAACCTCGAAGCCTTCCTCTCCTCAGTTGCCACTAGGTGAGTACAATACCTGGACAACTCTGAGAATTTAGCTGAATATTGAGCAATTGACATAGAACCTTACTCCAAGTTAAGAAATTCCATCTCCTTCCTGTCTTGATCTACTCGAGGAATGAAGTGTTCTTTAAACTTTCCCAGAAAATTCTCCCAAGTATAAGGCACATGAGTCTCATCCCATTTTGTTTTCAAAGCTTTCCACCAATGCTCAGCCGCTCCATTCAGTTTATAGGTAGCAAACCTGACTTGATCTTCCTCCGAACATCTCAAAGCATCAAAGATCTTTTCCATTGATTCAATCCACCTTTCAGTTTTAGATACATCGGGCTCTCCATCATACTCCATAGGCTTCATTTTCAGAAACTGTTCTAGGCCATATCTTGGTGGTACCTGTTCCCTTTCTTGCCTCTGATCATTTATAGTTTTCATCGCTGCTTCAAACATTCCCTGAAACATAATTCGAGCCTCTTCTCTGGCATCCCCTTGCCCCGAAGAGCCTGCCTGATCTCCGTCAGTTTCACCCATTTTTAATGAATACCTGCATCAAACACTCAACGTTACTCACTCTATACTCTACTACCCTCCTAGGTCATTTAGTCATTCTAGACCATCTACAACCAGGCTCTGATACCAACTGTCGCGCCCCGTACCCGTGGTCCTACTTGGCCCCACGCTCGGGACATGAACGGAAGACGTTATGAAACCTTTTAGAAAATTTTTCGAAATGTCCTTTTAGAAAGTGGCACAAAAACACACTTGAAGCTCAAAGACTTCACTTAACTTGAAACAAACTTTTACAAACACTTTCACAACGAAAGTACTTAGCCCGAAGGCTTACAACTTTTAAACAAATATACATACATCAACATTTACCAAAATAGATGGAACCATAAGAAGTACGGTTACTCTACCCAAAGGGTTTACATTTACATAATGTAACCTTCAACAAAATAAGTCCCACTCTTACCAAACGAACATCCTCCCATGCCAAGTGTCCTATCCCCTGGACCCGCCTTTATCTAAAACAGTAAACAAATAAGGGTGAGAATAAATCTCAGTAAGCTACTAAAATGCAACTACGTTACATGCTGATATGATGATCATAAAGGAACAATATCAACAGTAATCATATAGCATATATCACATAACATCAACTCATATATCACTTTTATCACATTGCCCACACTCCGGTGGATACCAAAGCCAAGGTTTAACCAATAACCATAACTGATGAGAATACCAACTGAGAAACCCATCAGAGAAAACCATCTGAGCAGCATAAATAGCTGAAGCCGTCGGGATCCCGAAAACCAAATCATAACCAATAGAACCAAGTAACCAGAGAGGGAAATATGACACAAAGTCATAACCCAAATACTCACCAAAGGGAGCAATTCATCCCATCCAAGGCCAATCTGGACTGGGGAAACTAGAAGGCACAGTGGACACCTTATAGTGAACTTGGCTTGTGTGCCACTATAATTCTCCCACCGCCTGACTCACAAGCTCCAACGGAAAACCTTATAGTGGACTTACCTGTACCACTATAATTCTTCCATTGGCTGACTCCACAACAAGACCAGCTGGACTTTTAACAAGAAGCACAGTAATGAATACTTGCTAAACACAATCCAAGGCATTTAATCCAAGAAGGAACTATGCCAAATACATCACAAGATGCACACAAAGATTCCTTATAAAGAGTCCATAAAAAGGACATTTAGTCACAACCCAATCTTGTTTGTCAACGACATAAAAGTCATACACATTCACGTTTAAGTCATAAACAACCTCAAGGATCACAAAAACACTTGTCCTCTTATACCCCAAATCACACAAACTATCAAACCTTGGAAACAGGGGGATGCGCACGCCTCATCCCATAGGATGCGCGCGCCTCCTAGGACCAGAACTTTACTATTGTTGATTCACTTAAGGGTGCGCGCGCCTCATCCAAAGGGATGCGCACGCCTCCCTTATCCAGTCAATTTTTGCCTAAGTTGGTGACAATGGATGCGTGCGCCTCCTTATAGAGGGTGCGCGCGCCTCATCCTATTTTGGGCCAAATCCCAGATTTCTTCCTTAGTTCAATTTTTACTCCTTCCGTCCCACAAGTACAACATATATAACACAACTTAAGCACCTTACAATAACAATTTTCATTAGCACTTTCAACATGGTTTCTAAACCATTACAACACCAGCTATACCAAGTTCATATACTCCCTTTGTCCCAAAATTACAAGTATAGCAAATATTACCCAAAACACAAAATTAACAAGTAGGAGTATCATATATAGCATATATGACTATTTTAACATTTAAAGGGGAATTAGTAACTTACCTAGTTCCGGAAAAAGTATCGCTGAAATAAGTTTTGTTCGGCTAGAAATGACCTACTCGACGCCCTGATCATTTTTATATAATTAGTTTTTAAAACGGGTAAGTAAATAAAAAGAATTAAATCGAAATGGGTTGAACTTACCTTTTTCTCCTAACCCTAACTGAGACGTAGAAGAATGTTGCAGAAGAAAGTTTTTGCACAGTGAAGGAAAGAAAGAAAGCAAGTTTCCTTAAATATCTTTCCCATTTTACATTTTGGTCACCCAAAGTTTATTTTTAACACTTTAGCCACTAAACTTATATTTTCAACTAGGACCCTAAAGTTTCAACTTGATCATTTAACTCCTTAAATCATTATTTTTACTAACTAAGTAAATAACACAAATAATCAAGTATGATATACAAATCATAAAATATGATGCAACACATAAAAATGCACATATAAGTCAAATAAAAATCCCCAAAAATATAAAATAAATAGGGACGGGTTTTGGGGTCGCTACAATCACTCCCCTTTAAAGAAAATTCGTCCCGAATTTTAGGGTTACTTACCGAGGCCCTCAAACAACCAAGGGTACTTCCTCTCGATCTCCTCCCGAAGTTCCCAAGTTGATTCCTCCACATTGTGATTCCTCCACACAACTCGAACAAGAGGAATACTTTTGTTTCTCAATTCTTGCACCTTCGAATCAATAACTTGGACCGGATGTTCCTCATAAGACATACTTGGCTCAATATCCTCGGGAACCTCAGATAAAACATGAGAAGAATCATACACCTACTTCCGAAGCATAGAAATATGAAACACATTATGGATCTTATCAAGAGAAGGAGGTAATGCAAGACGATAAGCCCGATCCCCCACTCTTCCAAGAATCTCAAATGGACCAATAAACCTCGGAGCAAGCTTGCCTTTCTTTCCATATCTTCGAATACCAACCTTAGGGGAAACCTTCAAGAACACAAAGTCACCCTTTTCGAACTCAAGGTCTCGCCTCCGATGATCAGCGTAGCTTTTCTGTCTACTCTGGGCAGTACCCAAACGATCTCGAATAAGTTTAACCTTCTCAACTGAATCATTAACCATCTGAACACCCCAAATCTTGGCTTCTCCCACTTCATCCCAACAGATAGGAGATCGACATTTCCTCCTATACAAAGCTTCATAAGGAGCCATCCCAATACTGGACTGAAAACTGTTATTATAAGCAAACTCTACGAGAGGCAAATGAATATCCCACGAATCTGAAAAATCAACTGAGCAAGCCCTCAACATATCCTCAAGAATCTGGATAGTTCTCTCGGACTGGCCATCTGTTTGAGGATGAAAAGCTGTACTAAATCTCAACTCTGAACCCAAAGCCTTCTGAAACGCTTGCCAAAACCGAGATGTGAATCTAGGGTCACGATCAGATACAATGCTCACTGGAACTCCATGTAACCTCACGATCTCATTAATGTACAAAATTGCAAGCTTTTCCATGGAATAACCAATCTCAATAGGTAGAAAATGAGAAGACTTTGTCAATCTATCAACAATCACCCAAACCGCATCAAACCTTCTTCGAGTACGAGGTAACCCTGTCACAAAATCTATAGTAACATGTTCCCACTTCCATTCCGGAATCTCTAACGGTTGAAGCAATCCCGCAGGCCTTTGATGTTCAGCTTTAACTTGTTGACATGTTAAGCACTTGGATACATAATCAGCTATCTCTCTCTTCATATTATTCCACCAAAAGTGTTGCTTCAAATTCTGATACATTTTAGTATTCCCGGGATGAATAGTATACCTTGATTTATGGCCTTCATCAAGAACTTGGCGTTTAATCCCATCAACATTAGGTACACACAAACGACCCCTGAAAGTTAATACCCTTTTAGAACTGAGTGAGAAATCCTCAAATTTACCATCTTTGATTTTATCCATAATCTTTACCAATTCCGGGTCATCCTTCTGAGCTTCCTTTATTTGTTGAACTAAAGTTGGAAATACTCGAATGTTCGCAAAAATAGCTCCATGCTTTGATTCATAAGGACTCCAATCTCGAGCATCCTCCAACATCTTCCATTCCCGCACCAT
The DNA here is from genome assembly GCA_026119855.1 of Campanula takesimana. NCBI lineage: Eukaryota > Viridiplantae > Streptophyta > Magnoliopsida > Asterales > Campanulaceae > Campanula > Campanula takesimana. The sequence goes on along the minus strand of JAOWBW010000607.1, from coordinate 743,928 downwards.
CAATGAAGCTACATAAGACTTCCGGCTAATAGCATCAGCTACCACATTTGCCTTGCCCGGATGATAAGAAATTGTACAATCATAATCCTTCAATAGCTCCATCCATCTTCGTTGTCTATTATTCAACTCTTTCTGGGAGAAAAGATACTTCAAACTCTGATGATCTGTGAAAATCTCAAACTTTGCTCCATAAAGATAATGTTTCCACTTGTGCAATGCAAAGACAATAGCTGCAAGCTCTATATCATGGGTAGGATAATTCTGCTCACTCGGAGTCAACTTCCTCGAAGCATATGCAATCACCCTTCCATTCTGCATTAATACACACCCGAGGCCTTCTTTAGAAGCATCACTATAGATTACCAAATCATCATTACCATTAGGTAGGGCGAGAATAGGAGCTGTAGTCAATCTCTTCTTCAATTCTTCAAAACTAGCTTGGCATTTTTCATCCCACACATAAGGAATATTCTTTCGAGTCAACTGAGTCAAGGGAGTTGCAATCTTAGAAAACCCCTCAATAAACCTTCTGTAGTACCCAGCTAACCCCAAGAAACTTCGAATTTCTGTAACTGATTCTGGCCTCCTCCAATTCACAATAGCCTCAACTTTGGATGGATCAACTGGTATACCTTTATTCGAAATCACGTGTGTTGGTCCCAGAGGGCAACAAGGGTATAGAACTGCTAGAGGGGGGGTGAATAGCGGTCCAAAACTTTTTCGAAAATACCCTTAAAATCAACCGAGTACTTATCAGTTTGGCCAACTGCGGTTCAAGGCACAAGAACCGAACTGATAAAATGCACAGCGGATTTGCGGTTTGGCCAAATTGGTTAGTTAAAGAGTTGGGAAGTTTGACTCGGGTTGAGAAAACACTATGATGCAACAGAATAGTTAAACTTAAAGTTTAAAGGAAAACACAATTCATTTTTCAAGTCATTTCGTATATGGAAACAAGTTCAAGACCACAAACAAGAAAGATAAATATCAAGACAGAAAATAAAGATCAAACACACAAATTGAAGAGGTTCGTTCTTAAATGAACTACGTCCTCTACCTAGATGGTTAGTCTAGGATTTTCTAATAGCTATAAGACTTGTATTAATTTAGAGGAGGTTTTACAAGATGAATCTAAACTCTAAACAATAAGTCTAACCTAAGCTATAATAACAACCGGTGTTTTCGAAGTATATAATCTATGTGATCATATAAATCGGGTGTGTGTGTGAAAAGAAATCGAATGCTCTAAGTATCTAAATGATGGTTGAGCAAATAGAATTCTTTCGGTGTAAAGGCTAAGTATGAATGGTTGTTAGGCTTGAAGCTCTGATGAAGAACTGGGTTTGCAATGGAGATGGTTTTAAGATATGAATATCTGGGTTTAACTCTTCAAAGCAAACTTGAATACTTGGGAATGAATCTCTTGAAGCTCAGCAACCTTCATTGTTGAATAATGAAGGCTATTTATAGGCAGAGCACCCTTGTGACCGTTGGGTAAAGATTTGAATCAAATCTGAAGGGTACAGTGCTGTCGAAATCCCATTGGTTGAGCTGTCATTTTCGTCCTTGGTTTTGTCTTGTAGTCCTAGGTAGTTGTTGCACCACTACCTGACAATTGTCCTTTGTTGCAGAAAGGACTAACGGTAAACAATTCAAACTGATGGACAAACCGACATTCCTTGCAGAAACTCCAAGTTAACTTAGAGTTATTTTGACATGACATAACAACATCCTTATACGGTCAAAAAGGGAATGTTTGTCTAAGGAATAAATGACATCTCTTTAATTCTTCAATAACTGCTCTGCGGTTTCACCAAGCATAGGGGCGGTTTGAAGAATGATCTTGATGTGCGGTTTCATCAAACATGCAAACTGCATTTTGATGAAACTGAAGAGCTCCATGCTGGCGGTCTCAAGATGACGGCTTGAAGCACTAAACCGCTAATGATACAGCCGAACTATACTCAGCCTAGACAATCAAAAATCTAGAAATGGACTTATCTAAAAATTGAAGTATAACTTCATTACATGCGGTCCTAAAGTCCATAAAAAGACACGTGGCATGGATCAATCAAATTAAGGTGGGTGTACTAACAATGAATCCTAACAATCTCCCCCTATTTGATTGATGCCATTACCACACTATGATAATAGCAAAACATTGTACTTGGTAAGAACATGTCAGAAATAAATTTCATGAAATTTCATGTCCCAAGTCAATGCACACACTATGCTAGATCATAGATTTCTAATCTATCAAAAATAAAGGAAATGAGCAAGAGATAGAAAAGAAATACATTCAGATGCATAAAGGATGATATGATTTTGAGGATCAGAAATGCATGTTTAAACTGAATGTTTAAAACACAATGCACTTAAAAGTATTTTCATGATGAATGTAGTGCATGAGGTTTTAAGAAATACAAGCATTGTTTCACAAACAAGCAGTTTGTATAAACAAAGTTTTGGAAACAGAATGCTATGCAGTCATTCTCATTATAATTCAATCATAAAGGATAGTAACTTACAATGTATGAATTACAAGAGACATCAAAAAGAAAGACTAAGAAAAGAAGTCTAATCTACTTCATCTGCAACAGAACCCCTTGCAGCAGCAGCATCATCTGCGGTTTGGTTCTGAACGGTTTGAGCATCTTGAGCAGCTTGTTCTTCTGCAACTTGAACATTAACAGCGGGTGCGGCTTGATCAACATTTCTAGAACCGGATCCACGGGTGGCTTCAAAAACAAAGTCAGCTGCACGAAGCCGAACTTCAGTTGGTTCAACAATCTTCAATTCAATTGCAGCGGCTTGTTTGACAAGTTTCCCGGTTCTATGCAGGATAAGTTCTGAAGAATCAAGTGCATGCTGAGCCAGAATGTCAAGTTTCTCAACAGCAGATTGAAGTGAAGCATCAACGGCTTGAAACTTTAAGTTGCAAAGATCATTGTTGGTTCTGACAAGATCTTGAAGAGCCAGTTGATTTTCCAAGATTAAGTTCAGTCTCTCATCTAGCTGTTGTTGTCTTGACCTATCTTCAAATTTCTCATTCACTCTCTCCCCCTTAATGGCATCAAGATCAGATTGAATAGTGAGGAGATGAGTGTCAAACCGAGAAGTGGCGGTTTGCTGATGAACTTGAATATTCCTAACCGCATCTATTAAATCGGTGGTTGTAGCATGAAGAGGTAGAATTGGATAGGAAGGAATTGAAGAGGGCGGTTCATCAGAAGGAGTATAGTCAGGGATGTGCTCATCACTGGAATTATCATCATCAGAAGGATGGGATGAAGAAGGCATTTTGGCTTTTCCTTTCAACAGAATGTGTGCCTCTTCTAAGGTTTCACCTATAGAGATCCTAAGGGCGGTTTCAAGCTCAGCGGGATCAAAGTGAAGAAAAGAAGGAATAGGGATAATTGCAGTTTGAGGAGGTGAGGAAGGAAGAAGAGGAAATCTCAAATAATCATCATTTAGAAGAATGGAAGGGGAAGGCACAAATCTCTAATTCAACATAGGAGGATAGGCTCTAGCAGTTAACTTTAGAAAGAATTGTCTAGCAAGAGTGGGATCCATGAGTACCTGATCGGCAATCTCACCCATCACTTTGTCTGCAACTGAAAGAATTAAGTTTTCAACTGCGGCTTCCATCTCATCCTTGGGAAAGATAGCAAAAGGGTTAGGGCGGCCAGCCTTCAAGAATCTAGCTTCGGCTTTGGCGGCGGCACGAGCATGGGCTCCAGCCCTTCTTTCCCTAGAGGTTTCAGTTTTGAACCGCTTCAAATATTTTGCTAAGTCAGCAGCATTCTTTCGTTTCTTTGTCTTCGGTTTAATGAATGAAACCGATGTCTGTGGAGATAGCTGAACTGGCGGCTGAGAGAGAGGTTGAGCTTGAGTAATAGCCAGCGGTTGAACTGAAGGAAGAGGCAGTGGTTGAACCGACAAAGAAGTAGATGCCAAAACCGGAGTTGGAGCATAAGGTAAATCAGGAGATGAAGAGGGAGTATGTTCTGGTGAATCAAAGTCCAACTTCCTTTTAAGTGAAGGAGGAGAGACCTCAACCATCATTGGGTCAATACCTGCCTTCCTCATCTCAGCTCTTTCTCTTAGCTCTCTTGCAAAAGCTCCTTCAAGTGGTGAGTGATCTCTTTTGTAGTCAGCCTCACTGAAGTCTATAGCTCCTGGTGGCCTTGACTGCCAATGCTCTACATAATCACTTTTCTTCACCAACTTCCTCCTTTTCTTTGGCGGTTGAACCTCAAGAACTTCAACATCTTGCTCAGGTTCACCAAGTGCCTCAGACATATCAGTCTGCTCAGGCAATGCTGCAGCCTCAAGAACTTCAACATCTTGCTCAGGTTCAACTAGAACCGCATCCTCAGACACTTCGGTCTGCTCAGGATCGGTTTGAGAGGAAGGTTTAAGGTTAGGGAAGGCTTTGAAAATTTCAGCCAACTGTTCTTCAGAGAATTGAACAGAGGGCGTTTTAGAAATGGAAGGTTTAGGAGGAGAAGAGATAGGAAGAAAAAGATGAGGTGAAGGGATAAGTTCTGGAATGGATTTTGCCTTGGCGGCTTTAAGAGATGAGGCATCCTTAGCAAAATTTAAGGATTTCTCCACATTTTGATGTACTGGAGAGAGGGGTTTAACTTGAGGTTTGGGAATAGAGGGTTTAGAAGGCGGTTTGGATAGGTTTGCTTTTGTAATAACCAAAGGGATTTGAGCAGTTCCCTTTCTCTTTCTTGGAGCGGCGGTTTCCTTGGGACGAGCCGCAGGAATAGACCGAATTGCAGGCTCCCCCTCAACCGCAGGCTCCCCCTCAGCCTGTACCGCGGTTTGAGCTAAATGACTTAACCCCAGTCGGTTTAGAGTGGCAGTTTGACCTTCATTTCTTAGCATCGTAGCATGGGCCTGATCAGCAATGGCACCAGCATACGGTTTCCCTGATTTGTTGAGCCGAGCCTCAGGAAATGGGCCACGTTCGGCTTCAGGAAGAGGGTCCTCATTCCAAACAGTTTGAGCATACCGCCATCCAAAGGTTGTTCTGAAGGTATCAAGTCTTGACAATCCAAAGATAGATTTTTCACTTGGATCCAACCAATAATCCTTGTGTTCAGTAGAGAACTTGAAAATGGCAGTATCTTGATGCAAGAACTTTGTCAGCAACCTGCAATGAGTTCTGACCTTGGATTTTCCAGCGGCTTTAACAGCATGGAGGCGGTTTAGAGCATTTATAATCTCCTTCATCACAACCTTGGGCCAGTGCAGTTTCTTCCCTTTAAGAATGGCCACACAGTAAGCATACTGTTCACTTGTAAAGTTGTTGTGGTTTCCATTCTTGCACATGACTCTAGAATCTACCAGTTCACAAAGATGAGCCATCACCTCTCCAAAGTCCTTTTTGGAGGAATTCTTGGTGGAGAAAGAGTTAACTCCAATCAGCTCCATTGTAGTATTGCTTAGAAGTTCCGGTTTTATCCCCATAACACCAGAGTTCTCAAGACCAGCTAGAACTGCAATCTTGGAAGCGGTTAGGATCACTTCTTTGCCACAGACAGTGGACTTGATAGCATCTTCAAATTTTATTTCACCGGATTCCAGATCCCTTATCGGTTCTCCTCTTACATCTAGTAATTCAGCCTTCGTGGAGATCCCATTCTCAAAGAATTCGGCGCAGATAATAGTAACAAACTGCGGTTCATCCATAAGAAACAGAGGTAGCAGTTTAGCATCATTCAGCAGTTTGAGGAGCTTCCGCCCAACTGCATCTTGTTTAAGTTCATTCTCAAGAATCCTAGAACCGGGAACAAAGTTTGAGGGATCCTGAAAGATATTCTTAGTTAGAAATAATTTAAAGAATGATAGTTTGATTCCTTAAGCAAACCGCGGTTTGATTAAGTCCTACAAACTATAACAAGGAAACCTAACAATGAAAACATGCGGTTCAAGGAGAGCAAGGGTAAAAATGTAAAAACAAATAATGAAGGAACAGGGAAGGCAAAATGGATCAAAGAGGGAAAATTTTGAAAAAGAGTTTGAATGCATGAAGAACACGAAGAACAGAGTATGAGTATGCAAAACAAAATCTTAACCAAAATATGGAAAAATTATATCAAAATGATCACAAAGAGTAGATTCTAACAAAGTTCTAAATAAACTAAGACAAATAACAACACATGAACCCAGATTCTGCAAAATTTCGCAAGAACACCAAATAACCCCAAAATTGATTTTGCTCAAAATCGAACACAAATCTTAAAACAAAGTAATCAAACAGTGTATATAAGTAAATGCGAACACAAACCAACCAAGAAATTGAAGAAAAAGCATAAAATGATCAAAGGAAGATGAACAAGCTTTTAAGCTTCAACAATGGCGGATAAATAAAGTATACTGAGTTAGGGTTCAGAATTTCATACCATATCAGGCTTCGATGGTTTGGACGATGTAGAAGAAGAAGCAAGATCAATTGATTTCTTTGGTGCCATTGAAAATATTGTTTAAGTAAGAAAATTTAGTGAGAACAGAGAGAGAGAGGGATGAATGCGTACAGAGGAGAGAGAGGGGTTTTTGCTAAAAAGAGTAAGAAGGTAAAAAGATAAATTGAAAAATGGTTTGTCTTTTATACTCAATTAACCACCTCGGGTAGTGGAGCGGGCATGACGGCTGAAGGAAACTCAACCGTCAGTGTACCTGTCGATTCACATTTAATGCGGCAGAGATAATTGCAAAAATGTCCTTAATGAATGAAGTGACATAAAGTAGGGACTAAAATGCAATTTCATACCTGAGCGGTTTTGCGTAAACCGACTTACCTTTTCCTCATTATCGGTTTTGGTGAAACCGATATCTTTCAGATCTATATTCGGTTTCAGTAGAGAAAACCGAAACCTTTCTTTGACAATTCGGTTTGGATAAAACTGAAATTGTTCTACTTGACTCTTCGGTTTGAGTGGAATCTTTAGCAGAACCATCTTGTTGCGGTTTTGTCTATTGAACCGCAAACTATTTGCATTTTCTTAATAGAGCCAAAATACTTAACAAATATTATTAGAACAAGAATAAATAGGCATGAATTATATTAAGTAAGTTCCAGCATACCCATTTCTCCTCGTAAATGAAAGAACTTAGAATTTTCGAGCGGTTTGGTGAGAATATCTGCAATTTGATCTTCGGTTCCCACCTTTGCTAGGAAAATGTTCTTCTTTTCAACATGATCTTTGAGGAAATGATATCTTATGTCAATGTGCTTGGTTTTTGAGTGTTGTACTGGATTGTTGGAGATTGATATTGCTGCAGTACTATCACAGTAGATAGGGCAGTTCTTCTCAAATACTTCATAGTCTTCCAACTGCTGTTTCATCCAGAGAATTTGAGAGCAACAGCTTCCAGCCGCAATATATTCAGCTTCAGCGGTTGAGACTGAAACCGATGCTTGTTTCTTGCTGGACCATGATACAAGCCGGGTTCCAAGGAACTGACAAGTACCACTTGTGCTCTTTCTGCTTATCTTACATGCTGCAAAGTCAGCATCTGAATAACCTAATAGATCAAATGAAGATTATTTGGAGTACCAAAGTCCAAGGTTAACAGATCCACATAAATATCTAATAATTCTTTTAACAGCAATAAGATGAGATTCTCTAGGGTCAGCTTGAAATCTAGCACAAACACAAATACTGAACATGATATCTGGCCTACTAGCAGTTAAGTAAAGTAAAGAACCAATCATACCTCGGTAGAGAGTCTGATCAACTTTCTTACCTCGTTCATCTTGATCCAAACTGCAGGCCTTTTGCATTGGGGTATCAACTGGCTTAGCGGTTTCAAGCCCAAATTTCTTGATCAAATCTTTGGTATATTTGGCTTGGTTGATAAAAATTCCATCATGACATTGCTTGATTTGGAGTCCAAGAAAGAATGTCAACTCTCCCATCATACTCATCTCAAATTTACCTTTCATAAGCTTCTCAAACTTAACACACATAGTCTCATTAGTAGAACCAAAAATAATATCATCAACATATATTTGAACTAATAATGAATGACCTTTGTGTTTAGCAATAAATAGGGTTGTATCAATTTTACCTCTAGAGAAGCCTTGTTCAATAAGAAATTTAGATAGAGTGTCATACCATGCTCTTGGAGCTTGTTTGAGTCCATACAAGGCCTTCTTGAGCTTGAAGACATGATTGGGATATTTGTTGTCTTCAAATCCTGGCGGTTGAGCTACATAAACTTCTTCTTGTAGTTCACCATTCAGAAATGCACTCTTCACATCCATTTGATATAACTTGAATTTCTTGAAGGAGGCATAGGCCAGGAACAATCTAATGGCTTCAAGTCTGGCTACAGGTGCAAAGGTTTCATCATAATCAATCCCTTCTTCTTGCCTATAACCCTGAGCAACCAACCTTGCTTTGTTTCTTGTAATGGTACCATTTTCATCCATCTTATTTCTGTATACCCATTTTGTTCCAATTACAGTGTGATCTCTGGGCCTTGGAACTAGAGTCCAAACTCTGCATCTTTCAAACTGATTAAGCTCTTCTTGCATTGCAGCTACCCAACTTGGATCACTTAGAGCTTCATCTACCTTCTTCGGTTCCATCTGAGATATCAGTGCGGTTGAGAACAAACTGTGGTTATCTCTATGTGTTAAGCTTCCTCTTGTTTGAACACCAGAACTGATAGGACCTATAACATTAGTTGTTGGATGGTCTCTATGCTCATTGATTTCTGGAGGGAGGTCATCATGAACCACTATTTCTTGAAGATTTTCCAGAGGAGGCTCTTCTTGATATTCATTGAAATCTTCATTGAAGGTGATGTTGGGAACTGGATCAACGATTTGAATGGGATCAGAAGAATGCGGTTCTACAGCAACACCTTCGGTTTGATTTGGAGCGGCTGGAGAACCTGATGGAGCGGTTTGAGTAGGTTGGTCATTTGCGGTTGCATGATTAGGGTAAGATGTACCTGTCTCAAAACCACTGAAATCATCAGCAACATTTGGAGCCATATGTGGCTCAAGAAGATTATGTTCATCAAATGTAACATGGACTGACTCTACAATTTTTAAAGATGTCTTATTGAAACAACGAAAAGCTTTGGAGTGTTTTGAATAACCAACAAAAATACCTTCATCGGCCTTAGCATCAAATTTACCTCGATGCTCTTTGCCATTGTACAAGATGTAGCACTTGCATCCAAATATCTTGAAGAAGGCAATGTTGGGTGATCTGCCTCGCCACAATTCATAAGGAGTCTTGTTGTGAACTTTGATTATTAGGGAGCGGTTCTGGGTGAAACATGCGGTATTGATGGCTTCGGCCCAGAAGTATTTGGGAAGCTTTGCTTCTGCAATCATTGTCTTCCCGGCTTCAATCAAAGTCCTGTTCTTTCTTTCTACAACTCCATTCTGTTGTGGAACCCCAGCGGCAGAGAAGTTATGATCAATTCCATGATCATCACAATATTGAGCAACACCATTGTTTGTAAATTCGGTTCCATTATCTGAACGCACGGCAACAATGTCATCCAATTTCTGAGTTTGGAGCTGTCTAAAGAGAGCGGTTACGATGCCATAAGTATCATCTTTAGAGGCCATCATTTCCACCCATGTGTATCTTGAATAATCATCAACCACCACAAGTGTATAGCGGTTTCCTCCAATACTGGCGGTTGGGACAGGTCCAAATAAATCCATGTGCAGCAATTGCAAACAGCGGTTCGTTGAAGGTGCGGTTTTACTAGGAAATGACTGTTTGGGCTGCTTTCCAAGCTGGCATGCTTTGCACTTTTCATCATGATGGTCAGCCACTTTGGGTAGTCCTTTTACTAGACCATCCCTGTGCAGTTTTGCTAGATACTTGAAGTTCAAGTGGCTGAGCCTCTTATGCCATAACCAGCTGCTTTCACTTATGTTTTTGGCTACAAAACAGAGGTCAGCAATAGAAAAAATATTGCTTAAATCTATCATATAAACATCACCTGTTCTGTTGCCAGTCAGTAGAGTGACTTCAGAGGAAGCATCTTTGATATAACAGTTAGTTGATGTGAAGATGCAGTTCATTCCTTTGTCACAAAACTGAGATATGGAGAGAAGGTTGTGCTTGAGTCCTTCTACTAATGACACATTTTCAATAGTCACCTTTCCTCGTTTGATTGCTCCATATCCTACTGTTTCTCCTTTCTTGTTGTTGCCAAACACTACTGGGGGACCTTTCATTTGGATGAAACTGCAGAGTAGTTCGGAATCTCCAGTCATGTGTCGTGAGCATCCACTATCCAAATACCAGAGATCCTTCTTCTTCTTCGCGGTTCCATCCATAAAACATGAAGTCTGAAAAATAAACATGAAAGGTTTTGGTCCCCCTTATTCTTTGGGTCCTAGGGTTAGCAGCTTTTTGGGACCCACACTTGTTTGACCTTAGGATTTTTACGTCCCTTGGCATTGGGTGTGAATCTTAAAAGACAATGACCAGCACTATGACCAAAATCAGCACAAATAGCGCAATGAATAAATCCAGGTTTTGGTTGCGGTTTTACAAACCCTTTACTGACCTTTGGTTTCTCATGTTTTACTGGGTCAGCGGTTTTGGCTTTAACAAAGATTACCTTCTTGAGCTCAACCTTCCTCTTAGGTGCGGCTTTAGGAAAAATGATAGGAATTTCCTTAAACCGACTAGGAGCGGTTTCATCACTCAATACTTCCTTGGTTGCCTCAGCCGCTATGGATTTCTCTTTCCACTTTGAATCTTTCCCAGTCTGGTTTTTAGGGTACTCAAAGAAATAATTTTTCCTTTTAATTTCTTGTTTTGAGCCCTTTTTACCAGCATGATTAACCTTAGGAATTTCTTTGGTTTGTTCAGTAGGTTTCACACCACCTTCGGCACAGAGACAAGGACACTTACACCCATCATCGGTTTTAAACCCCAATCCACTTTTATCCGAAGTAGGAATTTGTGAATTCAGGATTTGTTCCACGGTGACACCAGACTTAGTCCATACATCGGTCACTTTTTGGAGGTCATCCCTTTGAACGGTAAGATCATGGACTTGGGTGAGAAGTACCTCGGTTCTGTCCTTCAGATAGCGGTTTTCATCCACAATAGTAGATATCCCAGCAATTTGGAGCTTGAGATTTTCAATTTCCTCCCTGTGGGATTTACATACACGTTGGGATTCTTCAAGTTCCGCAGCCATTAGTTTATATGCCTTTTTAAGTACAGTGTGTTGTTGACATATAATATTTGCACGTTCTAGTACCTGATCATCATGACTTTGGTCTGCTTGAACCTCGGAAGTGTAGTTTGGTGTTGTAGGAGCTCTGCTTGATCTAGCCTCAGGAGTCTTAGGTGAAACTGACTTCATTTGTTGTTTTGGCAGTGGAAGGCTTTCGTCAATTTCAATTCTTTCTTCAAATCCCATGAGACAGAGATTAGCAGTTTCTTCATCATCACTTTCATCTGAGTCTGAACCCATCCATGTCAGCGGTTGATCTCCTTAGTCAGTTACCATTCCTCTTCTTTTCACGAACTTCTTGTTAAATGGTTTCTTTGCTGGCGCGGCTTCATATCGCGGTTTGGGACAACTTGACGCAAAGTGACCTGGTTGTCTGCAGTTATAACAAACCAAGTCTTCCCTTGTCTTGGGATCTGCAGTTTTGTTGAATCTGGTTGGAGGGACAAACTTTGCTGGGCCTTTGGATGGAAATTGAGATCTATTATTTTTCCTGAACTTGGTGTATCTCTTCACATACAAAGCAAATTCTTCATCATCCATTTCATCAAAATCAACTTGAGTAGAACTTGAGGATTGTGATCCTACACTCTGAGCATAAGAACTTTGAGGAGGAGTGTAGGATTGATGAGACTGCTGATAAGATTGATAAGATTGAGGATATGGTTGATGTGATTGAGGATAGGATTGTTGAGACTGCTGGTAATATTCAGAAGGTGCGGTTTGAGGATTATATCTAGGAACATTTTGGTCAGGAGGAGCGGTTTGCAAGTGGAGGTGAGGAGCGGTTTGATGATGGTCTGGATTGTAGACAGGAGATGAGGTATTGTTGAATGCAGCTAGAGAGAGGGTCTTAAATCTGCTTTCGGTTTCATGGACCTCTTCAAGCTTAAATTCAAAAACCTTCAGCATGGCATACAAGTGTCGAAGATCAAGAGCTTCCAAGTCCTTGTTGTCTTCAATGTTAGTAGTTTTGATCAGCCATTTGCTACCAAGTGCTTGCATGAATCTCATGTTCAAATCTGTATTAGAATAGACATGTCCAAGAGAAAAACAAACGTTAACAATATCAATAAACCTATCATAGCATTGTCTAAGAGATTCCTTAGGATCTTTAACAAAATAGTCAAAGAGTCTTCTCTGTTGATAGAGGCGGTTCTTCTTGGTATCTGAATCTCCTTCCAGAAAATCAACTATAGCATCCCAGGTAGCCTTTGCGGTTTTGCAGTGAAGCACCTTAGAATGAGTCCTCAGGTCAATAGCTGACACTAGCATGGACATAGCTCTTCCATCAAAATCCACATTGATGCGGTCTGCATCAGTCCATTCACTTTCTAATTTCTTAACTTCAGCTTCTTCTCCTGCGGTTCCTGCACGTGGATTAGCTTTCATAGGAACATATGGTCCATCAGTAACCGCGGTCCACAGTCTACGATCACATGAAATCATGTGTTTCATCATCCTATCTTTCCAAAAAATAAAACTATCTTCATCCAGAATCGGTAAGTGATTCGAATTGGATGTTTGCATCATATGGGTGTTTGTGTTTGCCATTGGATCAGCACCCAAGCGGTTAAGCTTGTAAAAACAAGTTTGGTGGATATGCTCTGATACCACTTGTTGGTCCCAGAGGGCAACAAGGGTATAGAACCGCTAGAGGGGGGGGGGTGAATAGCGGTCCAAAACTTTTTCGAAAATACCCTTAAAATCAACCGAGTACTTATCAGTTTGGCCAACTGCGGTTCAAGGCACAAGAACCGAACTGATAAAATGCACAGCGGATTTGCGGTTTGGCCAAATTGGTTAGTTAAAGAGTTGGGAAGTTTGACTCAGGTTGAGAAAACACTATGATGCAACAGAATAGTTAAACTTAAAGTTTAAAAGAAAACACAATTCATCTTTCAAGTCATTTCGTATATGGAAACAAGTTCAAGACCACAAACAAGAAAGATAAATATCAAGACAGAAAATAAAGATCAAACACACAAATTGAAGAGGTTCGTTCTTAAATGAACTACGTCCTCTACCTAGATGGTTAGTCTAGGATTTTCTAATAGCTATAAGACTTGTATTAATTTAGAGGTGGTTTTACAAGATGAATCTAAACTCTAAACAATAAGTCTAACCTAAGCTATAATAACAACCGGTGTTTTCGAAGTATATAATCTATGTGATCATATAAATCGGGTGTGTGTGTGAAAAGAAATCGAATGCTCTAAGTATCTAAATGATGGTTGAGCAAATAGAATTCTTTCGGTGTAAAGGCTAAGTATGAATGGTTGTTAGGCTTGAAGCTCTGATGAAGAACTGGGTTTGCAATGGAGATGGTTTTAAGATATGAATATCTGGGTTTAACTCTTCAAAGAAAACTTGAATACTTGAGAATGAATCTCTTGAAGCTCAGCAACCTTCATTGTTGAATAATGAAGGCTATTTATAGGCAGAGCACCCTTGTGACCGTTGGGTAAAGATTTGAATCAAATCTGAAGGGTACAGTGCTGTCGAAATCCCATTGGTTGAGCTGTCATTTTCGTCCTTGGTTTTGTCTTGTAGTCCTAGGTAGTTGTTGCACCACTACCTGACAATTGTCCTTTGTTGCAGAAAGGACTAACGGTAAACAATTCAAACTGATGGACAAACCGACATTCCTTGCAGAAACTCCAAGTTAACTTAGAGTTATTTTGACATGACATAACAACATCCTTATACGGTCAAAAAGGGAATGTTTGTCTAAGGAATAAATGACATCTCTTTAATTCTTCAATAACTGCTCTGCGGTTTCACCAAGCATAGGGGCGGTTTGAAGAATGATCTTGATGTGCGGTTTCATCAAACATGCAAACTGCATTTTGATGAAACTGAAGAGCTCCATGCTGGCGGTCTCAAGATGACGGCTTGAAGCACTAAACCGCTAATGATACAGCCGAACTATACTCAGCCTAGACAATCAAAAATCTAGAAATGGACTTATCTAAAAATTGAAGTATAACTTCATTACATGCGGTCCTAAAGTCCATAAAAAGACACGTGGCATGGATCAATCAAATTAAGGTGGGTGTACTAACAATGAATCCTAACAACGTGCCCAAGGAAAGATACTTCATTGAGCCAAAAAGCACATTTACTGAATTTAGCAAACAACTGATTCTCACGAAGAATAGATAAAACCATTCGCAAATGCTGTTCATGCTCCTCCCGGGACTTGGAATAAACCAGAATATCATCAATAAATACAACCACGAAGGTATCAAGATAAGGTTTAAAGACTCTGTTCATCATATCCATAAAAACAGCCGGAGCATTAGTCAACCCGAAAGGCATAACAAGAAACTCATAATGGCCATATCTACTACGAAAAGCAGTTTTAGAAATGTCTTCAGAACGGATTTTCAACTGATGGTACCCACTCCTCAAGTCAAGTTTTGAAAAGACAACTGACCCTTGAAGTTGATCAAATAAATCATCAATATGAGGAAGCGGATATTTATTCTTTATAGTTACCTGATTCAGCTTTCTGTAGTCAATACACAGCCTCAAGGACCCATCTTTCTTTTTAACAAACAATACTGGAGCTCCCCACGGGGATACACTAGGACGAATGAATCCTCGATCAAGTAACTCTTGCAACTGAACCTTCAACTCTTTCAATTCAGCGGGGGCCATTCTGTAAGGTGCCTCAGATATAGGAGCCGTACCTGGAAGTAAGTCAATACAGAACTCTATTTCCCGGTCAGGAGGCATAGCATACTCAGAAGAAAATACATCTGAAAATTCTTTAACAATAGGCACATCCTCAATATCAGGAACCCTTTTAGTAGTATCAAGAACACTAGCCAAATACCCCGCACAACCACGGTTCAACAACTTTCTAGCCTTCATATAAGAAATAATTCTAATCTCTCTACCCCAAGGAACAGTTTCAAAAGAAAACTTAGGAATATTTGGGATAGAAAATGTGACCACTTTATTAGCACAATCAACAGACGCATGATATTTACCCAACCAATCCATACCCAAGATAACATCAAAATCTTGTAATGGTAAGATAACTAAATCAGCAGGTAAAACATGCTCACGTATATGCACATCACAAGAATGCAACACCTCATTGGTCACCAAACACTCCCCTATAGGAGTTGACACCTCTAACACATAAGGTAGAGATTCAGAAGACAAATGCAATTGAGAAGCAAAATGCACAGACACATAAGAATGCGATGAGCCAGGGTCTATAAGTGTACGTGCCCTCAAACTAGACACAGAAATAATACCTCCTATCACATTAGAGGACTCCGAAGCCTGTTGCTGAGAAATAGCAAAAACACGACCCTGAACCTTAGGATTGCCTGAGGAATCCCTCTTCTGACCCTGAGAGGACCCAACCACACTTCCTGATGCTTGCATCCTATACTTAGGGCAATCCTTCTGAAAATGTCCTAACTGACCACAGTTCAAACACTTGCCCTGCTTCTTCCAACATCTCTCTTCTGAATGCCCTTCTTTCTGACAATAATTACAAACTCCTCTGCTTTGACTCCCTGAAGTATTACTTTGATTTCTGTTACCTAACTGTCTTTGAGAAGACCCTTTAAATTGTGAAGATCCACCTTGATTTCCTCGATTATCACCACGTTGTTGTTGCCTAACTTGCTTCCCAGCGCCTAACAATTCCATTTTCCTTTTATGTTCCTCAATGTCATGCTCCACCTGGTAAGCTCGATCCACTGCATCCTGAAAATCTTGCAACTTATGGGATACTAGCTGAGTTCTAATCACAGTTTTCAAACCTTTCACAAACCTCGAAGCCTTCCTCTCCTCAGTTGCCACTAGGTGAGTACAATACCTGGACAACTCTGAGAATTTAGCTGAATATTGAGCAATTGACATAGAACCTTACTCCAAGTTAAGAAATTCCATCTCCTTCCTGTCTTGATCTACTCGAGGAATGAAGTGTTCTTTAAACTTTCCCAGAAAATTCTCCCAAGTATAAGGCACATGAGTCTCATCCCATTTTGTTTTCAAAGCTTTCCACCAATGCTCAGCCGCTCCATTCAGTTTATAGGTAGCAAACCTGACTTGATCTTCCTCCGAACATCTCAAAGCATCAAAGATCTTTTCCATTGATTCAATCCACCTTTCAGTTTTAGATACATCGGGCTCTCCATCATACTCCATAGGCTTCATTTTCAGAAACTGTTCTAGGCCATATCTTGGTGGTACCTGTTCCCTTTCTTGCCTCTGATCATTTATAGTTTTCATCGCTGCTTCAAACATTCCCTGAAACATAATTCGAGCCTCTTCTCTGGCATCCCCTTGCCCCGAAGAGCCGGCCTGATCTCCGTCAGTTTCACCCATTTTTAATGAATACCTGCATCAAACACTCAACGTTACTCACTCTATACTCTACTACCCTCCTAGGTCATTTAGTCATTCTAGACCATCTACAACCAGGCTCTGATACCAACTGTCGCGCCCCGTACCCGTGGTCCTACTTGGCCCCACGCTCGGGACACGAACGGAAGACGTTATGAAACCTTTTAGAAAATTTTTCGAAATGTCCTTTTAGAAAGTGGCACAAAAACACACTTGAAGCTCAAAGACTTCACTTAACTTGAAACAAACTTTTACAAACACTTTCACAACGAAAGTACTTAGCCCGAAGGCTTACAACTTTTAAACAAATATACATACATCAACATTTACCAAAATAGATGGAACCATAAGAAGTACGGTTACTCTACCCAAAGGGTTTACATTTACATAATGTAACCTTCAACAAAATAAGTCCCACTCTTACCAAACGAACGTCCTCCCATGCCAAGTGTCCTATCCCCTGGACCCGCCTTTATCTAAAACAGTAAACAAATAAGGGTGAGAATAAATCTCAGTAAGCTACTAAAATGCAACTACGTTACATGCTGATATGATGATCATAAAGGAACAATATCAACAGTAATCATATAGCATATATCACATAACATCAACTCATATATCACTTTTATCACATTGCCCACACTCCGGTGGATACCAAAGCCAAGGTTTAACCAATAACCATAACTGATGAGAATACCAACTGAGAAACCCATCAGAGAAAACCATCTGAGCAGCATAAATAGCTGAAGCCGTCGGGATCCCGAAAACCAAATCATAACCAATAGAACCAAGTAACCAGAGAGGGAAATATGACACAAAGTCATAACCCAAATACTCACCAAAGGGAGCAATTCATCCCATCCAAGGCCAATCTGGACTGGGCAAACTAGAAGGCACAGTGGACACCTTATAGTGAACTTGGCTTGTGTGCCACTATAATTCTCCCACCGCCTGACTCACAAGCTCCAACGGAAAACCTTATAGTGGACTTACCTGTACCACTATAATTCTTCCATTGGCTGACTCCACAACAAGACCAGCTGGACTTTTAACAAGAAGCACAGTAATGAATACTTGCTAAACACAATCCAAGGCATTTAATCCAAGAAGGAACTATGCCAAATACATCACAAGATGCACACAAAGATTCCTTATAAAGAGTCCATAAAAAGGACATTTAGTCACAACCCAATCTTGTTTGTCAACGACATAAAAGTCATACACATTCACGTTTAAGTCATAAACAACCTCAAGGATCACAAAAACACTTGTCCTCTTATACCCCAAATCACACAAACTATCAAACCTTGGAAACAGGGGGGATGCGCACGCCTCATCCCATAGGATGCGCGCGCCTCCTAGGACCAGAACTTCACTATTGTTGATTCACTTAAGGGTGCGCGCGCCTCATCCAAAGGGATGCGCACGCCTCCCTTCTCCAGTCAATTTTTGCCTAAGTTGGTGACAATGGATGCGTGCGCCTCCTTATAGAGGGTGCGCGCGCCTCATCCTATTTTGGGCCAAATCCCAGATTTCTTCCTTAGTTCAATTTTTACTCCTTCCGTCCCACAAGTACAACATATATAACACAACTTAAGCACCTTACAATAACAATTTTCATTAGCACTTTCAACATGGTTTCTAAACCATTACAACACCAGCTATACCAAGTTCATATACTCCCTTTGTCCCAAAATTACAAGTATAGCAAATATTACCCAAAACACAAAATTAACAAGTAGGAGTATCATATATAGCATATATGACTATTTTAACATTTAAAGGGGAATTAGTAACTTACCTAGTTCCGGAAAAAGTATCGCTGAAATAAGTTTTGTTCGGCTAGAAATGACATACTCGACGCCCTGATCATTTTTATATAATTAGTTTTTAAAACGGGTAAGTAAATAAAAAGAATTAAATCGAAATGGGTTGAACTTACCTTTTTCTCCTAACCCTAACTGAGACGTAGAAGAATGTTGCAGAAGAAAGTTTTTGCACAGTGAAGGAAAGAAAGAAAGCAAGTTTCCTTAAATATCTTTCCCATTTTACATTTTGGTCACCCAAAGTTTATTTTTAACACTTTAGCCACTAAACTTATATTTTCAACTAGGACCCTAAAGTTTCAACTTGATCATTTAACTCCTTAAATCATTATTTTTACTAACTAAGTAAATAACACAAATAATCAAGTATGATATACAAATCATAAAATATGATGCAACACATAAAAATGCACATATAAGTCAAATAAAAATCCCCCAAAATATAAAATAAATAGGGACGGGTTTTGGGGTCGCTACAACATACGTATCTACTTTTTCTATTTCTTTTGTTTTTGTGAGGAGACACGTGATTAACATTAAATCTCTCATTGTTTTTCGAAGTGCCCTCACCTTCCTTAACAAACACTGGATCTCCATAGCCTAAACCTGATTTTCCTTGGTTCCCCATGTTCAGAACCTCTTCCAATTTAGCCTTGCCATTGTTAAGTTTATTGAGTGTAATGGTTTCTTTTTCAAGATTGCTTTTATATTTCTCACACTCATTGTATTTTTTGGTAAGCATGACTTCTAACCTAGCTATGGAGTCCTTTTGAATATCACTTTCACTCGACAACCTCTCAACCTTAGATTTTAAAGTCACATTTTCAGCTTTAAGGGTAATGACATCAGAGGAAAACTTCTCATCTACCTGTTTCAACCCCTTATTTTGTTCCTTCTCTTTGGACAATCTCTCAACCTCATATTTTAAATTCGCATTCTGAATAAGAAGTTTATCATTTACCTGATGCAAGGCTGTGAGTTCTTCAGTCACCTGCAATGGTAGAGTTCAAGCAAGAATATTCACTGCAGCCAGTTGAGTTGCCAGTTGTGCAGTCAGTTGACTGCACATCTTCACTGTCAGACTCACTATCAGATAAAGCGAAGTGAGATGATTGCATAGTAAACAAATGAGCTGTTTCATCATCATCATAATCACTATCACTATCACTAAGGGTCGCTGTATAGCTCATTCCCTTTTCAAAATTTCCAATCGAATGAGATGGAAATGGTGTCTTTTTTTGAAAAATCAATGAATTGTTCTATGTTATTTTCTTGCACACCACGATTTACTTCATAAATGGTTAAGATCCCAGTAAGTTCTACAAGACTTAGAGCCTCGACATCATAGAATTCCTTTAACACAGATATTTTCACGTTGAATCTACTTGGGAGGGATCTTAACATTTTGCTTACGAGTCTAGCATCAGAGATGGATTCCCCTAACACATATAATTCATTTGCAATTTTTATCAATTTAGAAGAAAAATCTTTGATGGTTTCATTTTCTTTCATTTTAAGATTTTCAAACACAATCATTAAAACCAAAAACTTGTTTTGTTCACAGTCCATTATGGCTACTACAAAAGATCGATCTCAGTATGTCGAGACCAGGCTCTGGTACCAATTGAAAGAAATAAGCGGTTACGACTGTGCTGGAAAACAACCAACTTGACAGTACAGTTGATCTCACAAGTGTCGAGCCAACTGTCGTGTCAACTGGCGACGAACAGAGTAAATAAAAATTGCAGCGGAATAAAATCAAACTCAGAATAAACACTTCAGCAAGAAATTCCTTGCTGGAAAACTTTCATTAATCAAAAGGTCTTGCAGAATACAAGACAATGAAAGAAACAAAAATAGTTAAAAGATCAAAACCTATTCTATCTTGAATAGACTAAACATAAAAATACTTGAACTCTTAATGAATAAGAACTTCAAGAACAACGAGAACTCTCTCTGAATAATTCTGTAAAAACGTGAAGTCTTCTGCGCAAACTCCCACAATATATACACCGTTTTGAGAGATGCCGTGTATATCTTTTAACTTTGGAAATCCATCATTCACCAATCAACCAATAAAGAAGAGTCCTCCTTTTCCTAAAATACATAACAACTTTCCAAAGATAAACATTAGCATGTTAGTAAAATAAATCCTAAAATAAAAACTAAATATACACATAATTCCTAAATTAAATAAACTCTAATTATATACATTAAATAAATCAGAATCACAAAGATCCAAAATAAATCATAAGAGTATTTCATACTCTTTCACAATCCATATGGTTCCGTTAATTAAGATTCACGGCTAAATAATTCTCTTGATTAACTAAGATTCTTGCGAATTATGGACGTCATCGTATTCGTTTGCGTTAAAAATAATATAAAGATAATTTTTTAAAACATGGAAGGAGAAAAGAACCATGAACTCTAATTGATAAACTACATTTTATTTGAGTTTTCAACCCCAAGAACTAGAGGGATTACTCACTAGCCATAGATAATATGATGACAATTAAATAAAAATAAGACGTGGTAATTATAGATAAGAGATAGAGAACTTATTCGGATAATTGAGAGAGACAATGACAGAATATAAACTTCCGGACTTGTATTTATTCTTCAATAACTCTAAATACAAGAAGTCTAGGAACAATTGATGAATCTTAGAATTAAATGATATTTTGGAATGTAATATATGCTAGAGTATGTTTACACAAATTCTGAATATCTCAATCTGCTTAATAATAAATCTTTATATAGGCTATGGGGCCAAAAGTTGCACCACTTCCCGGATTACTTCTCCAGAAGGTGCCTTTTGAAAATTGCTGTAACAGCACTGTGCACGGCCGTGCAACATATAGTACTCGGTCGTGCAACATGGAGAAGTACTCGGCCGTGCACGCCCGTGTTATGTTTACCAAAAGGGGTCCTAGACTGGTGGCTAGTGCACGGCCGTGCATGGCCCTTGACTAGGCCGTGCACCTGCTGTAAGGGACTGATTCTTCCAATTTCTTCTATGCAAATGTCCCTCCTTGCTCCATTTTGTTCCATGCACTTCAATGACCATATTACTAGAAGTTTATACACCAATAATGCTTTGAAAACTTGTCAAATCCAAAAAACTACCACTAAGCATAATATCCACGTATAAAGAAACTAAAATGAACTAAGGTAAGCTAAAATGAGCTAGAACTAATGCAAAACAATACAAATATAAACTATAAATGACTATAAATTAGTCATTTGTCATTTCCTTTCAAATATAAGCCCCCTGATTTTTGCTACGAAAGGCCTAATATTTCTCAAAGATCAGTCTCGAATGTTGGTCGCAAAAGTCCCAGTGTTGTGCAAGAGTGAAACTTTAACCAAATTGCCAATTCATAACAACTTCATGCTCTAAAGTTTCAACCGTAGGGACTTAACTGTCATTGAGAGTTGCTCTAACGTTTGATGTTTTGTTGTGGAAAGTAAATCACGTGTTCTAACATTCAATACCCTTTTCTTGGGGAATCAACTCTCTTTGAGAGTTGTTTGGCCACACACAGGCCATTCAAACAACTTCATGATCTAAAGTTTATTTTTTTTGGAATTTTTTTTTGGAATTGTTTTTTAGGGAATTTTGAATGGACTTGTTAAATAGCTATAATTTATTTCATACAATTATTTCATCATCCCACCATCTTCACCACCATCAACACCAAGGAGATCTAACCTCTGTTGAATAATCCACATTTTTCAAAATTTAAACACGTCGATAATTCATCTCATTAAAAATTGAATTAGTACCAATCATCAATCTGTTTATTAATCTCAAAACCCTAGGTCGGAGAAAATCCCAATATTTCTTTGAAATTGCAAACCCACTTGAAAATCATCAATTGTTTGCTTGCATACAGAAATTGATGGTCGATTTTGAAATTATGTTTAAACATGGGAGAATTAGGTGTAGAAAGTATAAAGATCAATGGCAGAGGTGGTAGCCGGAGAAGAGAACAGAGACGAGTTGACAGGGGCTGGCTCAGGCTGGGTTCGACATCGGACACCGCGTCACGGCTCCCCTGCCTTCCTTGCTATGCACATCCTCTTCATCACAACTTCTAGGCCAAGAGAGTTTTATAGCACCGGTGGAAAGCGACGGCGAGGTGCAGGCTATGGGAAGGGGAGTGGGGACGACGGGTACGAAGGTAAGGCAAATGATTAGGGATTAAGGGCTTTTAATATTAGTTCTTTCTGTAAGAGAAATAAACAAGACTTGATGAGAAAAGCAAGCAATCACAAAAACACAGATTTGTGTAGTTCACCAGCTTGGCTACGTCCACGGGCGGAGGGAGAATATATTATTAATATGGAGATCACATATACAAATCACATTAATCTAGTTGCATGAATTATTGATCACAATAATTCATGACTGTGCAAACCTTAGATCTAGAATTACAGATTTGGAACTTCTGTCTAACTTCTTGAGCATCTTCAACTACTCTCTAGTTCTAGCTCTAGTTGACAAGTTTACAAGTTTATTATTATGCCAGGGAGAGGGTTGTATTTATAGTCACATAAATAACTAAAACCCTAAAAGGAGAAGGAATCCTATTTCTTGTGTACAAAGTAATTCTATTCTTATTAGGAAACAACTTTCCTAATTCTTGAACAATTTCTTATACCAATAAGAAACCTAATTAAACCTTAATCCTTATATCAAAAGGATTTCCTTTTTCTTAGTCCCAGGAATTACCGAACTTGTTAGGGATCTATCCTTAACCAATACGCATATTGATTCAAATGCATATTTCCAACACTTTCTATTCCAGATTTGGGTGAATGAAGATGAGTTGTACTATTTCAATAATGTTTCATCGTAAATAACCTCCAACTTTGCTTCTATTTTTTTTTAATCTATGGAATAATATTGTTTATTTTAAATTTTACACTCCTAATTTAATAACCAAACTACGTCGTTTCAAGCTCATCAAATGGTTTCCTACATTAACAAATTTATTTGGATATTTTCACGTGTATTTATCATATTGCCAAATAAGCTACCTAGTCAACATTTTCGTTAAATTTTGGACGGAAAGTTGATGGTGGTCAAATATCCCCACATTTTTTGTGAGTTTAAGGACAATGATGTCAATTATCGACGTTAAGGGCATATCTGCATCTGATCCCTAAGTTTTAGGGCATATTTATGTATTTTCCCGACTTTAAAACAACTAATCCGTATATTTAAAAATAAGACTTTTTATAACTTATTATAGAACAACTAGTTTCTCTCAATGCCTAAATTTGATACTATTGGGAATGCCCACATATATCTCAGTTTTAATGTAATAGGATTTATTAGATTTGATTGATCCATCACATAAGCTTTATTTCATGGACTTTAGACCCACATGTAAGAAGTATTTATACTTCATTTTTTAGGTTGTCCATTGTTATAGAATAGGCTTAGAAATAGGGCAAGAAGATCAAGATTCAAGAAAAATCACTCAGTGAGTTTGAGCCGCGCATATGCGCCTCCTGCGCCACGCGCCATGCGCCTTTCTTTATTCGCGCCATGCGCCTTTCAGAGCGCACGCATAAGGATTTCTTCCTAGCTATGATACGCGCCTCTGCGCCCCTTGGTTTAGCGTACACATACTGTGCGCCTCTTGGCTCAACGCGCCTCAAAGTGTTTATTCAACACTCAGTGATTTATTGAAGATTCAAAGACTTGAAGAGAATTCAAATTACGCCAATGATCCAACGGTGGTTAAAAGATGCATATGCGCCTAATCTGTTGACACGTGTCCACAACGGTCACATTTATGTTGAGTGTCAAAATGGCCATAATATATGCATGCTCCAATCAACGAGCGACATCACATCTTATCCACAAGGATCTCCAACGGCTAGTTTTTGGAAGTTCACTATAAATACCCCATAACTTCAACATTTTGAAGTTGCTGAGTTTTGCTAAGAATTTCAAGAATTTCTCTCTCAAAGCATTTGTTGAAGATTTGAAGATTGCCTTTGTTTTTCCAGAATTCCTCAAGAACATCTTCATACCTTCATCCTTAGCCCAGATCTTCAAGCTATACACTTTAGTTTCATTGTGCTCTAAATCATAAACATCTAAAGAGCCTTGATACTAAAATCACACACGCACCTCTTTAAGTTTGATCACTTAGATCCTTCTTTTAGACATACACCGGTTATTTTTGGATTTGTTCATTCATAGAATATTAGATCTTGAGTTAGTGTAGAAGCTCAAAAGTTGTAATTTGTAACACTCTCTCATAATATAAGATCTCCATTAGAAATCCAAGACTAACCATCTTGGTAGAGGACGTAGATCTTTCATTGATCGAACCTCTCCAAATAGCTTGTGTTATTATCTTGTCATTTACTTTCAAGTTATTATCTTCACTCACTACTTGATTGTTTACTCATTGTAGATTGATTGATCTGAATTGTGTTGTGTCGTTAACTCATTTGCCTTAGTTTCTTATTTCACCCACTTTGAGCCAAAATACTTAGAGTGTGTGTGCGCCCCCTTTATCATACTTTGCGCCTATTTACATTACTAAATTCCGCTGTGCATTTCACTCACTCACTTAGGCGCATATCATAACGCTTATTTGATAAAGTGCGCATTTGCAATTGAGTTTATCAAGAGTACGAAAAGAATTTTAAAACAGCTATTCACCCCCCCCCCTCTAGATATTTTTCATACCCTTGTTGCCCTTTGGGACCAACAAGTGGTATCAGAGCAAACACCTTTATAAAACATTTTCGTTTTTCAAGCTTAACAGCTTGGGTGCCGATTCTAAATGGCAAACTCAAAACCTATGGCAACTGCAAACTACACTCACGTTCCGGTCTTTGATGAAGATCATTTTGACGTATGGAAATTCAGCATCTTAACTCATCTCAACTCAATCGATGAAAGACTTCATGACACCGTGGTTTATGGACCTTACATTCCTATGAAAGCGAATCCAAATCCGCGCACAAATGCTGTTCAACCAACCGTCAAGAAACCGAAAGAGGAATGGACTGAGGAAGAAACAAGAAGAGTTGCAAATGATGGCAAAGCAAGAAATATACTTCTAAGCACTCTAAGCACGGCTATGAAACAACAAGTCATGCATTGTGCAACCGCCAATGAGCTATGGGATGCTATTGAAGAGCATATTGAAGAGACACCGTCTGCAAGGAAAACAAGAAATATGAAGTTAAAAAAAGATTCAACAATTTCTCTCAACTCCCCGGTGAAACTTTAAGACAAACTTATGAACGCTACTGTGAAATTATAAATCTATGTATTTCACTTGGCATGAAGTTTTCTAACAAAGATTTGAATGTCAATTTTCTCCAAGCCTTTGGATCAAGATACCTACATAAATCCAGCGCTCTTGAAGACGCCGGAACTTTAGACGTTTGGACTTTAAGGAACCTTTATGCAAATCTCAAGGTTTATGAGCTCAAACTCCAACGAATCAGCGAAACTGAAGGAAAGTCAAAATCTATGGCTATGGTGGCGCACAGAGAAGCTGCGCCTGCACCTGCGCCTGCGCCTGCTCCTGCGCCTACTCATGATGATAAAAGTTCTGATCCCAAAATTTCTACTTCTGAGCTATTGGACATGGACGATGAAGACTTCGCTTTATTTGTGAAGAGATTCCAGAAGTTTAGAAAATTTACCAAGCCCGGCTCAACCAGCAAATTTCAAGGATCTACCAGCAGAGCTCCTCCAAAGTTCACGAGGAGCAGTGACTCAAAAAGAAAAGAAGACCTTGTTTGTTTTAATTGCAGGAAACCAGGACACTTTGCTTCAAGCTGCCCAACTCCAAAATTTGAATATATGCAGAAGAAGAGCAGCCATACTCCCAAGTTCACTCCCAAATTCACTCGACACAAGGGAATGGTTGCGGAAGAAGAAGCACCAGCAAATGAGCAGAACACTTGGATCGAAACAGACTCAGATGAGAGCGATGAGGATTCCGATGATGGACTCGTTTGTTTGATGGCAAATGATGATGAAGTTGATACTTATGATTCTGATGATGACTTCTCCAAGGATGTTCCCGATATGAATGCCTTGAATAAACCTATCAAGAAATCTGCAGGTTTTCAAGAAGTGAAAAGGAAGAAAGGACCAACCATCGGCGAGCTCGTTGAACAAGGATTTCTCACTCCGGCTCAAAGCGATGGTGGATTGTTATTCTCACGATGTGATCTTAGTGCAAGAAACAAGTTGAGAAAAGGAGCATACATTAGACCTCAAGTTGAACCAACTGCTCCAATCTCCAAAATCAATGATGATGAAGTGATTGCTGAACAAGAAAAATTGTTCAAAAAGGCTGAAAAGGTAATCACTAGATTTGATAGTATGAAGGAAGCTTTAGCACTATCATGTGATGAAATTTCCCAGCTTAAGACCGAGAAATCTCTACTTAAATCTGAACTCACCCTCCTTAAGGAGAATATAAAGAGCATGACTCCTCTTACTGTTAAAAACACTTTTCTAACAGAACAGAACTCACTTCTTAAAGTTCAAAACGATGAATTGGTTGCTCAAATTACTGATCTTAAAAAGATTACAAATGAGTGTTCCAATTCTCGTGTCACTATGGAGAATATATTTGAGTCCCAAAAAGTCAGTGGTGATAAAAGTGGCTTGGGATTCTCATCAACTAGTGACAACTTTAAATGTGATGTCTGTGCTGAAAGAGATAGTGAATTTACTAACCAGCAAACTTTTGAAATTCCCAAGGAAAAACATTCTAATTCAATGGGTAAAGGACAGGAAAAAGTCAAGAGACAAACATTCCATTATGTTTACCCAACGAAGCAATTTGGGAATGCTAAAGGAAAGATATAGCTACAGATGAACCATCTCCTAGCAAAATAATTCTTGAAAATAGGCGCGCTCCTTCTCCGAGTGCTCATTATGCGCCTAAGAGCCACGCGCCTCATCGCCGTGCGCCTCCTAGCCCTATGCGCCCTCTTAGAAAAAGCGCTCCAAAATTTCAAAAGAAAGATTTTGTTAAGGCTAATTCATCTGACCCAAAGAAGAATGCCATCCCTAAGAAAAGTAAAGAGTTTGTGAAAACTCACGTGATTGGTGGCTTTCATCACTGTTCCATTTGTGATTGTTCAGGACACAAGGCCATGGAATGCCTTTTGCGATTCACTCCCAATGCCAAAGGACGTAAAAATCCTAAGGTCAAGCAAGAGTGGGTTGTCAAAAGTTGCTAACCCTAGGACCCAAAAGGAATAAAGGGGACCTGCTTAAATGTCTATATTTCAGGTTCTTTGTTTCATGGCTGGATCTTCAAAAGCTAGAAATTATGAATAGATTCTCGATAGTGGGTGTTCAAGACACATGACTGGAGATGAATCCTTATTAGAAGATGTCCATGAAGAAAGAGGTCCCTCCGTAACATTTGGTGATAATAACAAAGGTCAAGTTGTTGCATATGGAAAGCTCAAGAAAGACAAAGTGTGCATTGAAAGAGTCTCACTCGTCGAAGGGCTCAAGCACAACTTATTATCCATATCTCAATTCTGCGACAAAGGATTAGAATGCCATTTTACTTCAACGCAATGTCTTATCAAGAATGGCAAAACTGGAGCTATCTTACTCACAGGATATCGTAAGACAAATATTTATATTATTGATTTCCATAGTATGAACTCTAGTACTAATCTTTGTTTTGTAGCAAAAAGTGTAAGCGAAAATAGTTGGTTGTGGCACAAGCGCTTAAGTCACTTGAACTTCAAGTATCTATCTAAACTCAGCAGGAATAATCTTGTCAAAGGACTTCCCAAGGTTGCTGATCATCATGACAAAAAGTGCGCCGCGTGTCAACTTGGCAAACAACCGAAGCAGTCATTTTCAAGCAAGTCAAATCCTTCAACCTCTAGATGTTTGCAACTGCTTCACATTGATCTATTTGGACCAGTTACCACCGCAAGTATTAGAAGAAACAAGTATACTCTAGTTATGGTGGATGATTATTCAAGATATACATGGGTGGAGATGATGATTACAAAAGATGATTGTTATGATATTCTCACTACCTTATTTCGACTGCTCCAAACCCAAAAAGAAGATGACATCGTTAGTGTTCGATCCGACAATGGAACAGAATTCAAAAACAACGGTGTTGCTCGATATTGTGAAGATCATGGGATAGATCACAACTTTTCAACCGCCGGAGTCCCTCAACAAAATGGCGTTGTTGAAAGAAAGAATAGGACGTTGATTGAAGCGGGAAAGACGATGATAGCTGAAGCTAAATTGCCTAAGTACTTTTGGGAAGAAGCTATCAACACTGCATGTTTTACTCAAAATCGTTCCCTCATCAACAAACTTCACAACAAGACTCCGTATGAACTTTGGCGTGGTAGAACTCCCAACATTGCATTCTTCAAGATCTTTGGTTGCAAATGTTATATCCTCTACAACGGAAACGAACATAGAGGTAAATTCGATGCCAAAGCCGACGAAGGTATTTTTGTTGGGTATGCCAAACACTCTAAAGCTTTTCGTGTTTTTAATAGATCTACATTAGTGATAGTTGAATCTGTACATGTTACATTTGATGAACATTCTCTCCTTGAGCCACATTTGGCTCCAAATGTTGCTGATGATTCTGTTGAGCTAAATGATACAGGTGCTCCTATTCATGTTGCGCCCACTCAAGATCAAATCTATCAACACAAGGAAATCCATCTACATCAAATGCGCTTAATTCAATTTATAATGTGCCTGGTGAATCCTTTATTGCGCCTCATTCCAATGATGCGCCTCATGATTCCTCTCACGCGCCTATTTCTACTGCTGCATCTGGTGTTAACCCAAATTTCGATTCTGAGCCAGTTCAACCCCCAAATTTTGATGATTTAGAATATGGTGAAGATGTACCAATTGAAGACCTTCAAGTTACTACGACTCAACCTAACTTACCCCCTGAAATTCGTGAAGTTAGAGGTCACCCAATCAATAATATCATTGGTGATCTAAACGTTGGTGTTCGTACAAGGAGATCTACAAACTTTGATGCTTACACTGCATTCATCTCTCAAATTGAACCAAAGAAGGCTGATGAAGCGCTCCAAGATCCTAATTGGGTTGTTGCAATGCAAGAAGAACTCAATCAATTTGAACGATGTAAGGTTTGGACTCTAGTTCCAAGACCAAATGATCATGGAGTGATTGGTACGAAATGGGTGTTCAGGAACAAGATGGATGAGAATGGAACCATCACAAGAAACAAGGCAAGATTGGTTGCACAAGGCTATAGGCAAGAAGAAGGAATTGACTACGATGAAACTTTTGCGCCCGTAGCAAGACTTGAAGCTATCAGATTATTTCTAGCTTACGCCGCTCACAAGAACTTCAAGTTATATCAAATGGATGTGAAGAGCGCGTTTCTAAATGGTGAACTCCAAGAACAAGTCTATGTAGCTCAACCACCTGGATTTGAAGATTCACAATTTCCAAATCATGTGTACAAACTCCAGAAAGCTTTGTATGGACTCAAGCAAGCACCAAGAGCATGGTACGATACACTATCCAAGTTTCTCATCGAAAAAGGCTTCACTCGCGGTAAAATCGATACAACTCTTTTCATTGCCAAACATAATGGTCATAAATTACTTGTTCAAATTTATGTTGATGATATTATATTTGGTTCTACTAATGAATTGTTGTGCAAGCGCTTTGAGAAACTAATGAAGAGCAAGTTTGAAATGAGCATGATGGGAGAACTCACATTCTTCCTCGGGCTTCAAATCAAGCAAATGAGTGAAGGCATTTTTATCAATCAAGCCAAATACACAAAGGACTTAATCAAGAAGTTTGGACTTGAGAACGCCAAAGCATACGATACTCCAATGGCCACCGGCAACAAACTCGACAAAGACTTAAAAGGTAAACGTGTTGATCAAACGCTCTATCGAGGTATGATTGGCTCACTCCTTTATCTTACTGCTAGTAGGCCTGATATTATGTTTAGTGTTTGTGTTTGTGCTCGTTATCAATCCGACCCTAGAGAAGCACACTTAATTGCTGTGAAACGTATTATAAGATATCTCTCCGGTACTGTTAACCTTGGACTTTGGTACACCAAAGATTCGAACTTTAAACTTGTAGGTTATTCAGATGCGGATTACGCAGCATGCACCATTGATAGGAAAAGCACTAGTGGGACTTGTCATTTCCTCGGATATCGACTTGTGTCATGGGCAAGTAAAAAACAAGCTTCTGTATCTGTCTCAACAACCGAAGCCGAATATATCGCTGCGGGAAGTTGTTGTTGTCAAATACTTTGGATGAAGCAGCAATTGGTGGACTATGATATCATCGAAGAAAATTGTCCCATCTACTGCGACAATACATCAACAATTGCGGTTTCTGAAAATCCTGTCATGCACTCCAAGACCAAACACATCGACATCAAATATCACTTCCTCAAAGACCACGTGGAGAAAGGAAATATTCATTTAGAATACGTGGGAACCGACTTTCAAATCGCCGACATTTTAATGAAAGCACTTGATGCGAAACGGTTTATATTCTTGAGAGGTGAAATGGGTATGCTTGAACTCAACTAAATTCAATATAATTTTGTCAATACTAATGATTTTATGTTTTGTTGAGTTATGAGTAAACTAGGTTCAAATGTTAAATCATTTCAAAGTTTCAAGGAAACTTCATGCGCCATAAGATTCACTGTGCGCGCCTCACTATCCTGCGCGCCTAGCATCAAATGCGCGCCTAACGCTTATGCGCGCTCAAACATCTCTGCGCGCCTATTACGTAATGCTATCTATATCATTCTGCGCGCCTTGATGAGTAATGCGCCCCTTCATGCGCGCATTAACTATTGCGGCTCATTCAATGCTCAAACATTTAATTTCAATAATTGAACGCATTAAAGTTTCACAAGTACCAGGTATGATTGTTCTTATTTATTGTAGGAATCTATGTCTTTTGACATTCCTTTAATTGTTCAAGGGTACTTGTGCAATTAAATTTTTCCCTCGTTTTACGTTTTTCGAAAAATTTTATTTTCTGGGAATATATTTCGTGCACCCCAAACTTACACCAAAATAGATGTTTTTGGTGTTTGTGCAAAAATTAGTCAAAATTGCTCATACACTTAAAGGGAAAGTGGAGCAGTTTTTCAAAAACCAAGATGTCACATCAATCTTACTTTGTGTCATTCTGCATTTAATGCTCTTCAAATCACAAAACCCTCATAAATGCGCCGGTAATGATAAGCCGTCTTTCAAAATCCCTCATTAATGCACATCTTTTCAACTTCCTATCTTTTTAAATTTTTGACCCTATTTTTTCCATATCAGTGCAAAATTTTAAACCTAACCTATATATATTCATCATCACCTACACTCTCTCCTACCAACTCTCTCTTCTCTCTCTCGTCTCTCTCTCCCCGACTATCACTCTCTCTCTCTACCTTCATCATCTTCCTCTCATTTTCTTCTTCATTTTCGCTCTATATATATATTTATGGGTCCTAAGAAAGCATCAACATCTACACAAGACGAAATGGTATGAATTCTCAACCCTTAAACTCCTAAATTTCTGAATTTTTTTTTCGTTTTTCGTAATTATGTGTTCTTCGTTTTTGTTTAAAACCCGGATTCGTTTTTCTTTGATTTTTCTTGTTTCGGTGATCCGTTTTCTATATCGTTTGTTGGGTTGTGTTCATTTTATGATTTCGAATCTTTTGTATCCAACATTTTTACGATCAATGCTTTCATCTTTGCGAATCTAAATTTTTGGTTTTCTAAACTTTTCAAATTTTCGGTTCTTCTTTTGTTCATTGTGCTTTCATTGTTGATTTGTTCATGTTTTTGTTTACATATTTAGATTCCTCGTTGTCATGCGGTCATTTTGATATATTATTTGTTTGTTTTGGTGAAGTTTCATGATTTTCGTGTTCTTGGTGTTCTTCGAGCATTCAAGGGTCGTTCTTCGTGTTCTTCGTCATTCTTGCATGTTTTGGTCTCTAAAATTTTCTATCTTGTTTTCGAAAATTTGCACTTTTTGATTCTCATTGCTTGCATATGTATGTTTGCATGTGTTTGTGTGCTCTTGCGTGTTTTTGCAAAGTCAAAATTTTCACACGATATGCGCCTATATACATCATTATGCGCCTAATTTCTTTTATGCACCTGAATGCTTTCTGCGCCTCTACTTGTATATGCGCCTAAATCATTCTGCGCCTACCTAACTTTGTACTTAGTCAAATTTCGTTGTTTTAATTTTTCCTTAGTATTTACATAGAACCATAATATGAGCCTTGTAACACTATGCGCCTTTAAAATTTCATGCGCCTAATCCAATCATGCGCCTTGTTTCTCTATGTTTTTGTACGCCTGATTCTATTATGCGCCTCTCAATTCTTTACGCGCCTATGTTACTTTGATCATCTTATGTTTCTATGCGCCTCTGTCACTTCTAAAATCAATCAATGTTTATTTTTTTCAGGACCTTGCAAATTTCAAACTCGAAGAAACTCTTGATCTGTTAGAGTTATCTGGTGAAGTTATTGGAAGAGAGATCATTGAAACCTTGCGCGTTGCTGGTCTGCTCCCTTTATTCACTATGGATCAGACATTTTATTCTCCGCTCCTCGTGGATGAGTTCTTTTCAACCGCTGTTCTAGTGGAAATTGATGTTAATGGACGCACTCACTACAGGATTGAGGCTCGCATTCAAAATATAGACGTCCATATCTCCTCATCTGTGATTGGGCGTCCGATGACTTATTCTATTGACGATCAGAACAGGATGGCTGCTTCACTTCTGAATATTCTCACACTTCAAAATAATATCAAAACCACTGAAATTCGAGATGGTGGAGAACTCTTGACTCATATAGCGCACTTAGTGGGAACTTCTATTGTATTCAAAACCGGGAACGTGAACCGATTCACGGTGGAACAATGAGAATACACCGCTGCCATCATGGCCAAGGAGAAGCTTCACTGGCCTCACATTTTGTTCAAAACGTTGCGTGAGCAGATTGACAAGTATGTGAAGAACAAGAATGATGGAAAGACCAAGTTCCGCTCTCACTGCCTTCTTCTCACAAAACTTTTTCTAACTTATCCTGAGTTAGTCAAATTTTTGAATGAGAATCCTGAGTATAAAATTGATGATGTTCCAACTTTTGGAAAAGCGAACTTGGATCTCAAAAAGCGCAAAAAGAAGCCTGCAAAGCGCGCCAAGGGAATTCAGATCAAAACCGTTGAAGGCTTAATCGATGAAGAAACCGAATCAGATGATGCGCCAGTTCTTAAAGGCGCACCAATAAAGAAAAGCGCAGTAACTTCAAGCGCAACTCAACGCGCTGATCCCGTGCCAGAAGCAGAGAAAAGCAAAGGAAAACGGGTGGTTGATGACCCTCCTCGTGCGCCTATCAAACGCACCAGATTTGAATCTGATAAAGATCGTGATCTAAGGCTAGCGCAGGAAGCCAGCAGACTTGAGGCTCAAAGGAAAAGAGATGAAGATTTTCAAGCCAAGCAAGCTGCTGAGTCAGAAAAGCTAGAGCGCAAGAAAGGCGCTGGTTCAAGCGCTGATGTTGAGAAAGGCCCTTCTGTTCCTGCGCCTACCCAGCACGCGCCTACTCAACGCGCCCCCGCTCCCCGTGCGCCTCCTGTCCTCAAAGTTCAACAGACCAAAGTATTAAGGGAACAACTCCATTCTGATCTTTTTGGCGATGATATTTCAGACATAGATGAACCATTTCAGGGGGAGCAAGAGACCATTCCTCAGCGCACTCCTTCTCTAATTGCGCCTCCACCTCTTTCTGGACCAGATCTAATCACAACGGAAACAGTTGGTGATGAATCTGAAGATGACTATGCGTCTCCTACTCTTTCACCTCCTCATGCGCCTCAACCTCCTATTGCGCCTCTACAAACTAATGCGCCCCAGTCAACCCCTGCGCCTCCTCCATCTGCTCCAGATTTGAGTGAGGTACTTTCTATTCTTCAATCTTTGCAGCAGGGGCAAGCAAATTTAGAGCAAGGCCAGACGCATATAAAGTCTCAGGACTGATCAATCAGATCATTGGGAGATGAATTCACTCAAGGACAAACTTTCTGCTCCTACTCCTCTGGCGCAGACTCAGGTACAACCTCATTCTGATCAGGCGCAAACCACATCTTCTGTGCCTACTTTCATACCTCAGTCTGCTGCGTCTCAATCCAACATGAACGTGTTAGTATCAAAGTTGGATGTTTTGAAAGAATTGGTCGTTACTCACTTCACTGCTGCTCACTCAAGCTCAGACAGACGCGCTAAGCACATTTCTTCTGACATTATCACGGCTCAAAATGCCATTGAAGCTCATCTTCAAATCTTAGAAGAAAATATTTCGCAGCAGCAGCAAATAACTCAGCGCTCCATTGATGAGTATCAAAACATCAATGTGAATCACTTGAGTTACATCAGAGACGGTGTCACTGCCACTCACTCTAGCGTCACTGACACTCAGGGCTTAGCGAACCGTAGTCATCAGCTTGCAAAGCAAATTCAGCGCTCCGTTTCAGAGATCGTTGAAGGATTGAAGGACGATGACGCGCCTCCCAACCCTTAGTTTCTATTTGTTTGTAAGTTATTAGAATCTTTTGTGATAGAAACTACACTTTTGTGTTAGTGATTTAGTGCTTACTTGTTTTAGCACCTTTTGTTTTTGTTCTATTCAAAACTTGAAATCTGTAACTCCTACACCCCAAGTTTTAATGAGAACAATGCATCACTTATTATCAAACCTTGTTCACTCAAACTCCTTGTTTGTAGAACAATGAATATTGTTTAAAACCATATGCATCATATTTGAATGTTTCATACTTTCATGCATTGAGTTTAAAACTTGGTTTAAACACATTTCAAAACTAAAATTCATATATCATTTTGAATGTGTTGAAGTATTATTTCTATCTTTCCATATGTAATGCTTTATCCTTATTGGAATAGATTAGAAATCTCTATCTTGGACTAGTGTGTGCATTAACTTGAGACATGATTTATCAAAGATATTTGTTTGAACATGTTTTTATCAAGTATAATGTTTGTCCTTGATATAGTAGGTAATGGCATCAATCAAATAGGGGGAGATTGTTGGGTATGCCCACATATATCTCAGTTTTAATGTAATAGGATTTATTAGATTTGATTGATCAATCACCTAAGTTTTATTTCATGGACTTTAGACCCACATGTAAGAAGTATTTATACTTCATTTTTTAGGTTGTCCATTGTTATAGAATAGGCTTAGAAATAGGGCAAGAAGATCAAGATTCAAGAAAAATCACTCAGTGAGTTTAAGCCGCGCATATGCGCCTCCTGCGCCATGCGCCTTTCTTTATTCGCGCCATGCGCCTTTCAGAGCGCGCGCATAAGGATTTCTTCCTAGCTATGATACGCGCCTCTGCACCCCTTGGTTTAGCGCACACATACTGTGCGCCTCTTGGCTCAACGCGCCTCAAAGTGTTTATTCAACACTCAGTGATTTATTGAAGATTCAAAGACTTGAAGAGAATTCAAATTACGCCAATGATCCAACGGTGGTTAAAAGATGCATATGCGACTAATCTGTTGACACGTGTCCACAACGGTCACATTTATGTTGAGTGTCAAAATGGCCATAATATATGCATGCTCCAATCAACGAGCGACAGCACATCTTATCCACAAGGATCTCCAACGGCTAGTTTTTGGAAGTTCACTATAAATACCCCATAACTTCAACATTTTGAAGTTGCTGAGTTTTGCTAAGAATTTCAAGAATTTCTCTCTCAAAGCATTTGTTGAAGATTTGAAGATTGCCTTTGTTTTTCCAGAATTCCTCAAGAACATCTTCATACCTTCATCCTTAGCCCAGATCTTCAAGCTATACACTTTAGTTTCATTGTGCTCTAAATCATAAAGATCTAAAGAGCCTTGATACTAAAATCACACACGCACCTCTTTAAGTTTGATCACTTAGATCCTTCTTTTAGACATACACCAGTTATTGTTTTGGATTTGTTCATTCATAGAATATTAGATCTTGAGTTAGTGTAGAAGCTCAAAAGTTGTAATTTGTAACACTCTCTCATAATATAAGATCTCCATTAGAAATCCAAGACTAACCATCTTGGTAGAGGACGTAGATCTTTCATTGATCGAACCTCTCCAAATAGCTTGTGTTATTATCTTGTCATTTACTTTCAAGTTATTATCTTCACTCACTACTTGATTGTTTACTCATTGTAGATTGATTGATCTGAATTGTGTTGTGTTGTTAACTCATTTGCCTTAGTTTCTTATTTCACCCACTTTGAGCCAAAATACTTAGAGTGTGTGTGCGCCCCCTTTATCATACTTTGCGCCTATTTACATTACTAAATTCCGCTGTGCATTTCACTCACTCACTTAGGCGCATATCATAACGCTTATTTGATAAAGTGCGCATTTGCAATTGAGTTTATCAAGAGTACGAAAAGAATTTTAAAACAGCTATTCACCCCCCTCTAGCTATTTTTCATACCCTTGTTGCCCTTTGGGACCAACAGATACAAGTTAGGGTGTTTTTTCTATACCATCTCTACTCCAAACTAGAGGCAGGAGTGGCAGAAAATCTATAATACAATAGAGCTCAGTTTTAATCGCCTATTGACAAAGGATAAAGAGGGGTGGAGATTAATTCGCAGCCGCTCTAATCCGACGACGATGCACCATGAGGTCGTTGAGCGGTTCCAAAAACCCTCCCACGATCGATCTCTTCTCTAGTTGGTGACGATGACGAGAGAAACCTAACGATTATTAGAACCACTCGTTGATTTCCGTCAGCTTAGAGCAGTTATCAATCAATAGCGCAATTGAGATTGAGAGGGAGTCGAATGCCTCATGGTGGCTTCTATATCTTGTCATCGTCACCAACCAGAGAAAAGAGATTGATCATGAGAGGGTTTTGGAACCGCTCAACAACCGCATGGTTCATCGCCGTCGGATTAGAGCGTTTGCCAATTAATCTCCACCCCTCTTTATCCCAACACAATAAACAACGGTTGTAATTTATCCATACATATGTTTGATTAAGATTTTTTTCAAAATTACAGTTTATCACCTTCAGTTTCTCTCATTTAAAAATATACCCCTCCAATTTAATACATTACATTTTGGCCCCCACTCTTTTCTATTTTCAAGTCAATCCCTACACTTACTTCTATTACAAACACATCAAATAAAGAAAAAATAACAAAGAAAGGTCGAGATTCACCAAAAAAGATATTCAACGCTAGGAATTTTCTAAAAGAGTAAACGACCAAAATGACCCGCGTACTATATGAATTCAACCAATTGAGTAAACTCCTTTTCCGCCCCTCGTACTATGGCCCCAACATCAATTTGACACTCGTACTATTGAAACAACAAATGTATGATGCGTACTATAGTTTTATTAGCAATATTAACCAATTTACTATTCATTTGTTAACTTTTTTTAACGAACATTATTTTTTTAACGGGCATTAATTTATTTTAACAAAACTAACTTTTGGGGCGATTTTTGAGTTTTTCGCCGGATTTGCGCCGTCGGCCATATCTCCGTCACCGCTGATTATTTTACTGATCCCAACGGTCAATATGAGCGCCTGAGTGATGCGAACATACCCCAGAAATTTGACGACGATCCAACGGTTAATGAAGCAAGAATTTGATTTTTAATATAGCGAATTTTTGGAGATTTTCGCCAGTTTTCGCCGCCGGCCATTTCTCCCTCTCCGGCAATTATTTGGAAGATCCCAACGGTCATCATGTGTGCCTAGGGGATGCGACCAAATCCCAGAAGTTTCACGACGATCCAACGGTTAACGAAGTCGGAATTCGATTTTTACATATGCGATTTGGTTTTGATGGAGATAACAAAAGTTAGTTATAAATTAATGCTCGTTAAAAAAATAACGTGTGTTAAAAAAAGTTAACGACTGAATAGTAAATTGGTTAATTTTGCTAATAAAACTATAGTAGGCATCATACATTGTTGTTTCATAGTACGAGTGTCAAATTGATGTTGGGGCCATAGTACGAGGGGCGGAAAAGTAGTTTACTCTCAACGAATTTGACCCGCGTACTATCTAAACTACCGAATCAACATGCGTACTATGCATAAATCAACCAAATCAACCCAAATCGTTAGTATATGATAATAAATGTTAACGAATGTTATAAACTTAATGAACATTCCGATCAAAAGGGTCTAAATATAAATAACTGAACTAGAGACCACAATTTTTTTTATCTAAAATATAAAGGGGCTGTTGAATATCAAAACTTAAAGACAGAGTAAGTATAATTATATTTATCTCAATTTTTTTTATTGTTTCTATCAATTAAAGCCCCACCATCCAGCCACCCATTACCATGTTCACCACCATCATCTTCACCCACCCTATGCACCACTAGCACCACCATCAGGAGTACTATCATCACCATCAACACCATTTGTGTAAATTTTCATGTTCTACAAAATGCCAGATTATAGAGATTCATCAAGAACCAAAATCCATTTCCAGTTTTAAAAACAAGAACAAAATTCCATCTTCAGTTCAAAAAAAAAAAAAAAAAAAGAATACATAGATTGTGTTGCTTCGTAAGATCCAAAATTAACAACAATGGCTGAACAACCCAAATAAAATGATATTTAGATTAATCAAGATCTTTAGCAGTCAAAAACTGCGATGTCGGCTTCACCTTTCAAAGCCAGATCTTCAAAATCTTCAAAATTTCCAGCATTCAAACCCAGATCTTCAAAATCTTCAAAATTTCCAGCATTCAAACCCAGATAAAAAGAATCTTCAAATTAAGAAGAAATCAAAATCTGCAATCTCGGCTTCAACTTCGAAATTTAAACCAACGCACACACAAAACATTAAAAAATCAGCATGAACCGGTATATGTACCGATAAATATAAAAAAATCGTTAAAATCTAAGATGGGTAAATAGGTTGCAGAGGAGGCCTCAGACTGGTGAGGAGCAGGCCTGGTGAGAGAGAAGGTTGCGGTGAGGGAGACGTCGAAGGAGGGAAAAGATGGGGCGAGGGAGGCGGGTTTGAGAGGAAATCGGGGACTGGGTGATGTGTAGGGAGGAAGAAGCGACCATGGTAGTGGGTGATTGACGAGCCAAGGAGAATCGACCCAGAAGGCCGTTGCCGGAGGAGAAGCCGGTGGAAAGGAAAGGGTGGGTGTGCGACCGGTGGGGAAAATAATGAGTTTTTTTTTTTTTTTCCTTTTTCCGTTTTTTGTGAAGTGAAAGGGGGATGGGGTGTAAAAGGCAGTATAAAAAGTATAAAAGGAATGAGGGGGTGTGATTGTAAATTGATATTTCAATTTTCAATGTCTTTAGTTTAATAAATTACAGATTAACGCCTTTTGATTGTAATATTTGTTATGTTTTTAACATTTGTTAACATTTATTAACGTATACTAACGATTTGGGTTAATTTGGTTGATTTATGCATAGTACGCAGGTTGATTTGGTAGTTTAGATAGTACGCGGGTCAAATTGGTTGAATTCATATTGTACGCGGGTCATTTTAGTCGTTTACTCTTTTCTAAAAGTTACACTCTACCCCCTTCAACTGGAGATGGGCATAAGGATAGCCCGGCCCAGTCCGGTCCTTGTTTGATCAAACCAGGGGTAAACGGGCTTTAGCCCGCCCGTGGTGTGTGAGCACGCGGGCTAAACCCGGTCCGGCCCTCTTGCAAGTCCCTAGCCCAGCCCGCCCTTAAACCCTAGGGTTTTACCCAACGGTTTTTTTTTTTTTAGTTATTTTTTTTAAATCTGAGAAAATAGAAAAAATAAAAAAATTATTAAAGTCATTACAATTTAATTTATAGTTTAGTAAAAATATAAATGACTTAACAATATTAGTATATTGTTAAAGAAAATTAAAATAGTGAAATAAGTTTAAAATTTTAATGAATAAAATTGTTAGAATATTAAACATACTTTATTTAATGAATAAAATTATTAAAAATTATATACTCCATTATAATAGTGAAATAAGAGTATTTTGGACAGAAATTCAAAATACAAATAAAAAAAAAAGTTTTTAGACGAGCCAAACGGGTTTTCAAACCCGCATGCTAAGCCTGGTCCGTTTGCAAATAGTGAGGTCCGACCCGTCCGCTTAATACACGGGGTAAGACCGGATTTTGTCGCGGCTTCACGGGTACGGGCTTGGCGGGCCACCGGGCGACCGCGGGTTTATTTCCAAAATGCCCATCTCCACCTTCAACTTCTTTTATTTTAAAGTAATCCCTGAAAACTGAGACATTGCGTTTAAGCCCCTATTTTTATCTTATCTTCAAATCACCCCCCCCCCCAACGTTCGTAGGTTAAACTTACGCTCAGGATTTTTTGGAAAGTTACACTTTACTCCATCAACCTCTTTTGTTTTAAAATCAATCCTTGAAATTTTAGACACTGCATTTAAGCCCCTAATTTTTCCTTTTCTTCCAATCAAACCCCAACTTTCATTAGTTACATTTTACCCCTTACTCTTCTCTTATTTGCAAATAAGTCCAAAAACTTTCAAAAACCAACCGAATCTATAACAGTTTGGGAAGTAAGAAATGGCCCGTACCTTCGCACAGTTCTTTTTTTCGACGGAGAGGCTTAAACCTAACCTGCTCAAGATGCCGCCTTTGGCCGCACGGGTTTGATACTAGTGAACTGACAATAAACGAAGTGATGATCAGAAGACTTTATATTGATATCCAGAATCGTTTGAGAAGTTTCGATTATTTACAAAAATGTCACCGCGCATTTTTTAAAGAAGTTCCACATATTTTAAAAAAATATCACCGAAACACGTTTTTTCCTGGGATTTACGTAAAACGCGTTTTACGCAAGATTTTGGCTTTATCCACGTCTTGTATGATCAAGATTTTTTTCAAAATTACAGTTACCACCTTCAGTTTCTCTCAGTTACAAATCTACCCCTCCAATCTAATACATTACATTTTCAACCCCTCTTTTTCTATATTCAAGTCAATCCCTACACTTATCTATATTACAAACACATCAAATAAAGACAAACTAACAAAGAAAGGTTGAGATTCATCAAAAAATCATTCTACGGCCAGAAATTTTCTAAAAGTTATACTTTACCCCTTAAACATATTTTATTTTAAAACTAATCCCTAAAAACTGACACACTGCATTTAAGCCCCTAATTTTATCTTATCCTCAAATCAGCCCCCAACTTTTGCAAGTTACACTTATGCTCAAGATTTTTTGGAAAGTTACACTTTACTCCATCAACCTCTTGTTTTAAAATCAATCCTTTGAATTTTACACACTGCGTTTAAGCCCCTAATTTTTCCTTTTCTTCCAATCAAACCCCAACTTTTGTTGGTTATATTTTACCCCCCTACTCATATCTTATTTGCAAATAAGTCTAAAACTTCCAATAACCAACGTAATGTGCAAGAGTTTGGGAAGTACGAAATGGCCCGTTCCTTCACATTTATTTTTTTCGACGCACACTTAGACCTGCTTAAGATGTCGCTTGAGCAAAAACCCTAGGTTGATACTAGTGAACCGACAATAAAGGAAGTGATGATCAGATACTGTTTTATTAATTTCGCCCATCCGATTTTCTTCTTGAAAATAACCAAAAACAAAACAACCGAAAGTCACCAAGTTAAAAACAAAAACAAATTACAAAATTACGTACGAAATCTCAAAAAAAAAAAAAAACACAAAAAGTCATAAATCTAATCATCACGACTTGTGATTTTTTCCTTTTCCAGCAGATTTAACACACGATTTAACCAACTGCTTCAACCCCTTCTTCTTCTTACTCTTCTCCGGCGTCGTCGACAACATAATCGGCGTCAAACTCTCCTTATTATTCTCTTTCTTCTCCAATTCCTTCTCCATCTCCAAGCATATCTTCAACACTCGATCCTCCACCTGTACCAGCCTCTCAATCAACGTCCCTTTCATCTCCGTCTCCATTATCACGTCGTCGATCGGCCGGCAATGCTTCTCCATACTCCTCGGCGAGAAATCCACCGACGAATGATGATCGTCGCTGTTTAACGTCCCACTCGACGCGCACGAGCTCTTCGCCGGCGATCTGTAACTCCCTCCTCCTCCTCTGATTTCCTCCAATTGCCGGACGATGTTGTCCAGACGGTCTAGTCTCGATAACATCGGCTCTTCAACCACCGCCATTGATTTCTCCGGCCGGCAAAATATTGGTACGTGTTAATCTAAATTTTGGCACGGTAATTGTGTGTGTGAATTTTGGTGGGAAAATCGTTGGTCGGTTTGGGGATTTATAGGGAGGGATCTGGTGTGGCGGTGGCGGGGTGTGTGCTGTAATGGGAGGGAGACACGTGTTTAGAGATGAGGGAGGTGTTGGAGAAAGGGATGTCCACGTAGCGTTTGATGTCAGATTTTGATAACTACTGATGACGGGATCGATAGCCGGTATTTGTTTTCGGGATCATCATCATATGATTTTCATGCTAAGTTGAGGAAGTCTTGTGTGAGACGGTCTCACTCATGAGACGGATCTTGACAAAAGAGGAAATGGGCTTACCCCGTCCCATCCATAGGGGGGAAAACATTTAATCTCTCAAGGAGATCCGTCTCACGTGTGAGACCGTCTCATACAAGTTTTTGTGTGCTAAGTTTATGGGAAAGATGATAGGAGGAAAATGTTACATTTACACTAAGTATAGAATCTTTCTATACACTACAAATACTATAATGCCAAGTGTCTTAGATGGACCTCATAGAAAAATATTTTTTAAATAAATTTTTGAAAGCCTAATCTGTTTTTTTTTTTTTTTTTTTTTTTCTAAAAAAAAATAAAATTCAAATCTAGACAACTTAATTAATGAGCTCTTCTTTCCATGTTCTTTCCACAT
The DNA here is from genome assembly GCA_026119855.1 of Campanula takesimana. Classification (NCBI taxonomy): domain Eukaryota; kingdom Viridiplantae; phylum Streptophyta; class Magnoliopsida; order Asterales; family Campanulaceae; genus Campanula; species Campanula takesimana. The sequence goes on along the minus strand of JAOWBW010000607.1, from coordinate 700,524 downwards.
CCTCCATAAAAAATTTACAATCTCTCATTTTTGGAATTATTACTCAACCAAATTTTTAACATTTTTATTTTTATTATCTAAATTCATACTATATTCAGATTTATTTATTTAGAAAAAAATTAAAGTTTTTTTTTTTTTTTTTTTTTTTTTTTTTTTTTTTTGGTGTTCTTGATCAATATTCGCCATCCTTTTAGTTTTAGCACAAAAAAATGAAATGTGTGGTTAATATTAAACTTTGTATTAAATAATAATTGAATATAAAACATTGATTAAATAATTAAATTATTGTTTCAAAAAAAAATGAATTATGGCTTTGTAGTCTTTGGAAATATGATTAGAATTGATCTTTCAAGAGAGTGAATGGTGTGTAATGATTTAGTGGGTTGGGAAAATGGTGAGCCATTGATATTTAATGAGATAGACGGTCAAGATTAAGTAGAAGGTTTTTTATTTTTTAATGATCCATGTGAATCTTTTGATGAATGGTTGACACTTCATTATTGTATATCTTTTCTTTTTTAAAAACAAACTATTATTATCAATACTATTACTGATCATTTAATAGAAAAATAATACTTATGTTTCAAAACAAAATAAATATCTAGTAATAATAATGAAAATAATGGAATATCTAATATTAAAATTTATAATGATTAATAATAATAAATAAATAATTATAATAAAATAATAATGATTGAAAGTCTTATTACAAAAAATTGATAATACTCATTAATAATTAATAATGATAATAATTAAATAATTAAAATATTAATAATTTGATATTTAGTAACAAATAATGATCATAGTCACTAAGCACTGCTACCATCACCTGATCACAACCATCCTACTACCATTACAAACACAACCGCCACCAACAACGACACCACCATCATTATACCACCGTCACTACTTATACCACCATCTCTACACCTACCAAAAAACACCATCTTATCTAAGGCTCCATAGTATATGCGGTATGGCTGTGTGGTCTTGTGGTTCGATCTCGCGGTTCAGATTCGATCTAGAGGGGTCAAACCACCATCTCACCACCATCCACTACGACTATTAACATAATTAAATATTTTTTGGTAAAATAATTAAATTGGGAATATAAAAAAAGTATTTTCATATAATTAAATATTATAGGACTATCATTTTGGGACAGAAGGAGTATACAACATATGAGCCGGTATTTTGTGCGGCCGCCGCACGGCGTGCGACGGCTCCATTCGAGCCGCCAAGCTGAGTCGAACTATTTTTTTTTACCCCACAAAATTTTTTTCCCTCCCTTTTTTTGCTCGCCAACAAAAGTAACACTTTTTATTAAAGATAGTAATATTTTTTTTATACAAATGTAACACATTTTTTTCAACAATGTACCACACAACTTTGCTGAAATGTAACAACTTTTATTGAGAAAGTAACAATTGAAAGGCAAACGATTATATACGTGAATTTAAAATGTACCACTTTTTATAAAAGAATGTACCACTCTTTTGTCATAAAAGAGTGTTATATCTCAGCTGACGAGCAACTCAATTTTTTGTGTTTTAAAAAAATATGTTTTTTATAAAAAATCAAACCATATCACGACCTATCTAGTTTGATTCGTCTCGTCGAGACGAACACGACAATATTTTTAAATTTTTTTCCGAGTTATAAATCTCAAGATATAACATTTTAATGTTATTGGAGGTTTTATTTTTTAAAGAATGCCACGTGTCATGTTTACATTTGTGGTGTATAGAAAGATTATGTACACTTAGTGTAAATGTATCAACTTCCAAGATGATATGGATTTACTTACTTTGTAGTCTTATCTAGAATCTTCTTGTGTTGCATCTGGGCGTCAGCGGTTTGAAGTCGCAATTTGGTTTGATTTTCAAGTACGAGTGATTTGCAGCGGTTTAAAATTGGCAAATCGCATAGTTTGGCTTGGTTTGTGCTTTTTCAAATCAAACTAAACCGAACTGAAAAAATCAAATCGTGGGACTGAACCGTCAGATCACAAATATTAACCATATATTGTATGTTTTTTAGGAACCATATATTTGTATGTTGAGTGATACTCACTTTGAATTATTAAAAAAATCTATATTACATTAGACCACTCTTAACACTTGTTTTTCATCTTATTCAATATTCATTTTATAGGGATACAGCTCCGTGGACCGCTCGTCGGGCCTGATAGGTGGTGGTAGGAAGATATGACTACAACTATGCCTAGTCTTGATAGCTGCATGAAAGAAGGCGGGTTCATCTCTCTCGACCAGTTCAGGTTCAAGGGGGTCTCGCGAAGTGCAGGATACTAGGCCGGCAAGACAAATGGATCGAGGATTTCTCTATATCATTTTTTATAATCGTTGTGGCACTGATAGAGAAAATCTCCCTCTAATTAAATTACCTAGCAAGTGTACTAGTTACCATTGTAGTAGTATGCACAAGCAAGGGTTGAATCCACAGAGACTTGAAGGATTAACAAGAATGTAAATTAAAACAGAAAAATAAAATATGGGGTTTTGGTTTTTGATTTATTTATAACTACTAAAGCAATAATTAAAATTAAACTAATAAAACAAATAAAATCATGATTAACTAATAGATTTACAAATTAGATTCACAAATACTTTCACTCCATGCTATGCTCCTAATGACAAGATCAATCTCATTCTTGGGTTCGTTCACAAAAGTAAGAATTGGGACGGTTAGGTCGTCGGATTGCAATTCTAATATTCCTATCAAATTATACTTTTCTATCACGTCCATATAATTTTCCAAGAATTCATGAAGTACTTAAGAACATGTGAACCTAGATCCTTTTGATTTCAATCACGGCATCAATTGAATCTAATTATCAAAATAGTGGTCAATGTATCAATGCCCGAGTCACTGTAACAATAGATACCCAGAAATTTTAAAGCCAATTTATATCTTAACATATAATTGAAACTAAAGAATTTAGTATGAAGAATATTTTGATAAACAAGAATAAGAAAGAATGAAAGAATTAAATCTATAGCATAGAGTTTAGTATTTATTACTACCAATTCACGAATCTCATAAATTAGCTACTAATAATACTAAAATCAAGAACAAGAAATAAATTAAAGAACATCAAAACCTGAATTAAATTGATGAATCCTTGTTACAATCTTGAATTCTTGACTAAAGTATGTCTCAAATAATGTGTATGAAGTGTTATATTTATACTTGGGCTAAGGATGTGCAAAAATAGGAAAAACCCTAGGATTTCGGGTTGAAAAAGGAGAAAATAAGTGCTGATGGCCAAAATTCCCAAGAAGCCCCTGAGATTTTTGAGTTTCCAGAAAAGCCCTCCAAAAATCCCCCAAAAGTCCTCAAGAAATTCTAGAAAAGTCCCTGGAAATTTGGAAATTACTGAAAAGCCTATCATAATTTGGATAATTCCTCAAAGGTCCCTAGAAATCTCCCTAAGGTCCCTGGCTATCTGTGCGGATGGAGTGTGCGGATGGAGGATAAGCAATATTGCTGGAATTTCTGGGTTGTGCCATGGTGTTGTACCAGTTGCTTCGCGGGTTGTACATTTTATGCGCAAACTTCCGGAGGCCATAACTTCTTCATACGAACTCTGATTTGGACGTGTAAACTATCGTTGGAAAGATATTTTCGATTACTATCCAATGGACTTGATTTCTAAGTGGTCACATCTATTTATATTTATTTTATGGTCCGTTCTTTATTCTCCTTTTTCGCACGTTAACGTACATGAATCCGTGCATTCTTTCGCTCCTTCCCTATACTCATAAACACTCAAAAAACCATCAAAACACCAAAGGTTGAAGCATCTAACAAGTCTTAGAAGTATATCATTTGGATGGGTAGAACACATCCATCAAATACCTCCAAACTTATATTTTGCTCGTCCTCTAGTAAAACAAAACAAAAATAAAACTCTAAAACTAAAAAAAAACTAAAAACAATAAAAAAAAATATTTTTGGGATGTTCTCATTACATATGGGAGTTGTTAGCCAAAAGTCTCAGGGTCCTTCACACAAGTGCCATAAAATAGGTACAATCATAAAACCAAATTGCAACACATACACACTACTAACTCGTTTGATTTTCCACCGCAGCATGATAGGATGAGTGATGTTGGTGATCAATGCGACCAAAATAAGATTAGTTTATATGATCACTTAAGTTAATGCTCTTAATTCACAAATAGGGATGGCAACGGGTCAGATACGGTCCGGATATAGCAAAACCCGTATCCGACCCGAGACCACATAGACCGTATCTGAACCCGTCCGTATCCGGATATGGATGAATCCGTATCCGCCCACTATTTTACTAATGCAAGCCCCAAATAATGCAAGCCCCAACTAAAATTGGGAAACCATCACACATAACTGAGGAAATTATCAAGAGCAACTGAATTTGAAAAAGCTAAGGAACAACACTGAGATCGATAGATTGATTACCTGGGATTTAAGGAATGTTCGTCGGAGAAGGTCGGAATGAAACTTCCGGATTCGCAAAATAACGAATGTCGGATTCGCATGAATGTGAAATCCAAATCAAAATCAAAATTAAATCGAAATCAAAATCAAATCGAAATCAAAATCGGGATTAGAAAATGAGAATCGAAACAAAAGAGATCATCACCTGAATGAGAATCGAAACGTTCGTCGGGGAAGTTCGGTCGTCTCTTCAATCGTCGGCGTCGGCCTCTCTTTCTTAGTCTTAACGGCGTCACCTCCGTAGTGATGGACGGAGCTGGATCTTCGCGTCGCCTGGTGGCTGAGGTCGGCGTCGGCGTCGCCCTATCTCTCTCATAGTCTTGACGGCGGGTTTGAAAGAAAACCCTACTGATTCTACCTCTCTCGCCTCACACTCACACACAGACACATACACAGTGTATATACAAATACAAGGGTGGGGTTGTAATTATAATTTAACATAAGGGTAAAATAGTAAATAACCATCCCCGGATTTAATACGGGTCGGATACGGGCGGATCTCGGACAGATACCGAACCCGTATCCGAACCCGCCGGATTTTAAAAATGTATTACCAAACCCACCCATCCCCGGTCGGATTGTCTCGGATACGGATCGGATTCGGTAAAATTGCTATCCCTATTCACAAATGATGATGACTATACCCAACCCCATTCAAGGACACTCATAATCATGTATACACAGTTGTCAACCCGGTTACCGATATTGAAAGAACATATGGCATAAAGTTTTGAACACAACAAACGTGCGAGGCTAGGTTCACGGTTACAAATGAAGGTAAGGACATACGAAGTTAAGAAAGTGGACTAAGAAGTCTTCTGCAATGTGTACATCCTCACAATATGTTAAACTCTCTGCTCACCAAATTCCCACACTGTCTCACCCCCAAACTTGAACTTTTATATAATTACATGGGGTGAGATATGTTTCCCTATTTATGTGGCCATTTTCTTTCCAATCATCACTTTAATATATTAAGGGAACAAGCTTTTTCTGTTTTTTTTTTTTTTTTTTTGACTTCACATAAGATAAAAGCGTGCTATTTACATATTTTTGCACACTATAACAATCACATTATTTTTGTGCTTGTCCCTTCTTTCTCATTACATAACTCCCTTTATAACTTTGGCCACATCCAATGTTTCACCAAATCATTCTCCCAATTCCGAACCATTAATTCTCATCATTCCCTAATCCAGATCCTCGTCAAGGTGGTCTAACATATTCTTAGTGCAAAAGGGTACGAAATCGGGTATCAAAAGAAGGTGAACGGAGGTCTTTAATGTGCCATTCTTTCCTGCATTATTAAGCTCAAAAGGGTTTTCTAACGATGATTTTATTTAGTGACTAGATAGACAAAACAAGGCCAACAAAAGGGTTTAGAAAAAAAATACCATAAATACCGAATAACCTATTGACTTGTTATTGGCAACCATGCAACGATGTTCTAGGGTCCCCAAGCATACACCAAGTGATCCCATATCTCAAGTATACTCGTATTAAACATTCTAAAGTCAACTTCCTCTTTCATCCGGAATTTCAGATTCCCAAGACTATCACTTGATCACCGATCCTGAAACATAACTGATTTGATCCCGATTAGCATTATGTCCTCAATCAACCCTTAATTCACCAATATTCATAAGGTTTACTTTTCCGGTTCCTCCGAACGTATTGACGATCTATACATCAACCCATAACATACTACTACCCGAACAAATAAGAGAAGGAATAGAGCTAACAATTTCTGTCACCCAATGACTCAATGATATACTCAAAATTTTACCGTTATCAACTATCCGGTTAAATATGATCCCACCACTATACTCGCTTTCCTTATAAGATGGAACATCATACAGTCATACTCTTTGAATTCCTCGAATCTACTTGCATTATTTCATACTAAGTTTTCTAAGGAAATATATCCGTCCACTTTTGATAGTCCATTAACATAACATTTCAACTTGGTCCCAAAATAAAATAGAATAAACAATCTGCTAAGGAAATGCCAATAAAATCACAATCCATCCCAAGTCATAGATAGTTCTATTTATCAAGAGTTAATCCTCGAAACACACATAAATACTTCATCACTTCTAATCGTTACTTATCTCAGTCCCTATTTGGAAGCATCATTATCGATAACAAGCTGATCAGCTTTCACTAAAATGGAAAACCTGACTTATCTCCAAGAAAACATAACACCGGTTATACCTTGCAAGATAACCGTGATACTAGCTAAATCCACAAAACCATATCAATACTTAAATTATCATCAATCTTCATTTTAATAATCGAAAGTTGATTTCACATTCATCGGTTCTTACTAAAGTCAAGAAATCCCAAAATATGCGTATCTCATTTTACATATTTGTCTACACTTGCCGAGATCAATTAATACCTCAAGAACCCCATTACAAAACAATAAATCCTCTAGCTCATGTTAAAACTTGTGAACCCTTGCTCCTCCAAGCAATTTTAAATAAAATCCCAAATGGGTAATAATTCTCAGCCTACAACTTGGTGTGTATCAGAATAACATTAAGTCATTCACTCCCAAAATCAAATTACGATTTAAAATAACAATCTTCGATAACACTATGTCATTTATCCTTCCAAATGATATAACCAAGAATTCAAAATAAACGAACCCCATAATAGAAATTGCCTTCGTTATTTCCTCATATTCGACATTTGACTAACAATAGCCCCTTATCAATCAAACTCTGACTAAACCGCTGATCAACTGCAGGAATTTACTAATTCACCAATATAAGATAACAAACACTAATTCGCCATGGTGACCTAATTGAATTTTCTGAAAATATCTCATTTAGAACCAAAATCACTCAACTCGAAGATCGACGAATTAGATAAGAATCTATTAAAACTCAATCCACACTATTCAATCAAGCTTCCCAACCACTCAGAGACCGGTCGGAATTAATTACGAATTTAGTGACCAAAATGAAATATCCGCTCATACTCATCTTTAAGCATTCTTTCAAATCTCTACTACACCTCTCTCCCATGAATATTAATATAACTTCTCACCAAAGATGCACCCACTTATAACCCATTATGCCTCTAAGAAAGGTCACACAATCAGTATAGAAATACTCACCACAAATCAATGACAACCAAGGGATTCGGACCGCATAGAAAGCTAAACCATACTACTTAACTTGTCAACACTCTATATAAGCGGCATGACCAAATCACCTTACCTTCATCATTAGAAATCACGAAATTTCGTACTCGGGGACAAACCTCAACATAAATCACCTAATGAGAACAAACATACGAATAAAGCACAAGGCATTTCCACTTTACGAAATAGGTACGCCCAAGTATTCAAAGACTCACACTTCGATTCTCAAACCAGCCAACCCCAATGGAAACAATACTATTAACACCAGTCCTATGCCTCAAATACCACAAGAGAATGGCCAATCAACGTCAAAATCACCTCCATAACTCAACCAATTAAGGCCATAAACTCTATCCAAACTGATAGTCAACCTGAAACCCAAAATTTCGAATCAAAACAATTCCCATATATCCAAAGAATATATATCAAAAATCCTTGAAACAAGGTACAAGATATCATTGATCACCCCAATTTCTCAATAACTTAATCGTCTCACTTCTTCGATCTCAACTTTACTATTAAAGGCAACTAGTTGACCTCAAATAAAACTTAGTTTCTCTAAACCGCTCAAAATCATAACACCCAAGTGTTGAAACCTATTCAATATCAGAGTTCTTATTCCTTTGCAAGGTCTAAAACCATTGCTCTGATACCAACTGTCACGCCCCGAAAATCCAAAAATCCATAATTATAAAATTCACATACTACACATCTCCGAAACGCTAAATACCAAACCGGGCGCGTGAATTCAACCATAACACCAATATCCACAAACAACTCCTCAACGAGGAGATAACTCGGGGATTAAATACAAATTGCGGAAGCAAGACTTAACTAATTATACATTTACTCAAAAGACCACAGTCTTTGCAAAACACTAAGCAACCATTACCTCTCAAAAATACATAAAGGCGCCGGAGAGCAACTAGTCCAAAGGAAATCAACCTGCTCAGAAGTTTCCCGCTACAATTAACCTCAAAACGCTACCACATGCTTTCCTGGGGGGGGGGGTGAGAAAAACAATTTGAAACAAGAAAACGGGGTGAGAAAAATCTCAGTAAGTTACTAAATGCAACTAGGTGTCATGCTATCATGATAATCACAAAGGAACAATATCAAAAAGCATTCACAATTCATATAACATGAAAGGTATGGTCCACTCATCATATAACACAAAATGCGGAAAACACTCATAAGTGGATACTGAGCCAAGGTTCTAGAAACGGAGCACAATCCCTCGAGAAGAGTCCGTTGAGCAGCATGAAAGAGCTGAAGCCGGTTCCGGAACCAAGTAACAACAACAACCAGTAATGGGGGAAATAACACAAAGTCATACCCCAAGCCAATAGCTAGAATACTCACCATAAGAGCTAGCTCATCCCAACCACGATCACGGGAAGGGGCATCCCACTCAAGGCCACTGAACATGGGGAAACTGGGTTACCAGTGAAGTACATTATACTAGACTTGGCTCGTGCCATTATAATATACATCACTGCCCAAAACAAATACAACAATGCCAGCTGGACTCCATACAAGCACACAGTAATAAATACTCGCTTGAAACAACAACGGGGCAATGATTCCAAAGTAGGGAACCAAGCCAAAATCATCACAAAGGATGCAAACCATTTCTCATAAAGAGATCAACAACAACATCAACACATGAAGCTACTAAAAAAGAGTTAAACGGTTATCCACATTCATACATTGCAAACATGGTCACAAACGGACCCAACCCAACATTCTCAAACCATACTTAGTCAAATACCATAACACGCTTGTTCACAAAGGGACCATACCCAATAATTACCATAAGGATGCAACTATTACTCAAGAAGAGTCAACAACAACGACAACGGGAAGTCTTTCATAAAAGTGTTCAACCACGATAAACAGAATTTCTCATAAGGAGCCCAACAACATTGATCATTAAAACAAATGATTCCAAGACAAGGTTTCATACCAAACACATCCTACAGATGATACCCATAAGTTACTCATTAAGAGCACAACCCAAACGGTCACTCACAAATAGTACCACGACCATTACCAAGATGACCCTAAAAGCCTACTCATAGAGGGTAATTATGGTCAAGCACTCAACCATCTCCTTATACTTGGAATTCCCAATAGGAACTCCGAATAATTACTCCATAAGGCTAATCACACCGTAGGTACCCAATCACTATTTCACATCTTACACCCGTTCATAACGGACCAATTCTTAACACTCAACCGAACTAAAAAGGTAACACATTTCCATAAATGATCCCAAATGTACCAATTCAACACTTTGGTGTCCCATAACAACCTTCTAGGTACTATAGGATATCACTTAAAACCTAGACCAAGTCTTATCCTAAAATCAATTCGATTGGAACCAACATGAACACATCATAAGATTACCAAACATTCAATAATTAATACTTAGTTACATTCCACCACACATTTGTTCACAAAGGAACCATTTCCACATACTAGAGTGGTCCTTGACCCACACAAACAGATAACCCAAATTTGATCACAACGGACCGGTCATAACGTTTTGTGTCATAGAACACTTACTGAAAACTCAACACAATCCAAACCAGAAAACCCACTAAATAAACCCACTCATCTCGTAGCACTCGAGAAGATCTTTAAAACGATAGTTTACACATCTAAAACGAAGTCCGGACGAAAAAGTTATGGCCTCCGGAAGAATGAGCGTAAAACGGACAATAAGGGGAAAGAGAAGGGGGGGGGGGGTGCGCACGCCTCCCCTAGAGGGGTGCGCGCGCCTCCTATGACCAGAAGGAATTTCACCACAAAGAAGATGAGGGGTGCGCGCGCCTCCTCCCCTAGGGTGCGCGCGCCTCCAACGCCGGCCAGGAAATTTGCAGGACTTCTTCCTGGGTTTACGGATTTTATACCCAAAATCACCATTTTCAACTCAATTCAAATCCCAAACTTTTAACAAGTGTGCAAGGGTGTCCACAACACTTATAACACAACAAGGGGACTCAAACAACCTTTAAACAACCCCAAAACAAGGTGTGACTCAAATACCCAATTTTCACCATTTCAACTAAAATCAAATCCAACACTTCCTACAAGTTCACCCAAGTGCCAAAACAACTTCTAAGCCTAAAATGACTCATCTAGCAACATTTAAACAACACAACCAATGGATGATTCAATTACCCAAATTTGCACAAAAATATGAATAAATTGCAAATAGGTTCCAAAACAACCAAGAAAACCATATAAATCAACTAGAACATTAATAGACTTAAAGATGACCATTTTTAGCATAAATGGGGGAAAAGCAACTTACCCGGATTTTATCAACGGTGACGGAACTCGAAATTTCTTTGATCCCTACGATCATATCGACGATCTAAACATTTATCATGTTATGAGAAATAAGAAATAATGGGAGGAAGATGACTCAAATGAAGAGAGAAGGAGGAGAGAACTTACCTTTCAATTGCTATGGAGAGAGAGAGAAATGACTGGGAATGGAGAGGATGAAAGTGAGCGAGGTGAGGGGAAAAGAGGGAGTAAGTAGGATGATTAAGAAATTTACACATTGACCCCCTCCCCTACACACTAACTCAATCATCTTATATTCCTCACTAACATTTAAGACCCAACACTCTACACTAGCACAATTAACCAATTAAATGCTAGGCACGACCACATCACGAAACCCAAAATGCACACATAAATATTTAAATAACTAAATAATTTAAATAAATAAATAAGCAAATAAATAAATAATTATTATTTATTACTAATAAAATAGAGCCTAGTTTTCGGGTCGTGACACGTTAGCACGACCATTGCCCCGTTTGGACTTCACCTTTCTTCCTTTGGCCCACTTTGCATTCTCGCGGGTCCTTATCTTCAGCTCGTGCCCCATGTATATTCCCCTTTTTATTTTATCATTTAGTGCCACGTGGAATTGTTGGCATATTCGCTTCTTGGGCTCTTCCACTTGTGGCCTCTCACCACCTTTTCCACCATCACAAAAAGGAGGGGGTACGATAAGGATGACCAAGCTCTCATTGGGATTGCTAAGAGGTCTTCTTCTCCCATGCTTTCTCTTACCCCCACAATGCCAACTTGCCTTTTTGGGTAAGAAATGCAAGTTTCAAATAAGCTCGTTAAATTTTTCGTTAATTCTGTTGGCTTCCATCCATGATCATCCAAAAAAGATCCATTTCACAACAAAAGGTGAACATTATGCACCAAATTGCCAAAATTGAAACATTAGGACCTAAATTGCAACTCATATGAAACTTTGGGGCACTAATGTGCTATTTTCCCACCAAACAATGGTATTCACTACGAGACCCAATCATTATACTGAACCGCACACTTCGTGCCCGTAGATTTGTACGTTTATGTAATACTCCCTCCGTCCCAAAATGATCTTCTCATTTGGCATGTTTAATTGTCTCAAAAAATTCTACACATTTCTACAACCTAGGCTTAGAAGTGTCCAAACAAAACATGACTAGTGAATAAAGTGTTCATATACTTAAAAAGTTTGAATAGTCAAATGTGAAGCTCATTTTGATAGGGAGGGAGTATATATATAGTTGGATCACTAGAAAACCTACATCGCATCAAACAAAACATGGCATACGATTTGGGTTCCAAACTTCTTGTTCCAGTTTTGAGGACCAAGAGAACCAGAACCTAACTGTGAAATACCGGGTTTCGGTTCCGGTTTCAAACCCTAGGTGTTTCCGGTTCCGACAGTTTTCCGGTTTCGTTTTTTTCCTAAACATAACTAAAAGTAAAACATTGTTATATTTTTAACAGATTTTGACAAAAAAATAAAAATAAATCACAATTAAGAGAGTTTCGTTAGCATGAAGGAAAAGTTACATTTGTAACTGTTAAAAAGACCAACAAAGTCTATTAAAAGTATGACATTGTCCTCTTATAAACAAACTAACTGATATTTCTAAAACAAATTTAGCTAACTTTTGAACATATTTAGTTAGTTTATTAGCACAAAATAAGATAAATGTCAGACTACTATAATCCTTGTTTTGCATACTATTCTATATTCATTTCATCTTTATTATGTTTATTGCGTTACATAGCTATAGCTGACCAAGTTCTCTCAACGGTCAATATTGAGTTACATAGCTATAGCTGACCAAGTTCTCTCAACGGTCAATATTGAGTAGTGTGTTCTCTTCCTGAGGTCTTTCTCTCTCTCTCTCTCTCTTCCTTTAGCCTTTCTCTCCCTCTGGTTTTCCTCTTCGACTCTTCATTCAGCATCCCTCGTTCATCCTTTGGCACCCTCGCCATTCCTTTGTGATCACCGAAAATTTTAAACAATTTTAATTATGAGTTAGGTTTGAACCGTCATTCCAACCATGGTCTGCATCGTAGTTTAAATCATAGTAGTCAGATACGGAGCTGAATTGCGGTCTGATTTAAGTCAAACGACGCCATTGTGAGTTACTCGTTATAAACTTTTTTATGGTTCAATTCATTCCGAAATTTTCTAGGTCAATGTTTAGAAGTTTGGTACGTAAATTTGTCCGGATCGAATCAATCCGAACCATTCACACCTGTGTCAATTCAAGTATTACATACTCTTTCCTGAATCAAACGGCACCATGATAAAAATGAGATATGAATGGTCTATGTTGTTGGACTTCTATGTCCCAAATCCCAATGGATGTCACAGGCTCCAAATTTTGTAAACTACTGCAAAATACTCCTTCACGTTATATTCCAACTCGAAATAAGATTTTTAAGTTGGGCACGAGAATTAAGGAAAAAGTATTTGTTGGGTAAGTGTTGTACGTATGAAAAGTAAAGTAAAAAAGAGAAATTGGGGTTAAGAGTAATAAATAGAAAGTTGTTGTGAGTGTGGATGTGTGAATGTAGGTCCCACTAAATAAAACATTTTCATTTTAGATTGGTTTATTTCGAGTGAGACACCCAAAATAAAAATTTGTCCTAATTCAAATGAGACGGAGAGAGTATGTTTCTTTTTCTCTTTTTTCTATCATCAAAATTTATTTTGGACATGGAATTGTAAACCCAATCTCAGGCCTTCCAATAAAATCAACAAATTTATGCAAAGAAAACGTACACACCAGTTACAACTCAAGGAAAGAACAAGAACAAATATAACAACACTGTTTTCCAGCCTTTCTTTAAATTAAATTATGATCCAACAAAATTCTGAAAACGGTCTGTCTGTATAATAGTATACAACTATATAACTGATCTCGAAACAACAAATCAAATAAATATTCTATCTACATCACAAAACGGGAGTTCCCGGCGAATTTTTTATTTTTTTATTTTTTTTTTTTAAAAAAAAAAAAAAAGGAAAATCAACAAACTCTGAGACTCTTTGTCGAGCCACTTAACAGTTGATTCCGCACATCTGAACATCAGGTCCAGTAACCTTAGTAGTAAACGGATCGATTCTGACCCACAACAAAGAGAAAATCGAAGCAAGCAAAATAGACCACACCACAACAATGGTGGGTGTCCTGTTCTGCTTCCCCATAAGACCCTTTAGGAAAGGATAAAGATGAACAATCACCCAAAAGGCGAAAAACAGCTTACCAAAAAGCGGGCCCCACGACTGGTACCCGCTGTTAATCGCATAAGAAATTCCAGCAACAACTCCGACAAGGTTTATTATGAGGAGGGTGGTGGGTGGGATTAGTAGAGTTGTCCATTTGAACATGTACAGCTCGGAAAAATCTCCGTCTTCGTCTGTTGCTTTGGAGGTGACTGTAAAGTTTGTATCGATACCCGCGAGGACTTTGAGCAAGCCTTGGAAAACGGCAAAGAGATGGGCTGAGACGCCACCGATAACCCAAAACTGCTCGTTTCTCCACCATTCGTCTATTCCGACTCCGCTCCATCTCATTTCTAGTATACCGGTGGCGAAGATGGAAAGAAAGAGGGATATAAACCAGATACTCGCAAGGTTACTAATCTGTATTAAGAAGAGACGTGATTTATAGTCAGTACATTTGAGAGGAGTGGCGGATACAAGAATTATTTAAAGTGGGAGCACAAGTTAGACTACAAAAAATTAAGGCAAGAGTTATGCCTTTTTTCCTTTTCAAAAATACCATTGTAGTTTGCAAAATGTATCATTTCAACCCCAAAACTGCGGACAGCGGCACGAATTAGTCACGGATTTAAGGATTGATTTGGGGGTATATTCCCTCCGTCTTTTTAGTTTATTCACACTTTGATCAAAACACGGGTTTTAAGGAGAACGGGTTGGAATTGTAAATGTGATAATTGTTGTGAATATGACAAGTGGGTCCCATTGAATAATGAATAATACACACTATTCTAGTATTCTTTCGGGGTGTGAACAATCAAATAGGACGCCCAAAATGGCAAAAGTGAACAGATTAAAAAGACGGAATCCAAAGTACAATGGTGAAAGTGAAACACTGTTGAAAGTATAATGGTTTTCTTTTTAGTTACTTAATTAATGAGTGAACTCTCTCTCTCTCTCTCTCTCTCTCTCTCTCTCTGTGTGTGTGTGTGTGTGTGTGTGTATTAAAATGTGTTAAATATTAAAAAAATGCCTATTAAATGTGAGAAGTTAGTGGGTGCACATGTACCCATAATGATAAGCGTGGATCCGCCCGAGAGAGGGGTCTTGATTTCACAGGTTTCTTCTATCTAATGACAACTAAAAATTTAGAAGAGTCAAAGGTACAAACCTGAGGGATAATGAACTTGCCGGTGAGTAGACAGACAGCTGGTAAAGTACAATAAACAACGAGAGGGATCGCGGTGATTGGGTAGATGGTTGTGTTTATATAGGCAAACCTCTCGAGCCACTTCAGCCGTCCGCTATAACCATACCAAATCGGACAATGGCGACTAAAAAGAATTTCCACGGATCCCAAAGCCCACCGAAGCACTTGGTTCAAACGATCTGACAGATTAATAGGAGCGGATCCCTTAAATGCTGCCCGAGGGGGCATGCAGTATATTGATCTCCAACCACGCGCGTGCATCTTAAATCCTGTAAGAATATCTTCCGTGACGGAACCATAAATCCATCCAATCTGTAGATCAAGATCAAACTGTCAGCCTTCTACAAACGACAGATATTATCATGCAAAAATTTAATGTTAATATGTTGTAGAGCAAAAATATTCTCTCTGTTCTGGAAAGATAGTCTCATTTGGTTTTTGATGAGCACAAGTGAACTTTGACCAAATATTAGTGTCAGTCTAATTATCCTAGCTAAATTCTAGGATAATTAGACAGACATTAATATTTGGTCAAAGTTCACTTGTACTGACCATAAAAAACCGAATGTGACTATCTTTCTAGGACGGATGAAGTGCGTAGGAAACTAGTATATAAAAAAGATACAACTAATATACCTCGTTTCCCCAATCTGTTTTATCCTCATAACCACAACTGATAACATGAATGGCCTCTTTAAGAAGAGTCTCTGGTGTAGCAGATTGAGGGACACCTCCATTCTCCATAAGTGTGGAGGCAACAAAAACTGCAGACTGACCAAATCTTTTCTCAAGGCTCATTTGTGACATTAGTAGTGACTTCTCATCATCAAACCCAGCGCCTGATTTTCATAAATAAGAAAGGGGGATGTAAGACAAACAAATAAAAAATAAGCAAAAGAGATTGAAATCTAGAAGTTTGTGTTGATCAATTTAACTTCTGCAGCATAGATAATTAGTACTACCTCCGGCCCAAAAGGATTCACATTTAATATTTGATGGTCAACACAACTGAACTTAATATTAATGTCAACCTAATCATCCTAGTGATGTTCTAAAAATTGTTATTGACAAATCATGAAGTGACTTATCAATAGCAATTTTTCGAATTTCAAGGGAATCATTAGATTGACATTAATGTTTGGCCAAAGTTCACTAGTGTTGACCATCAAAAACTAAATGCAACTATCTTCTGGGACGGAGGGAGTATATCCAACATACTACATAGTTGTTTAGTGATAGGAGAAAAAAATGAGTCAAACAACAAACTTCTGAGATTTTTAGGATTTCCTTATTCTTTTCTTTAAAAATATAGATTAGCAAATACACTTTGTTTGTGTATAAAAAAATAAATATCTGATCATAAAACTAAAACATAATGCATAGTTGCTAAAACGTCGTACCTTCAACGCCCTCTTCTATATCCTCCAAACTGAATATTGGCACAGTGGGGTCAACATGCTTGCTGGACTTCTTTTTGTCGGAGCTCTTTTTACTTGAACTGGAACTTTTCTTTCGTGAGCCACCACAGCAAGTTGCGAAGAACCCTCCTTCTCTCTTCTTCTTAGGTTTAAGAGGAGGCTCATAACCGTACAATGCTGTTCTATTAAACACACACCCAGTACCCACATAAACTGGACCTTGAATCCCATCCAGACCCCTCAAGTTAATCTGTTTCAACAAAATAAACAGTGAATAATTAGATAATTGAAGAATGTAGCATGGTACTTAAGAGGGATTTTTTTTTTCCTGTTCATCTAATTACGGAATATCAAATCAAAAATATTAGTTCATTTTTGTCGTTTTCATTCTCATGATTCTGTATGAGCCTGCTTGTTATCATATTGGTGATGTCAAAAAAAATTGTAATACTCCCTTCTTACAGAAAACAGAGTTCTGCTTTCACCTTATTTGTACAGTTCGATTAATTTTTGACCAGAGATTTATACAAATTTTACTTGCTTGTAGGAAATTCCAAATTTCCAGTTGATTGTGTTTTTGATACCGTTTAAATGATTATAACTTTTGTACCTCAAAAATAATAAATGCATGTTAAACAATGGTATGATACTACCCTAGGTTGATTGTCCAATATAAATGGACTTTTTTTTTCTTTTTGGTGGGGGGGGGTGTATAAGGATCAACTCTCCCTCTTCGTTTACCGATGTAGAGGTTGTTGCTTGCTACTACAATTTCTAAAGATTTCTAGAGTAAAATCAACAAGTTTTTTTTACTATCACTTGCAATGTGTTAAAACTGACTCCGTCCACTCCCCTTCCATCTATTTACCATGTAGTATAACTAACGAAGAAAGTGCAACTACATAAACTTATAAGGGTATAGATTTCTATAATAAGAAGTGAAGTAACTCACATCAAAGAACACGGTATTTCTGTTGGCATACCGATCGTTCCTATCAATACCATCAAATCTTTGTGGAAACTGAACATAACAAACATATTTCCCAAGGTTTGGATCCATCATAAAACACATTGCTTCCCTTATAGCCTTGCTGTTGTTAATGTAATGATCACAGTCAAGATTCAACAAAAAGGGTCCGTTTGTAAGGACTGCTGACACACGAACCTGCATGGAGTTTACATTTTAAAATTAGGGATGGTGTATTCAAATACATTTAACGTAAGTGGTCATACATATTTTGACTACTCACAAGTGCATTCATTGCACCAGCTTTCTTGTGATGTTGGAAGCCCGGACGCTTCTCACGAGAAACATAGACTAACCGGGGTAGCTCATTACCCTCACTGTCAAGCCCTCCACTTTGACCTAGAAAGACCTGCATGTATTCAGTGATAGTCAGTAAATGGCAATAGTTCAGTTGAGGATTAATGGAGAAAATGAAAACAACTGAGACTTCAGAAAGAATACAAATTTGAAAAGGTTGTGAAATGCATGAATTTGCAATATAATATGAACTGATGAAATGAGCTGAACGATTGGCATCCACATAAGCTAAAGTAATACTCCTCCGTCCCGGAGTGATGGTCCCATTTTTTTTTTTGGATACATTGAATGAAGTTTGAGCAATAAGTTTTGGTCAATGTAATCACCCTAATGAAAATCTAAAATTGCTATAGCATTTATAATGGAGTATCAATAACAAGTTCAAAACTTTGTAAGTAAATTAACCTTAAACTAATGCTCAAACTTCATTCAAAGTAACCAAAAAAAAAAAGTGGGAACATCAGAGACCGAGTGAGCATAATCAAACTGCCAATGTGTGCATACTAGAACCTCGAAATAAGACTTTTTAAGTTACCTGGATCATTCCTGGATGATCCCTAGTATTATTCCCAGGCCATGGTGTACCATCTTGCATGATCCACCCTTCTTCGGGCACTTTCTGGGCCTTGGCAACAAGACCATTAACTCGAATTTTGAACTCTTCATATTCTCTCTGCAATAGAAGAGAGAAAGGGAAACATATAAGGAATATGCTAAAAGGAAGATATTGTACTCCGTCCCAAAATGAGTGTCCAAAAAAAAAAATTAAATTTGAAGAGCAACTTTGAAAATTTATTGGACATTCATTTTGGGGCGGACGGTATATGATTTAATGTACAAACAGGATCCCCACCTTCATAGCTCTACGATCTTTGACAAAGGTTGGCTGAACTTTGTCCTTCAAATAGTCAACTTTTTGCGAGAAATACCACTCTGGAGCACGGGGCTCAATGCTATACTTCTTGCAGAAAGGAACCCATTTTCTTGCAAATTCTGATGTTTCAGATAAAGCTTCAAATGATAACATGGCAGCTCCATCATCAGAGACATAGCACGAAACCTTGTCAACTGGGTAGTCAACTGCAAGAATTGATAGGACTGTATTTGCAGTGACAAGAGGAGGTTCCTTTAAAGGATCCACAGTACTAACGAAAATGTCAACCGCAGCTAATTGTGATGGCTCTCCTTCTCGATCATATCTGTCCCCCACACAAAAATTTTATTACACCCCTACTAAAATAAACACCTTGAAAATAATTTCTCTCTTTCTAATACTCTCCCTCCGTCCCGGAAAGATAGTCTCATTTGATTTTTGATGGCCAACACAAGTGGCTTTGACTAATCATTAATGTCAATCTAATCATCCAAAATTCTAAACTTTTTAATTGATAGATCGATTAATGATGCATCGATAACAATTTATAGAATTTCACTGGGATGATTAGATTTACATGAATGTTTGGTTCACTTGTGTTTCCATCAAAACTCAAAAGGGATTATATTTTTGGGACGGATAGATCACTTGATGATTCATCAATAACAATATCTAAAATTTCGCTAGGATGATTAAATTGACATTAATGTTTGGTCAAAGTTCACTTGTTCGGACCATCAAAAGTCAAATGTGACTATCTTTCCGGGATGGAGGTAGTAAATAAGAATAATTGTATCTCAAAGGACTTGGAACAGGACAAGACTAAAACTCCAACAAAAGATAATTGGAATGAAGGTCCGTAATGAAGAAGATTATTACCTTAGTGCAAGCCGGTCAAGATACGTTTCACGATTTACAGGTAGCCATTTCGGGAACTGATCCAATATCCACGAGAAGGCAAACCATACCTCACAGATTACAGAGAGTAACCACAATGGGTATGCATTTGTCACGGGATTTGTTATCCGATAGTGCAAGAAAATGCACAAAACAACAAGCCGAAGTATGATAACCATCCTATATGGATTTATCCTGGAGGACGGAATAGAAACCTTCCTTGAAAGAGGTTGTCGGGCTTCATCATTTCTGCATCATAAAGTAAATAAAATGATCAACGAGAATAATTGAAGCTCAATTCTACAGAGAAACGCAAATTATTTTATTTAGAGTCTATTTTTGATGAAATGACATACAGCAAAGAGTCATCGACCATTATGTCTGTACTGGCATCAATATCTACCCCTCTTTCAGAAGCAGCAGCATGGCTAGTAGTAGGCACTGGAACAACATTCTTATCCTGCTTCATCTTCCAACCATCAACTCTCTCTTTCCATGCTACATTTCCTATTCCTGGCGATCCAAACTCCCTCACTGGATCCACAACCCTGATATTAGCTGCAAATAAAAACATTACATTGAAATTTGTACCACAAGTAAATTGGAGAATCTAGTACTACCTCCTTCCCAAAATGGATGTCCTAAAAAAATTGAATTTGCTCTAGATCAACAACAAATTTGAAAAAAAAAAACGGACATTCATTGGGGACGGAGAGAGTAAGGTACAAAAAAGAAATGATAGAAATATATGTGATTGATCATTGATGCACATCTGCGCCATAAGTCAGAGGGTGTATGCGCTTTCCCAAACCTCTATGTGGGGGAGAAGCTACAGAAAGACGTTCAGGTGATGCTGCAGACAGCTCCCCAGAAACCTAAAAAAAAAAAAAAAAAAAAGGCAGTCCAAATTATAAATACAGCCAATCATATGCCAGATCTAAAGGTCAAGTTTTATACTCTAATTTATATACCTCCTGTCCACTTGTGAGTCTAGGAATATGTGTATGAGAGACTTCTTTGTCATAGTTAGGAGCCACTACATCTTCCCCTCGTCCATATGTCATGTTCCAGCTCAGCATCCGCTCCGCAATTTTCTGCTTCTCATCTTGAGTTTCCGTAGGGTAATGAAAATCAGTGGCACTATCGTCAGCATCAACATCCTCCTCTTTGTCGCCACGAATAGCAGGGCTTCCTGGATAAAACCAATCAATAGGATTACCATCTGGGTCAATACTGAGGAGCTAGATTTTATAATCTTTGTTCAGTACCGATGACAACCATAATAGCAATGAATTACAACCAGAGAATTATATAAGGTGATTAACTTAACTATTTTTGTTCAAAAAACAATGGAAAATGAAGAGGGGGGAGCAGTAATGATTACAAACTCTAAGACTGAATAAACACAAAGAAGTATATCCATTCTCGATACAGACTCATTTGTTCAATTGGTAAGAACATCATTACTACCTCTGTCCCAAAATGATATTCCCACTTTTTTGTCGTTACTACTAATGATCTGAACAATAATTATAGGTTGATTTAATTATACTAACGAAATCTAAAACATGTAATTGATACTCATCAACAATACCATCAATAACAAGTTTCGGATATTCATTAGGAAATTAAATTAACCTAAATTATTGCTCAGAGTTCATTCGTAATAACGGCAAAAAAAGTTGGAAGATCATTTTGGGACGGAAGGAGTATATCTTAAAAGTACCTTTATGGCGCTTGTATCTGGTTTTGCATTGAGGGCAAGATTGATTCCCGTCCTGGCGCTCGTACTCATAGCATGGCCTGCAAACGGGGAACGCACATACATCGCAAGCAACAAATGGTTCCCCATTCACTGATACACCAACATTGTCACCACAGATCTGGCACACCTGACCACCTAGGCCCTTCAAAGACTTGCCCTGACCAATTAAAATATCACACATCAGCAACTCCACAACCCATATAATATGCAATATAGACCAAAAAAAAACATACAAACAGCGAATCTTGTACAACCCAATACCTAAACATATACTCCCTCCGTCCCTAAATGAATCTCCAAAATTTACTTTAAGGGACATTTGCCAAATTGTTCAATTTAAGCATTTTTTGGAACACAAGTATATACTAGGGGTGGCAAAATGGGTGTTTTGGGTGTACCCATTAAAGTTAAAATATCCGGATATCCAATGGATTTTTAACTTTAATGGATAAACCCAAAACACCCATTTTGCCACCCCTAGTATATACAAACCCTCAATGATCACACTATATTGCATCCCGAGTCTGTGTGGATTAGAACCTGTTGTATGATGAGGGGGGATTTAGTAACTTCCCCAAAAGTTGACCATTCATTTGTAACAAGATTTTTGGAAATTAGGACATTCATAAAGGATGGGGGAGTAGATATATCAATGAATCAGCATTCACAGTGAAATATACAGGGATTGAAACGTTTGAATCATCAGAGCAGATCAAAATCTTAAACCACGTAAAACTATGAACTGTAGAGTACAGTTGACGAGCACCTATAATATCAACTGAAATCAAGAATCGGTGACACACCCATTTCACAATCAACAGTTAAAAGGGCGAGGAAACAGCATAATTAAGTAAAGATTGACTAAAATCTTACAGCAATTGACCAAAGTAAATAATCTAAAAATAAATATACTAACCCCAGTTTCGCCTTCAGATTCCATTGCCCTTTACTTGGAAGAGCAACAGATTGCTAACAATCACCAATCAATCTCAGCCTGATGTGTGATCATCAACCATGACAAAGAGAGCTTCACACTCCCACAACACTAACTACAAAAACCAAATTCATCAAATCAATAATTCAATCGAATTGCAAACACAGATCTATTACCAAAATTCAGATTTTACTTATAATTAAACTAAAAATGGAGTGTAAACCAGTAAAAATCACACTAAAATCCGAATTAAGGATCAAGAAACTCAAACAGTAGATGAATTGAAAAGTAATTCAACAAAATTAATGTACCTCAAAAATCTGAACTCCCCAAATTCAAAATCCGCAATGCCCACCTCAAGAACCAATCAAACAAACACCACCCAGATATTGAAATCAACAGAAATGAAAATGGGGATCGAGTTCAGCTGAAGTTGATTAGGATATGAGAGAAACACAAATGAATGTCTGTCTTTCTCTCTCTACGAGACTTTGGACAGTCTTATTCTCTCTCTTAATAAATGTTTTTTTCTGCGAGTTTATATACAGAAGCGTAAATGAGAGATTTTTTTTCTTCACGCAGTATGATAGCTGTTCACTTGACAAATTGATTACTCGTTCCATATTTATCGCTACTTATTTTCATTATGATCGTTTCATAATTAGTGATACTTACCCAAAATATTCATTTTTCTCACTCCTATTCACTCACAACAACTATCCACTAATTTATTTTCTCTCTCTCATCCACTCACAATACTTATTTCCAATATACTCCCTCCGTCTCAGAAAGATAGTCTCACTTTTTTCGTTGTTACTACCGGGAAACTTTGAGCAATTATAAAGGCTACTTATAATTATGTTAATGTAAATCTAAAAATTGGTATTAATATTAGTATTTATAATAGTGTATCAAGAACACTTTCAAAAATTTTATTAGAATACTTAAAAATAACCTTAATTATTACTCAAAAATCTTTCGTAATAACCACAAAAATAGAGGGACTATCTGGGACAGAGGAAGTATTTTTTTAATCCACATTCATTCGCATTTGGTACATAGGGGAGTATATGAGACGAAAGCGACGTAGTAGCTGCTTTAAGACTCGCTCACTCTTCTCCACCGACAGCCCCCTCCACTTTCGAGAGGAGATCTCCTATGCCCCTCCCTGTGCCCCTTTAATCTGAACCGTTTACAATATCAACATAAACGGTCCAGATTAGAGGGGCACAGGAGATCTGGACTCTCCACTTTCTCCTACACTGAAAATATCAAGTTTCAACTTTTATTTCTAACGACTCTCCATTTCATCGTCGGCCGTTTGAAAATGGCAAAATTTAACCGGACAGGATAAAGATTGGGTCAATTTGCAATTTGGTAATATGTGTGTCACTTTTTTGTAATTTTGAATCTGAATTTGTAAATGCGTTAGTTTGATTCTTAAGGTTGTTAATTAATTGTTACAATTCGATGTAAACTAATGAGGTGTTAATTTTTTAACATAATTAAAGGCAAACTTGTCATTTTGTTAGAGCATAACGAAACTAACAAAGTTGATTATTTTTTAAAATATAACGTCATGTGTTAAATATTTACCTAGACTTATAACCCCATTAACATTGCCATCTCTATTACTCCATCTGTCACTAAATGAGTGTCCAAATTTCATTTTAAGGGACACTGAAAATCTCAACTTTTTGAACAATTTGGTAACAACGATTCATATATAATCTTGTAATCTCTTTTCAAAATCTTTAGTTTTGCACGTATAAAGAAACCGGTGAAATTTTTTTCCAAAAAAAATGTTTAGGGAGAAAGTTATGTTGAAAAAAGACACCCATTTAGGGACAAAGATTTCTTGAAAATGGACACTCATTTAGGAACAGAGAGAGTAGAATAATACTAGAAGTACAAAAAAGTCACAAAAACTTGCTCACAAAAGCTTAGGTGTAATAATGTTATTGGTGTTTTTAATTAGAGTGTGGCAGGTCCATTATCGATGCAACCAATAAAATATCGTCACCTCATTTTGTGAGCAAAATTTTATGACCTTATTTTGTGCCCCTAGCGTTGCTCTCTCTATTAACACCAACACTAGCAACAACCACCAATCACCACCATCAACAGACACCAATCAAATATCTAAATTAGCCTCAATTAAATACCCAATTTCTGTTTTAGGAGCAACCCATTATTTCACTACAGGATTAAAAGTTAAGTTGAATTCTTGAAACCAAACAAGAAAATAATTTGATCTTAAGCATCTTAAATACAAAAATGCACCTTAAATACACAAAATAAGTTGAAATTCATACATTTTCCCATATTTGAATAGGCAGTGATGAAACAACCTCAAACTCTTGGGTAAGGCCGTCATCTTCGAGTTTTACCCTTTGACCCACACATGGAAATAATCATGAAGATTCAACCGCAAACAACTCAAAAGCTAAAATTACTGATAAATTGAGAATAAAACACAGGTTTTCAATTCTCCACGTGAACTTTAAGCTTCCAAATTGAAAATCAGACTCAACCCTCACGGCGACGCTGGCGTTGTTTTGTGCTGTGAACTGTTGACGTCCAGGAAAACTGCGACTAGTTTTTGTGACATATTTTCTTAAGATGTCTCTAATTGCTTTTATTTAGAGTCAGCTCTCGTGTTTTTTAGGAACATAATAAAATCCCTAATTCATTTTAAGAGAAACCAGAGATTTGGGAGAGGTGAGTTCGGAAGTTAGGTTACGGAACAGAAATGTGTAAGGCACCTGCCTCGGCCTGCCTTATGGCGAGTCTTGCTACTTTTAATGTGTCCTAATCTAAATGTATACACTATAATTAAGTTCAAAGGGTAATTAAAGGAAATTTTGGGATGTAAGGAGATAACTTTGACCAAAATTCAATATGCGAAGTTGCCTTTTAGGTGAAGGTTAAAATCAAGAAATGAGAAGGAAAATAAGATAATAAAAGAAAAATGAAGAGTGAGAAGAGAGATTGTAATGCCTACTTGGGAAAGGAAAACTTTCAAAGTCTTGGTACCTACTATAGAGAAATTTAGTAACAGGAGAGAGTGATCCTTCACCCAAAGTTTTTGTATCAAAATGTTAGTCTTTTTTTTTTTTTTTTTTTTGTGCTAAGAGAATGGTCATTTTCAAAAGAGTCCAAGGGGTCTTTTTATAAGTGAAAGAGGGGTGAAAATAATCTACAATTGATCTCCCTCAAATTGACATTGATGGTGAGGAGGTTACAAATCAAATTAGGGGAAAGTTGGAGGGAAATCAGAAAATGATGGGCGAAGGACGTGCGCCTCCCATATATGTAGTGGAAGGCGCATGAGTCTTAGAGGGGGTGCAAGATGCGCCCAACATTGAAAGAGACAGAAGGACATAATTGGCCTCAAAAGTTAACTATATTACTCAATTTAGTCTCAAAACTAACATACGTTATAAATTTAATAAGAGTAACTGAAATCAACAAACACGATTAAAAATAAAAAATTATGTATTCAATCCGGGAGAGGGGGGAGAGGTCAAGGCAGGGTGTCTAGGAACAAGAGAGATGTGCTGATGGGTGAAATGAAGGAGAAAGGGTGTGAGGGGAGTGCAGAGGGGTGGGGTGTTGGAATGGGGACGACATTGAAGAAGAGATGACATATAGAAAGAAAAAAAGAAAGAGAAGGGTGTGAAAGGACCAAAATACAAAAGGTCATGTGCCATTTACATGACTTTAGTTTCGCTAAAAAATAACATTTCGTTTGTTTTTACATTACATTGCAACAAATTGGCAAATTTATTGATTTGACACTGTTGGTCCCAAAGGGCAACAAGGGTATAGAACCGCTAGAGGGGGGGTGAATAGCGGTTTAAAATCTTTTTTTGAAATACCCTTGAAAATCAACCAAGTACTTATCAGTTTGGTCTATTGCGGTTTAAAGCACTAGAACCACTCAGATAAAATGCACAGCGGAGTTTTGCGGTTTTGGCCAAACTGAATTATAAAGAGTTGGGCGGTTTAAGTGGTTGAAAAAGGAATGATGCAACTGACAAGGCACAACTGAAGTATCACAAAAGTATGCAAATCATTTATCAAGTCATTTCACATGAAAGTAAATAAAGCTCATAAACATAAATGTAAATGACAAGACAGAAAATAAAGATCAAGGACACACAATTTGAAGAGGTTCGTTCTTGAAAGAACTACGTCCTCTACCTAGGTGGTTAGCCTAGGATTTTCTAATAGCTACTAGACTTGTATTGATTTAGAGGAGTTTTTACAAAATTACAAATGAATCCAAACTCTAAATAAACAATCTAACCTAACAATGCTATTATAACAACCTGTGTTTTCGAGGTATATAATCTATAAGAAAATATACTCCGGGTGTGTAGTGTGGAAAGAAATCAAGAGCTCAAAATATCTATGTGATGGTGAGCAAGTGATTACTTTCTGTGCAAAGCTGAGTTGTGATGATTTGAAGGCTTGAAGCTTTGATGAAGAACTCTGGGTTTGCTAAGGAGATGGTGAAGATATGAATATCTGGGTTTTCAATCTTCAAAGCAAACTTGAATACTTGGGATATTTTCTTTGAAGCTCAGCAACCTTCAATGTTGAACAATGAAGGCTATTTATAGTGAATGCATTAGTGACCGTTGGACAATGAGGTGAGTCATTGTATGGCGGTTTAATGTGCTGTCACAATCCCATTGGTTGACCTGTCACTGTCGTCCTTTGCTTTTGCTTTGTGGCAGGAAGTTGTTGGATCACTACCTGACATTGTCCTTTTAGTTGTTGAAAAGTACAACGGTAACTTTTCAAAAAGCGAGACAAACCGACATTCCAAGAATAACTGAACCATGACTTGAAGTTTAAGGACAAGTCACCAGTCATTCATTTTTACGGTTGAAAAGTGAATGTTTGTCTTCAAGGAGTAAATGACAGCAATAACTTCTTCAATATCTTGGTCGGCGGTTCCACCAGATGCATGTGTGGTTTCATCAAAGATACAAACTGCGGTTTGATGAAGGACTTAAGGCATCATGCTGGCGGTTTGAAGACGGCGGCTTGAGGGACACTAAACCGCTAAGAATAAACCGATCATAACTCAGCCTAACTACTAAAAATCTAGAAATGGACTTGTCTGAAAATTGAAGTAAAACTTCATTACAAGTAAACCTAAAGTCCATAAAAAGACACGTGGAATGGGTCAATCAAATCAGGTGGGTGTACTAACAATGAATCCTAACAATCTCCCCCTATTTGATTGATGCCATTACCACACTATGATAGAGCAAACATTGTACTTGGTAAGAACATGCTCAAATGAGTATGTATTGAAATTGCATGTCCCAAGTCAAATGCACACACAATGCTATACCATAGATTTCTAATCTATCAAAGACAAAGGAAATGAAAAACAGATAGATAAGAAATTCATTCCGATGCATATAGAGGGATGTGATTATGAAAATCAGATATGCATGTTTAAACTGAATGTTTAAAACACATACACATAGAAATTTTTTCATGATGAATTAAAGTGCATGGGTTTTGAAAATGCATTGTTCCACAAACAAGTAGTTTGAATAAACAAGGTTTTGGAATATTGGATGCAATGCATTCATTTTCATTACAATCCTTCAAAGGTTTTAGAAGTTACAAATTACAAGGAAAATAATGAAAGGCAAAAACTGATTACAAAAGATAGAAAGAATTCTAATCAGTTCTATCAGGAACCCTGGCGGCGGCTTGATTAGCATCAGAAGACTCAACTAGGCTGGCGGTTTCAAACACATATTCAGCTGACTTGAGACGAAGATGGGTCGGTTCATTTACTTTCTCTAAGATTTTCTCAGAAATCTTTTTCAGGTCGTTGGCATACTGAACTAAGTAGTCAATTGATGAAACCGTTAGATCAGCTAGTTGGTCTAACTTCTTCTCCAGAGCCTCATTCATTTCTTCGGCCGCTTCAAGTCTGAGGGAAGACAGCTCATTCAGAGTTTCAAGCTTCTGTTCTAACTTGAGCTGGTTCTCCAGAAGGGTTTCAATTTTGAATTCCATTCTCCCAATACGAGGGTCAACAGCATTCTCCCTCTTAATGGCATCAACAAGGAAGGGCAGAGAGGAAAGAAATGCAGATTGGGTAGAAAAAGAATCCAGCACAAACTGAATCTTCACAGGATCAGTTTCAAAAAGGGAGGAAGGGAAAGGAATTATAGAAAATGAAGTGTAGGGAAGAGAAGGGGAAATGGAAAGAAGTTGGGTATTGGAGAGAGGAAAGGAAGAATAAGGAGAGAACTGCCATCTATAAAGATAAGGAAAGACAATGCAGTTTATTCTAAAGAAAAATTGAGAGCAGAGAGAGAAGATGAACTCAACTGCCAGATCTTCAATAATTTGATCAAGAGTTGAAGCAATCAGTTGATCTGAAGCAGCTTGAGACTCATCGGCTGGAAAGATTGCAAACGGATTTGGACGACCAGACTTGAGCCGTTGCTCTTCATGCTTGTTGGCGGCTCTGATGATGGCTCCATGGCGGTTGGCTTTGGAAGTAGTAGCTCTAAACTTCTTCAGGTAACCCGCTATGTCCTGTGCACACTTCCTTTTCAAACCACGCGGTTTGGGAGACCTAACTGCAACTGTGAATTCAGGCAGAACCGAAGGGGCAGAGATGTTGATCAGTTGCGGTTGAGCCGACGATTGAACTGCTGAAGCAAAAGGCAGTGTAAGGGATTCAGAAGGTGAAGGAGTGTGCTCTGGTGAGTCAAACTCCAGCTTTTGTTTCAACGAAGGAGTAGCGGTTTCAACCAGCATGGGGTCTATTCCAGCTTTTCTCATTTCAGCCCTTTCTCTCAACTCCTTGGCAAATGGGCCTTCACTGGGTGAGTGATTCTTCTTATCATGAGCTTCAGTGAAGTCCACTGCACCAGGTGGCCTTGATTGCCAGTGCTCCACAAAATCATATTTCTTCACTAACCTTCTCTTCTTCTTTAGCGGTTGAACCTCAAGATTGTCATCATCTTGCTCAGGTTTATCTTGGACTGCCTCAGACACATGAGTCTGCTCAGGCAATACTGCAGCCTTAAACTCATCGGTTTGCTCAGGCTGAACCGCACTTGTAGATACCTCGGCTTGTTCAACTGGAACCGCAGCCTCAGACACTTCGGTCTGCTCAGGCTCGGTTTGAGTAGGCGGTTTAAGATTGGGAAGAGTAGAAAAGATTAGCTGCAACTGTTCTTCAGTGAACTGAACAGTTGGCAGTTTGAGAGGGGATTTTGGAGGTGAGATAGGTTTGGGTTCAGAGGTAGAGGCTTTCATTTTTCTCAACAGATTCACATCTTGTGCAAAGTTCATTGATTTTTCAACATTTGGCTTGATTGGGGGAAGGGGTTTCATCTGAGGTTTAGAAGTGATAAGAGGAGTTGGTTTTGTGAAGGGAATTGGTTTAGAGTAAGGTGGAAGCGGTTCAGAAGAGGGATTGAATAGAATGAGGAAGGATTTTGGTAAGGTCGGTTTTGGAGGAAGAATGGATGAGGGTTTGGAAGTTTCAGTAAGTTTGGCTTTCTTCTTTCTTGGAGCCGCGGTTTCCCTGGGTTGAGCCGCAGGGATTGCAGGCTCCCCCTCAACCGCAGACTCCCTCTCAACCGGAGCCTCAGTTCCATCCAGGCTAACTCCTAGCCTATTCAGGGTGGCAGTTTGAGCAGCTTCTCTAGCTCTAGTAGCAGCGGCTTGATCTGCTATGGCACCGGCATAAGGTTTGCCTGAATTATTTAGCCGAGCCTCAGGAAAGGGTCCTCTCTTTTCTTCAGGCAGAGGATCAGCATTCCATACCGCTTGTGCAAACCGCCATCCAAACGCGGTTCTGAAAGCATCAAGCTTTGAAGCACCAAACAAGGTCTTCTCATTCGGTTGCACCCACTCAGCTTCATTGGCCACAGAAGCCTTAAAGATCACAGAATCCTGATGAAGAAACTTAGTTAAGAGTCTGCAGTGAGTTCTGATCTTTGTTTTACCAGCGGCTTTGGCAGAAGTATGGCGGCTGAGGGCATTGATCATTTCTTGCATGATGATCCTTGGCCAGTGCAGCTTCTTCCCTTTGTAGATAGCCACGCAGTAGTTGTACTGCTCAGAAGTGAAATTGTTGTGATTGCCATTCTTGCACACCAGTCCAGTGTCTACTAAATCACACAACATCACCATTACTTCTCCAAACTCCTTATTAGGGGTGGACTTAGTGTTGAAGACAGAGACCCCCAAGAGCTCCTCAGTAGTTCTGCTGACTAACTCTGGTTTGATGGAAAGAATTCCAGAATTTTCTAACCCAGCCAGAATAGCAACCTTTGAAGCAGATAAAACTACATCCTTTGTCCTGACAGTGGACTTGATGGCATTTTCAGTCTTCACTTCCCCAGACTCTAAGTCTCTGATCTCTTTTCCTTTACCATTCAAAAGGGGTACCTCACAGACAATCCCATTGTCAAAGAATTTTGCACAAAGCCTTTTGTCAAACTTCGGTTCATCCAACTGGAATAGTGGCAGCAGTTTTGATGATTCCAGTAGGGCAAGCAGTTTTCTTCTAACTGCATCGGCTTCAAATTCGGCTTTGATGATCTGAGATCCAGGTACAAAGTTGGATTCATCCTAAAAAATAATCAAAGTTAGTAAGAGTTTGGTGTAAGCAGTTTGAATAAACCAAGCATTCAAACTGCTACAAGGAATCCTAACAATGAAAAAGGCGGTTGAAGCAAAACAGGGGTAAAATGGTAAACACCCAAAACTAGACATGGAAAGAATTTGAAAAAGCATTTGAATGCATGAAGAACATGATGAACAGGGGATAAACATGCAAAACAAAAACTTAACCAAATTAAGAAAGAAGTATACCAAAAGACTCGAAAAATGCAGATACTAACAAAGTTCTAAAATAACAAGTTCAAATAATAAACCCAGAATGTAGTATCCAGAAAAATACGAAGGAACACCCAAAAACCCAAAAATCAAAATTGTTCAAAAATTGAACAAAAGACAAGACATAAACATTAAACCCAGCATATATGAACATATGTAATCATAATCAACCAAAAATTGAAAGAAAAAGCAAGTAAAAAATATGAGAAGACGAACAAGCTTTTTCGAACAACAATGGCGGAAAAAATATGAAATGCTAGAGTGAAGGGTTCAAGAAATCATACCATATCGCCTTTGGAAGTTTTAGATGTAGATGGAGCAGAAGGATCAGATGATTTCTTAGGTGCCATTTTAAATATCGAAAGAAAAAAAATATGGGAAATATTAGAGGTTGAGAACAGAGTGCAGATGAGGGAGAGAGAGAGAGAGAGAGTATACGCAAATGAGGAAGAAGGTAAAAAGGTAAAAAGAAATAAACTTTGTCTTTTATACTCAATTAACTGTTCCTCGGGTAATGGAACGACGAGAACGGCTTACGATTATCTCCAGATGGCGTCCCACGTCACATAGAATTTAATGCGGCAGAGAAAATTGCAAAAGGGTCCTTATAATTGATATGACATAAAGTAGGGACTAAAATGCAATTCATACCTGAGCAGTTTGATTGAGCAAACCGACTTACCTTACGTCTTCAGCGGTTTTCATGAAACTGATGTCTCTCTAATCTGATGGCGGTTTATATGTTTAAACCGAATGACTTTGCTTTCTTGTCGGTTTTGAAAGAAACGATTACATTCATTTGACTCGTCAGTTTGATGGAGAATCTTGTACCGAACCATTTATTGATGCGGTTTTAATGATGCCAGAACCGCACACTAGATGACTTTTCTAAGCATAGCCAAAACACTTAAACAAAAGATATTAATAATAATATATATGGATATGATATCTTAAGTTAGTTCTAACATACCCATTTCTCCTCGTAAGTGATAGAACCTGGAATTTTCAAGCGGTTTGGTGAGGATGCCAGCAATTTGATCATCTGTTCCCACCTTTGCTAGAAAAATGTTTTTATTTTTAACATGGTCTTTGAGGAAATGATATCTTATGTCGATGTGCTTGGTTTTTGAGTGCTGAACTGGATTGTTGGAGATGGATATTGCAGCAGTGCTATCACAGTAGATAGGGCAGTTTTGTTCAAATATCCCGTAGTCCTCCAACTGTTGTTTCATCCAGAGAATTTGAGAGCAACAGCTTCCAGCAGCTATATATTCAGCTTCAGCGGTTTAGACTGAAACCGACGCTTGTTTCTTGCTGGACCATGACACAAGCCACGTTCCAAGGAACTGACAAGTACCACTTGTGCTCTTTCTGCTTATCTTACATGCTGCAAAGTCAGCATCTGAATAACCTAATAGATCAAATGAAGATTCTTTGGAGTACCAAAGGCCAAGGTTAACAGATCCACATAAATATCTAATAATACGTTTAACAGCAATAAGATGAGATTCTCTAGGGTCAGCTTGAAATCTAGCACAAACACAAACACTAAACATGATATCTGGCTTACTAGCAGTTAAATAAAGTAGAGAGCCAATCATACCTCGGTAGAGAGTTTGATCAACTTTCTTACCATGTTCACCTCGATCCAAACTGCAGGCCTTAGGCATTGGGGTATCAACTGGTTTAGCGGTTTTAAGCCCGAACTCCTTTATCAAATCTTTAGTGTATTTGGCTTGGTTGATAAAGATCCCATCATGGCATTGCTTGACTTGGAGTCCAAGTAAGAATGTCAACTCTCCCATCATACTCATTTCAAATTTACTCTTCATTAGCTTCTCAAACTTAACACACATAGTTTCATTAGTAGAACCGAAAATAATATCATCAACATATATTTGAACTAATAATGAATGACTTTTGTGTTTAGCTATAAATAGAGTTGTATTAATTTTACCTCGAGAGAAGCCTTGTTCAATAAGAAATTTAGATAGAGTGTCATACCATGCTCTTGGAGCTTGTTTGAGTCCATACAATGCTTTCTTGAGTTTGAAGACATGATTTGGAAGTTTGTTGTCTTCAAATCCTGGCGGCTGGGCTACATAAACTTCTTCTTGTAGTTCACCATTCAGAAATGCACTCTTCACATCCATTTGATATAACTTGAATTTCTTGAAGGAGGCATAGGCCAGGAACAATCTTATGGCTTCAAGTCTGGCTACAGGGGCAAAGGTCTCATCATAGTCTATGCCTTCTTCTTGCCTATATCCTTGAGCAACCAACCTAGCTTTGTTTCTTGTTATTGTACCATTCTCATCCATCTTGTTTCTGTACACCCATTTTGTTCCAATTACAGTGTGATCTCTGGGCCTTGGAACTAGAGTCCAAACTTTGCATCTTTCAAACTGATTAAGCTCTTCTTGCATTGCAATTACCCAACTTGGATCACTTAG
This sequence comes from Campanula takesimana, assembly GCA_026119855.1. NCBI lineage: Eukaryota > Viridiplantae > Streptophyta > Magnoliopsida > Asterales > Campanulaceae > Campanula > Campanula takesimana. Next base: position 666,547 of record JAOWBW010000607.1, on the reverse strand, counting down.
AGCTTCATTTACCTTCTTCGGTTCCATCTGAGATAACAGAGCAGTTGAGAACAAACTGTGATTATCTCTGTGAGTCAAACTCCCTCTGGTTTGGACACCATTACTGATAGGACCAATAACATTGGCAGTTGGATGGTCTCTATGCTCATTAATTTTAGGAGGGAGGTTGTCTTGAACCACAATTTCTTGAAGATTTTCCAGAGGAGGATCATCCTGATAATCATTGAAATCTTCATTGAAGGTTAGATTTGGAACAGGTTCAACAGTTTGAATGGGGTCAGAATACAGCGGTTCAACAGTTACACCATCAGCGGTTTGAGTAGGTGCGGCTGAAGAACTGGATGTAGCGGTTTGAGTAGGATGGTTGTCAGTTTCTCTATGTCTAGTGCCTGTCTCAAAATCACTAAAATCATTAGCAACATTTGGAGCCATATGTGGCTCAAGGAGAGCATGTTCATCAAATGTAACATGGACTGACTCTACAATTTTTAAAGATGTCTTATTGAAACAACGAAAAGCTTTGGAGTGTTTAGAATAACCAACAAAAATACCTTCATCGGCCTTAGCATCAAATTTACCTCGATGCTCTTTGCCATTGTACAAGATGTAACACTTGCATCCAAAATTTTTGAAGAAGGCAATGTTGGGTGATCTGCCTCTCCACAATTCATAAGGAGTCTTGTTGTGAACTTTGATGATGAGGGAGCGGTTCTGGGTGAAGCATGCGGTATTGACAGCTTCGGCCCAGAAGTACTTGGGAAGCTTGGCTTCTGCAATCATAGTCTTTCCTGCTTCAATCAAAGTTCTGTTCTTTCTTTCCACTACTCCATTCTGTTGTGGAACTCCAACGGCAGAGAAATTATGATCAATTCCATGATCATCACAATATTGGGCAACACCATTGTTAGTAAATTCGGTTCCATTATCTGAACGCACGACAACAATGTCATCCAATTTCTGAGTTTGGAGCTGTCTAAAGAGAGCGGTTACGATGCCATAAGTATCATCTTTAGAGACCATCATTTCCACCCATGTATATCTTGAATAATCATCAACCACCACAAGTGTATAGCGGTTTCCTCCAATACTGGCGGTTGGGACAGGTCCAAATAAATCCATGTGCAGCAGTTGCAAACAGCGGTTCGTTGAAGGCGCGGTTTTACTAGGAAATGACTGTTTGGGCTGCTTTCCAAGCTGGCATGCTTTATACTTTTCATCATGATGGTCAGCCACTTTGGGTAGTCCTTTTACTAGACCATCCCTGTGCAGTTTTGCTAGATACTTGAAGTTCAAGTGGCTGAGCCGCTTATGCCATAACCAGCTGCTTTCACTTATATTTTTGGCTACAAAACAGAGGTCAGCAATAGAAACAATATTGCTTAAATCAATTATATAAACATCACCTGTTCTGTTGCCAGTCAGTAGAGTGACTCCAGAGGAAACATCTTTGATATAACAGCTAGTTGAAGTGAAGATGCAGTTCATTCCTTTGTCACAAAACTGAGATATGGAGAGAAGGTTGTGCTTGAGTCCTTCTACTAGTGACACATTTTCAATAGTCACCTTTCCTCGTTTGATTGCTCCATATCCTACTGTTTCTCCTTTCTTGTTGTTACCAAACACTACTGGGGGACCTTTCATTTGGATGAAACTGCAGAGTAGTTCGGAATCTCCAGTCATGTGTCGTGAGCATCCACTATCCAAATACCATAGATCCTTCTTCTTCTTAGCGGTTCCAGCCATAAAACATGAAATCTAAAAAATAAACATGAAAGGTTTTGGTCCCCCTTATTCCTTGGGTCCTAGGGTTAGCAGCTTTTTGAGACCCACACCTGTTTGACCTTAGGATTTTTACGTCCCTTGGCATTGGGTGTGAATCTTAAAAGACAATGACCAGCACTATGACCAAAGTCGGCACAAATAGAACAATGAATTAAGCCAGGTTGTGGTGGCGGTTTTACAAACCCATTACTGACCTTCGGTTTCTCATGTTTTACTGGGTCAGCGGTTTTGGCTTTAACAAAGTTAACCTTCTTGAGTTCCACCTTTCTCTTAGGTGCGGCTTTAGGAAATATAACAGGATATTCCTTAAACCGACTAGGAGCGGTTTCATCACTCAATACTTCCTTGGTTTCCTCAGCCGCTGTGGATTTCTCTTTCCACTTTGGATCTCTCCCAGTCTGGTTTTTAGGATACTCATAGAAATAATTTTGCTTTTTAATTTCTTGTGTTGAGCCCTTTTCACCAGCATGATCACCTTAGGAATTTCTTTGGTTTGTTCAGTTGTTTCACACCACCTTCAGCACATAGACAAGGACACTTACACCCATCATCAGTTTTAAATCCTAATCCACTTTTCTCCTTAGAGAGAATTTGTGAATTAACGATTTGTTCCATGGTGACACCAGACTTAGTCCACACATCGGTCACTTTTTGAAGTTCATCCCTTTGTGCAGTAAGATCATGGATTTGGGTGTTAAGAACCTCGGTTCTGTCCTTAAGGTAGCGGTTTTCTTCCACAACAGAAGCTATCCCAACAATTTGGAGCTTGAGTTTTTCAATCTCCTCCTTATGGGACTTGCATTCTTTTTAGGAATATTCAAGTTCCGCAGCCATTAATTTATATGCCTTTTTAAGCACAGTGTGTTGTTGACAAATGACATTAGCACGTTCAAGTACATGGTCATCATGGCTTTGTTCGGTTTGATCCTCAGGAGAGTAGTTTGGTGAAGTAGGAGTTTTGCCTTGTTTAGCTTCAGGAGTTTTTGGTGAAACTGACTTCATTTGATGGAGTGGCAGTGGAAGGCTTTCGTCAATTTCAACATTTTCTTCAAATCCCATTAGGCAAAGATTTGCAACTCCATCATCTTCATCACTATCATCTGTATCAGAACCCATCCATGTTAATGGTTGTTCTCCTTGTTCAGCAACCATTCCTCTTCTCTTGAAAAACTTTTTGTTAAACGGTTTCTTGGCAGGAGCGGCTTCATAGCGCGGTTTGGGACAACTGGAGGCAAAATGACCTGGTTGTCTGCAGTTGTAACAAACAAGATCATCCCTTTTCTTAGCATCAGCGGCTTTGTTGAATCTGGTTGGAGGAACAAACTTTGCAGGGCCGCCTGACTGAGATTGAGCTCTGTTCTTTCTGAACTTGGTGTAGTTTTTCACATAGAGAGCAAACTCATCATCATCCATGTCATCAAAGTCAACTTGAGTAGAACTAGATGCTACACTTTGGGAATTTTGAGATGGAGTGTAGGATTGATGAGATTGCTGAGGTTGAGAATAGGGTTGATGATGTTGAGGGTAAGGTTGATGAGGCGGTTGGTAATACTCTAGAGGTGCGGTTTGAGAAATATATCTTGGAATATTTGGATCAAAAGAAGCAGTTTGTAAATGGATATTAGGTGCGGTTTGATGGTGATCTGGATTGTAAACCGGAGATGTGGCATTGTTGAAAGCGGCAAGAGAAAGAGACTTAAATCTGTTTTTGGTTTCATGAGCTTCCTCAAGCTTGAATTCAAAAACCCTTAGCATGGCATAAAGATGACGAAGATCAAGAGCTTCCAGATCTTTGTTGTCTTCAATGTTGGTAGTTTTGATCAGCCATTTGCTACCAAGAGATTGCATGAATCTCATGTTCAAGTCAGTATTGGAATACTTGTGCCCTAGAGAGAAACATACATTGACAATTTCCACGAACCGCTCATAGCATTGGCGAAGAGATTCCTTTGGGTCTTTGACAAAGTAATCAAAGAGCCTTCTCTGTTGGTAGAGGCGGTTCTTCTTGGTGTCGGCATCTCCTTCCAGAAAGTCAATGATGCCATCCCATGTTTCCTTTGCGGTATTGCAATCTAGGACCTTTGAGTGAGTTCTTAGATCAATAGCTGATACAAGCATGGACATGGCTCTTCCATCAAAGTCCACATTCCGTTGATCAGTTTCGGTCCATTCAGCTTCTGGCTTCTTGATTTCCACGGTTTTTCCAGCAGTACCTGCATCAGGGTTAGCCTTCATCGGGACATAGGGTCCATTAACAATTGCAGTCCATAATCTGCGATCCTCAGATATCATGTGCTTCTTCATCCTATCTTTCCAGAAGATGAAACTATCTTCATTAAGAATAGGTAAGTGAGTAGAGTTGGATGTCTGCATCATATGGGAGTTTATGTTTGCCATTGGATCAGCACCCAAGCGGTTAAGCTTGTAAAATAATTTTTGGTGGATATGCTCTGATACCACTTGTTGGTCCCAAAGGGCAACAAGGGTATAGAACCGCTAGAGGGGGGGGGGGTGAATAGCGGTTTAAAATCTTTTTTTGAAATACCCTTGAAAATCAACCAAGTACTTATCAGTTTGGTCTATTGCGGTTTAAAGCACTAGAACCGCTCAGATAAAATGCACAACGAAGTTTTGCGGTTTTGGCCAAACTGAATTATAAAGAGTTGGGCGGTTTAAGTGGTTGAAAAAGGAATGATGAAACTGACAAGGCACAACTAAAGTATCACAAAAGTATGCAAATCATTTATCAAGTCATTTCACATGAAAGTAAATAAAGCTCATAAACATAAATGTAAATGACAAGACAGAAAATAAAGATCAAGGACACACAATTTGAAGAGGTTCGTTCTTGAAAGAACTACGTCCTCTACCTAGGTGGTTAGCCTAGGATTTTCTAATAGCTACTAGACTTGTATTGATTTAGAGGAGTTTTTACAAGATTACAAATGAATCCAAACTCTAAATAAACAATCTAACCTAACAATGCTATTATAACAACCTGTGTTTTCGAGGTATATAATCTATAAGAAAATATACTCCGGGTGTGTAGTGTGGAAAGAAATCAAGAGCTCAAAATATCTATGTGATGGTGAGCAAGTGATTACTTTCTGTGCAAGGCTGAGTTATGATGATTTGAAGGCTTGAAGCTTTGATGAAGAACTCTGGGTTTGCTAAGGAGATGATGAAGATATGAATATCTGGTTTTCAATCTTCAAAGCAAACTTGAATACTTGGGATATTTTCTTGAAGCTCAGCAACCTTCAATGTTGAACAATGAAGGCTATTTATAGTGAAGGCATTAGTGACCGTTGGACAATGAGGTGAGTCATTGTATGGCGGTTTAATGTGCTGTCACAATCCCATTGGTTGACCTGTCACTGTCGTCCTTTGCTTTTGCTTTGTGGCAGGAAGTTGTTGGATCACTACCTGACATTGTCCTTTTAGTTGTTGAAAAGTACAACGGTAACTTTTCAAAAAGCGAGACAAACCGACATTCCAAGAATAACTGAACCATGACTTGAAGTTTAAGGACAAGTCACCAGTCATTCATTTTTACGGTTGAAAAGCGAATGTTTGTCTTCAAGGAGTAAATGACAGCAATAACTTCTTCAATATCTTGGTCGGCGGTTCCACCAGATGCATGTGCGGTTTCATCAAAGACACAAACTACGGTTTGATGAAGGACTTAAGGCATCATGCTGGCGGTTTGAAGACGGCGGCTTGAGGGACACTAAACCGCTAAGAATAAACCGATCATAACTCAGCCTAACTACTAAAAATCTAGAAATGGACTTGTCTAAAAATTGAAGTAAAACTTCATTACAAGTAAACCTAAAGTCTATAAAAAGACACGTGGAATGGGTCAATCAAATCAGGTGGGTGTACTAACAATGAATCCTAACAGAAACCTTTACAAACTCAAGTTGAGAATTACAAAAGGGTAACAAACACAGGTTACCGAATTGCAAATTGCCCTAAAGATCAATAAGAAACATTTATTTATGTTGGTGAAAAGTGTACTCTTTCACTGTTAGTTATTAAAATTGAAAGCGTGAAGATTAAGAAAAATAGTTTAATGACGTGCACCATTCAAGACCTCACTTAGGCTCCATTTGTTTCGCGTAAAACAACATATGTAAAATGATTTCCTGAAAAATGTTTTTCGAAAAATTAAAATGTTTTCCTGAAAATAACATAAACATGTTTTTGATTGTTAGGTAAATTTAATGAAAACGTTTTCCGAAAAAAAAATTCATATGAGGGAAAAAAGTTAATATGAGAAAAAATATTATGAGAAAAAAAGAGAGAAGAAATATGACAAAAAAATTGAACGGGTGGCCGTTGGGGTGGGATGGTGGTGTTGGGGGGGGTAGGTAGGGAGGTGGGGAAATAGGGGCGAGGCAGGGGTGGAAGAGGTATTAATTGTTAGGTTTCGAGCAATCATACGCAGCGGGAAACTATACATAAAGAAACCCAAAGCCTAGATCGGTTATGATCAATAATCCATAATATGTAAGATAAAAGAAACTAACCCTTGTAGAGGATGGTGATTATGCCCTAGTGACTGAAGAAGAAGCGTGCATGGAAGTTGCATGGGTTCTAGATTCGGGTGCTTCTTATCACATGTGTTCGCGCAAGGAGCAGTTTACAACATACGAGCAGAAGGATGGAGACCGTATTTATATGGCTAATGGATCTGTCTGCGAGGTAGTTGGCATGGGCTCTGTAAAGGTGAGAACTTCGGGTGATAAATATCTCACATTGAACGAGGTGAGACATGTTCCACAAGTAGCAAAAAATCTGATATCGCTTAGTCGGTTGGACAAGAAAGGATACATATTCAAAGGTGAAGGTAGAGTTTTAGATGTCTGCAAAGGTTCAGATGTGATTCTGAAGGGCGAGAGAAAAGGTTCCTTGTATACCCTCCAAGGTTCTGAGATGGGTGAGGGTGTCGACAAGAAGGTGGAGCAGCGTTCTACTCTAGGCAGGAGTGAACTGGGCAAGCCACGGTTAGGAGATCAACACACACCGGTTTTATCTGTCATGGTTGGCAAGATCCAATGTCGACTGGATGGGCCACAACTGAATGACTGTTAGTTGCCCATTTGGGCGATTCTGAATGCCCGTAGGTGCACGTCTGGGTGTCCGTAGGATACATGCATGCAGAATATCTAATTGTCCAGAGGACAAAGTTGTTTGTCTGGTGAGGCAAATTCTAAGTGTCTTGAAGATACATGGCGCGCGAAAAATCTGGTTGTCCGAAGGACAAATCTAGTGTATTTGACGAAAGACAGACTGAGGCAAAGGTGAAAAAATCTGTTTCTGGTACGAGGGATGTGGCTCAAGGTGGAGTTTATGTCGTCGGTAGCTCGTGCGTCTGAATTATTAGGGGAGATTCAAAGTCAAGGTGGAGATTGTTAGAGGTGACTTTGAATAAAGTCAAAGAAGAAAAAGGAGGAAAGCATCAACAAGACAAGGATCCAGACGGGTGTGTTGATGGGTCCGGTCGGACTAGGCTTGGTCCGGTCGGACCAAGGTCAAGACCCGGGCGGACCATCTGGTTCCGAGATGTTTCGGATTTTGGTGAATTCCTGGCTTGTGCGGAAAGTAAATTAAGTCCTTCTGGGATTTAATTTAGGACTCCTTCTGTCTTTTGGTTTAGGTCTCTAGCGTTATAAATACTAGTTGTAAATTAGTAGTCTCTGCGTGAGATCAATGACATAGAGAGAGAGAGATCAATAATTCTAGATCTAGGGTTTTGCATAGCTAGGAACTTTGTGATCAAAGTTCATGCAAACATAGATTAGTGTGATCATTTTCTTGTAATTGTTTCTCCGTCATAATAATATATGTTTCCCTTTGTCAGTGGACGTAGCCAATAGGTTGTTGGTAAACCACGTAAAATCCGTGTTCTTACTTGTTGATTTGCGTTCATTATTATCTTCTATCTCTTGGGTCTGATTTACTAATACTTTCTTTTTTAGTTAAGTTGCTAATAGCATTTCTTGTAAGTTGATTCCTTAGATAAATGATTGCCTTTGTTAATATGTTGCTAGGCTGATACTAGGCATTCTGAGGGATATCACGTCCAATATACGCTCCCCCCACCCCCCCCGCACGCGCCATATCTGAAATTTTCATTTGTTTTTGTTGGATATTATGCCCTAATCCCTTGAAAGGGCTTATGCGTTATATTATAGCTTCATTGTTATCGAGATAACAAACCCGATTATTACATCTTTTGTATGTTTATTATAATAATCATTGTCCCCAGCACTTATGAAGGGCTAGCATGAGTTTAATGGATAATCATGTGATGATTATGGTGCATAGGATGCGGATTAAACTTGTGGGTACTTGTCGGAGAACAAGGTACTGGATAGACCCGTTATGAGATTTATGTCATGGTCAAATGTTATAATTAAATCTCATGATAGTCATACCATTTGAATCTTTAAACTTGCGATTATCATGGTCTTCCACATGATGAACATTATGTTTGACATAGTCAAACGCTACCTTTAAACGGGTAGTTATAAAGACTATGATTGGCATGATCGGATTCTTGTAGGGCAGAATGATAAGTCAAGATGGGATTTGTCCCTCTCTCAAGAGAGATATTTGTTTGGCCACTCGATGAGTGAGATTGATGATAGTGCATGGGCATGCCCAAATAAATTGATGTGTTCAATGTCATTTTCTCATATCAATCTACTCGGGATCGAGAAAGCATTGGGCAACATAAGTTGATGTGGACCATGACTTATGTCCAATATGATATCGCGTGACAAAGGGATTGTGATATGTTCTATTAAGGTAACTTTGGACTTTCAAAGTTGTACTAATTGGGTAGTCATAATGGCTTGCTAGAGTCCGCTTATGAGTTACGGGTTCTGACTGGTTCGGACTCGTTCAAAGGTACCATATGTGATATGGAATGAAAGAAAACTTGGTTTGTCTTTCATGAAGATTTGAGATTGTGAGACCTTTTTGAAGGACTTGTTTGGAACAACCTCACATTTAAATCTAATAAATGTATTTTCATGGAATATCCTAAGAAAACTTGAGGATATTATTTTACTCATAAGAAACAAATCGTTTGTTGCTTATGTTGGTACTTTTCTAGATAAATTGTTTATCTCTAAAAGAACTAGTGGGAGTTAAATACATATCTCGAATGGCTCGAGACTTAGAAAATTACATTGAACCTAAGATGGAAGTTGAACAAACTTTCACAAGGAGTTGTGAAAAATAGTTCAAGTTACACAAGTTACTTGCATATATGATAGGATACGATCTATAATTAGAAATATTGGATTTCTTGAAATAGAAAGTATTGAGGTAAAGTTCATTGAGAATGACATATTTACCACCTATCAAAATGCAAATGTCCGCTCCATATTAGATTAATGACTTAGAGTCATAAAATCTGAAAGGAAATCCATATATAATAATCAAGTTTGGAACTTGATCATTCTAACCTGGGGTGTAAAAACCAAAGGATGGAATTGAGTTTTCTTAGAGAAAACATACATGGGTAGCAAAGAACATACTAATTAAGTAAGACTAAATGTGAAAAGGTTGACTCATATTTCGACTATGATAAAACTTTCTCACTCGTAGTCATTTGAATTCTCATTGTCACATCTTCATGTTTGGAATATGAAATTTAACAAATAGATATTAAGACAGCGTTTCTTAACGGGAACTTATTTAAGGATGTATTGGATACAACCTAAAGATTTTGATAGTCTAGAAATTCTAATAAAGTATGTTTATTTGCGGAAATCCATGGGATGGATTGAAGCAATCTTCTTGGAGTAAAAACATTCATTTTGATGAAATGTTCAAATCGTTTGAAATTCATCAAAGATGAGACTTGTGTTTGCTAAGAAATTAGTGGGAGCATAGTCTAATTCCTAGTCGTATGTATGTGGTTGACATATAGTTCATTGGAAAGAGTTTCTTAATGAAAGACTTAGAAGAAGACGCTTACATCCTGGAAATTAATATCTATTGATATAAATCTAGGAAGTTGATTGGTTTGTGTCAAAGTGCTTATAAAGACAAAGTACTGAATTGTTCAGTATGCAAGACTCTTGGAGAAGAATTTGCAAGGTTGTCTAATGACAGTGTTCTTGGCAAGACTTAGTCTTAGTGGAAGACTAATGAGCAAGAATACATGATTTAGATTCCGTATGCTTCGGCAATTGGATCTATCAGGTATGTCATATTATGTACTTACACGGGATAACTTATATACTTGAAGTATGATGAGAACAAACTAATTATATCCTAGTGAAAGTCACTAGATAGTGGTCAAGAATGTCCTTATGTACTTGAAAAGAACTAAGGATGCATTCTTGATGATTGTTGACATGGGAGATGATCTAGTAAATGGTTACATAGATGCATGCTTCCACATCGACAAGGGTAATTTAAATCGCAGTATAAACATATGTTTAAAGTAAGTGCTATTAGTTGGAATAATTCCAAACAAATACGCTATAAATTATTCTACAAATAATATTGAGTATTTAGTTACAAGAGTTATAACTAAGGGAGTTGTTTGAATATAGATGTTATTAGTAAAACTAGAAATAGTTTCTAGTACTACTAATCCTATGGACCTCCATTGTGAAATAATTGTTATTGCACAAGCCAAAGTGCCAAAGGCTCATCTATGATCCAAGCACACACTCAGACATTTCTATCTCATTCGAGAAATCGTGGAGAGGGAGGACATAAAAATATGCAGAGTACCAACTGATGATAACATAGCAGACCAGCTAACAAAGGGTCTTTCACAAGTTAAACATGATGGTCATGTTAGGTCCATGGGTATTAGATACGTTGGAAAGTGGGCCTAGTGCAAGTGGGAGATTGTATATGCCCTAGGCACGTTACTTGAACGTATATTTGTTATCGTATTATTCATTTAATAAAGAAATGTTTGATTATTATTATTGTTACATGTTTTGTTTATAATAATCTATGTCCCTAGTACTTATGAAGCACTAGTATAAGTCTAAATAATCATGAGATGGTTGTGTTAGACTTATGGGTACTTGTTTGAATAAGGTACTGGACATGAACCGCTAGATGAGATTTATGTCATGGTCATTGTCATAGATAAATCTCATGGTAGTTATTTCATTTGAATCCTTTGACATGAAGTTATTATAGTCTTCCACTTGATGAACATTATGTTTGACATATTCAAACGCTACCTTTAACCGGATAGTTATAAAGGATATGATTGGCACAATCGGATTCAAGTAGGGAAGAATAATAAGCCAAATGGATTTGTCCCTATTCGGAGAGATGTCAAGCTTAGGCCTCTCGTAGAATGATATTGATGAAAGTGTTTGGCTGAACCCAAATGGATTGATGAGATCAAGACATTTGAATCAATCAATATATTCGGAAACGAGAAAGCATTGAATAAAGACAAGTTGACTATTGACCATGACTTGTGTTCAATAGATATCGTGGACAAATGGATTGTTACTTGTACTGTAGAGGATAAACTTTGGGCTACAAAGTTATACTATTTGCGTAGTCATAAAGGTTTGCTAGAATCTAATTATGACTTACGGGATTTGACTGGTCAAACCCGTTGGAAACTTAGTATAATCCTATTGGGTCACACACACAGAACGGATAATTAAAAGGCTAGAAAGAAAAGGAATACGGGAATTGCGACCGTACGGCGGCCAAGCTGGCGTACGCCTTGCCAGGCGCCGTACGGCTCCTATTCCGCACTAGTTCAGTTTTAGGAAATTTCTTGTGTGACAAGAACTCCTAAACCCTAAAGGAATCAGACCTATCGCAGTATAAATAAGTGTGTCCGGGTTTGAGAGACCTAGTTGATGATTCAAGAAATCACAAAGCTTTCTTAGAGAGAGAATAACACACATATTGAGAAGGATTCATTATTCCAAAGAGAAGAAGGTGTTCTTCAAGTTTTCAAGCCTAAGGATCTAGCAATCAAGTCTAAGAAGGTGTTCTTGTATCCGTTCAAGTGTGGATCGCCAATAGAGGATACTTTGCTTAAGTATCTTAGTCCGTGATTAAAGATTTGAACTACAAGGGTTAGTCCTGATTTATCTTATGCTTTATAAATTATTGTTCTTAATGGATCTAGGCTAGGGTTTCTTCATGTTTAATTCCGCTATACATGGAGGCTACAAAACCCAACACCAGACACATTCTTCCCCATCATCGTTCACATACCAAATCATGGTTGAAGGTTGCTCTTCCGGTTGAGTCTGTTGAGGAGTAGTATCCGACTCACGGTTCCTCAAGATATCTAATATTTTGCTCACGTGTTCGTCTATCTTCATGCAAGATACTTCCCAAGGTGGAATGTCAGGATGAGGTGGAGGTGGATCATAAAGTGGTTCATATGAGGGTCCACAAGTGTTCCAAGCCATGTTTAAATGATTTTCGTACCCTTGACTACAAGAGTATGGGGGTGAATCATATTGAGGTTGCCATGGCTCGAAAGAGTTTATTGCTTGAACCTGTCGATAATACTCAGAAAAATATGTCCTAGACGGACAATAATTAGTAGCATGAGAATAAGACCCACAATCCAGACACGACTCATAAATGTTGTAATGATTCATTCTGTGAGTCTTTGAATCTACACACACAAAAAAAAAAAAAAAAAAAAAAAAACCTTATATACGATAAAGAAATAAATACTAAAAAACTAACTAAAAAAAAATAAGAAAAACAAAAGAAAGCTATTTACACTACCTAAACAAACTTGTAAACCTAATCAAGTCCCCGTCAATGACGCTAAAAACTTGATGGAGAAAATCCCCTCTAATTAAATTACCTAGCAAGTGTACTAGTTACCGGTGTAGTAGTATGCACAAGCAAGGGTTGAATCCACAGAGACTTGAAGGATTAACAAAAATGTAAATTAAAACTAGAAAAAACAAATAAATGGGGTTTGATTTGATTATTTGTAACTACTAAAACTATAATTAAAATTAATCTAAGAAAATAATAAAAATCAAGACTAACAAATAGATTCACGAATTGAGTTTACAAATACTTTCACTCTATGCTATGCTCATAATAACAAGATCAATCTCTTTCTCGGGTTCGTTCACTTTAGTAAGAATTGGGACGGTTCGGTTGCCGGATTGCAATCCTATTATTTCCTTTATGTTAATACTTTCCGCTAGGTCTATACAACATGCAAGAAATTCATGAAGCACTCAAGAACATATGAACATAAATCCTTTTGACTTCCGCTAGGTCCTCAATTGAATTTAATCATCAAAACAATGGTTAACGCATTATCACCCAGGCTAGTGCAGCAATAAATACCTTATAATTCTAAAGCCAATTTATATCTTAACATATAATTGAAACTAAAGAATTTACCATGAAGAATATTTTGATGAACAAGAATTAAATCGAATGAAAGAATTAAAGCAATAGCATAGAGATTAAGTATTTGTTACTACCAATCCCTGAATCTAAATATTTAGCTACTCATAAAATCAAGAACAAAGAATAAATTAAAGAACATCAAAACCTGGATTAAATGATGAATCATTGATTATAATTCTTGAATCTTGACTAAAAGTATATATATAATAATGTGTATGGAGTACTATATTTATACTAGGGGTAATAACATCTCAAAATAAGGAAAATAATTACAATCCTAAACAAAGGTGGAAACTTCCAAAATCTGATTCGGAGAAGGGGGCGCGCGTACCCTCATGAGCACCACAAATCCAGCCTTTTGTAATATGGGGGTGCGCGCACCCTTTAAATGGGGGCGTGCGCACCCTCCGGCTTCGTAGCTTGTACATTTTACGCGCAATCTTCAGAAGGCCATAACTTCTTCATCCGGACTCCGTTTTGGACGTGTAAACTATCGTTGGAAAGATCTTTTCGAGTACTATCCAATGGAATTGATTTATCAGTTGTCACATCTATTTATCTTTATTTTATGATCCGTTCTTTTTCCTTCATTTTTACACTTTAATGCCCATGAATCCGTGCATTCTTTCGCTCCTTCCCTATACTCATATACACTCCAAAAATCATCAAAACACCCAAGGTTGAGCATCTAATAAGTCATAGAAGTATATGATTTGGATGAGTAAAAACACATCCATCACCTAGCTCCTAGGCGGGGGTCTTTTAGAACATTGGTTTTATTGAAAAATCACTTAATGATTTATCAATTACAAAGTTTTGAATTTCACTAGAATGATTAGATTGTCACCAATGGTTGATCAAAGTTCAATTTTGTTGACCATAAAAATTCAAAATGAGACTATCTTTCCGGGACAGATGGAGTATGTCCCAGAATAGGGGGCGGCCACAGCCTTTATATAGGGTGTGACCACACCCTTTTCAGATTCAAGCTTCCAAAGTCTCGGAAGAAGTTGCTACAGCACCCTTTTTTAGAGTGTGACCATCCAAAGGGATCGGCCGCACCTAATCTCGCGGCAGATTTTGTTTTCCCTTTTTTAGTTAGATTTTGGAGAATCCTTTGCAAAGGAGGATATGTATTAACCCTACTACCCTAGTATCTAAAGAATAATCCAACTAATATTTTGCTTATGTTTTATTCAAATATTCAAGATTGTGACAAGGATTTCATCAATTCAATTCCAGATTGGAAAAATTACAACTTTATGCTATGTACCAAGCCTTTAGTTACAAAAAGGATAACGTACTTTAGTTTGACAACATAATTCTACGTACTTTCATATTCGTTTACAATTTATGCAACACCATTAGATGATGTTAAATTTTATTAACAGAATGCTTTTGTGGTCAATCCAAAACTAACCCCATTAAAGATTTAACGGGTTTTGAACCACACCACCACCAAAGCAAACCCAGATAAAAAATAAGAAGATCTCCACCACCACCAACCTCCTTTGCCACCACCCGAAGTACTCTCAGCCGCCACCATCACCGTGTACAACCATGTCCCTCTCTCTCCTCTGCTCCAATTTCGATAACTCCTGCCTTTTCTTGCGGTCTCTCTTTCCATAAATTCGTGAGGAACCCAAGCCCTAGATGGTCTCCGGCGTTGTTCAATGTGCAGGGAGATAGTCGGATGTGGTTGAATCTGTTCAGATCTGGTCGGGGAAGGTAGATGGGCGCCGGGGTAGAAGGGAAAGGTCATCGGAGATGGGGAAGGTAAGGGTCGCCGGAGATTTGGATGATGCGGGAGTCGGCGTGGAGAGAATGCGGGATAGACGAAGGAGAGAGAGAAGAAGACGGGGTTTAATGTTTCTATCGTTAGTGTATTTAACGAGAAAAAAATTCATGTTAATATTTCTGTTATTTTTTTAACGTCATTAGGGTAAAAATAGTGTGTTGCATAATATGCAACCAATGGAAAAAGTACGTATATTTAAGATGCAAATTTGTGGTACATTGCATAAATTGTAACCAAAACCAAAGTACGTGGCATATTTTTGTAGATAGCCCATTCCAGATTTTGAGGTTCTTAATTATTCTTTTCGTTCTTGTTTTCTTAAATATGAGTAGCTAAATCCCTAGGTTTGTGGATTGGATGTAACGATTACTTGATCTTTATGCTATGAGATTCTAATTCTTCCTTTCAAGCTTGGTTTAGTTTGACATAATAATTTTAATTCTGTTATAGGTTTCAATCTTATGCCAAGATATTATTGGCTCTTTAATTATTTGGGTTTAAATTCTTACACTTGCGTGGAGATTTAGGGCTCGTCTGGTGCACAGTTTCAAAAACTGAGATTTTTCAAAATGGAGCGTTTTTTTGGACGCTACTATTTGGAGCGGCTAAAAATGACTTAGATTTTTGAAAAGCTCCACTCAAAAACTCTCTATTGAGACGCTTAATTAGCAAAAAGCTGATTCTTTTTCACTGCGTTTTGAACGTGCCGCTCTACCTTGTTGTGTTAAATAGATCTAATTGGGGACATCTAGGTTCTAATATTCTTAATTGCTTAATGAACTCTTTACATGTGATGTGTTAAATAGATCTAATTGGGGACATCTAGGTTCTAATATTCTTAATTGCTTAATACATGAAATGTCCCAATTCTTATATAGGTGATGAATGAACCCTAAAACCAAATGAACTCCCTAAAGGTGATGAATAAACCAAACCAAATTGATTCTTTAGAAGAATAAAATAGCACAAGGTGATGAATAAACCAAACCAAAATGTGATAGTAATTGTAAATTCCAATCTGTGAATTGTTTTAAACATTCTTTGAGTGAGCCCAAAGGCCCACTTAGCTTGTATGGTAGGAAGCTCACACTTGATTGACTCCACTTAAGATGAGCTATATTAAATACTCTCATCTTTTTCATTTTCCAATCAATGTGGGATACATGGCTTTCCACATTTCCAACTCTTTATAAACCCATTAAAGTTGCACACTTTGAGCATTAATTTCTCATTCACCCGGAAATGGTTTTGAGTAAATAAATGCATTTTCATAATCTACACTAAATGTAGATTTCAATTAAGCAACTTATTTTCATTTACACAAAATGAAACTATTTTGAAAATTGAGTCAAAATGTGGTCAAACCCATTTCCAACACTCCCGACCAGCGATCCGCATATTTAAAAACATGTGCTACATTTTTGCATTTACCTAGAATTCCTTATTTACACAATGACATCAAGTATATAAGAACACATTTTCACTTCTGCCATTTCTCACCTCTCGAAGCATTTCTCACCTCTCGAACTTTCAGTTCTCCGGTTTTCTCCATGCTCCTTTCTACGGAGCTCCCCATTTCCGTCTTTCTTCATTTGGCGCTCAACCACTCTGCCAATACACGCCAATATCGCACCATGTCCATATTTCTTAATCGGGTTCTTCGCTACTCAGCCATGTCTATACCGGTGTTTGAACTCACCCCGTCTGTTCTTGTGGGTTTTCATATCCAATACACTCTGAGCCTTCAGACTCTCCTAGCTAGAAACAGTGGAAGCTAATTAAGTTAGATTGTATGTGAATTCACCATATTTGTAGTTTGATTTTTAATTCCATTTAATTTTGACCAGATTACATTTGGGCGTAGGTTGGGTTTTTTGTTAGTCGGGTCCGGGCGGGTGCTGATTTCATGACTCCGGGAGCGGGCAGGTTTGGGACACCCTTCACTTACCGGATCGGGTTCGGTTAAGGTAAAACCCGCCTCGAACCCGACAGGTTGCCATCCCTAATTGACTCCCTATGTATTCCATAATTTCTTTTTAATTACCTCCAATATCCAATAACAATCTCACTAATTCAAGTTTAATTAACTCTATAAAACAAAATTGATGAAAGAAAGGGTCAAATTAATATGATTAGGTTTTTTGGGAATGATGAGTTTCTCCATAAAGTTATAAAAGTCCACTTTTTAATATTAGTATTACCCTTAAACCTAAACCTCAAACAACCTTATAAATATAAAAACAGAACTTTTCAGGAACTAGTTTCTTTCAAAATTTTCTGATTAATAATTACTTGGTGCCAATGTAAGAGTTGCTAAGATTCACTTTGTAAGCAATATCTCACATGAAAGATGTGAAGATATGCAACTCAACTTCATTTATTTTATATTCTCCAGTAAAAGTCATTTAATAGACGTGGGAGTAAAACTCATCCAAGAGTGGGATGCAAAACTAGAACGCATATGGCCATCGAATAAGAAAACTGTTTTCGTTAGCTAGGGTGATAAAACGAGTACACTTCTTCCGTCTCAAAATAAATATAAAAATAAATTATTTTGGGACCTAGCACATTATAGAGATGCTTTGATAAAAATAAATTCTTTGTGTGTAGATTATTTTGTTATACTAGTCATTTGTTATATTACAAGTTAAATCATTTCATAAATGATTGGCAATGGCTATGTTAATATGCTATTCTCAGTGCCATGTCTTGACATTGACTAATGCTGATTCTAATTTACCTTCATTGTCCGTACCTCGTTGATGAAATAATATAGTAATCTGAATTTGTGCATGGAACTTATAAAGTCTGGTGCTCCCTTTTGTTAGTCTAACGTACGTTAGAAAAGTTGACAGAATATGATAGTTTGTAATGGTCATTAGTTTTTAAGGGGTCAAATGCAAAGTTTTAAATATGAAAGGTTAAAAAATTATTTCTTTTTAAAAAATTAAAAACTCATTTAATTTTACATTTAAATAAAAACTCTAAAAATAATTAAAATACTATTTTTTTATTTATAATATTTTTTTTTAATTTTAAAAAATACAAATCTTACAAAAATGTTTAACACTTAAACTATTTTTTAACACTCTATGCTTAGGGACATTAACTATTTTTTTAATATTGTATTTTTTAAGAAAATTTATTTGTAAAAAAAAAACTATTTTTTTTTAAATAATTTATAATGTTTCATTTTTATTTTTTTCTAAGAAAACCTTTTAAATCATAAACAATTTTTAAGAATTTTATTTTTTAAATTAAAAAAAATATTATAAAAAATTAAATTAAATAATTTTTATTTAAAAAAGTATAATTAAACGTGTTTTTATATACTTTTTTAATTTTTTTTAAAGAAATAAATTTTTAACCTTTATTTAAAACTTTGTATTTGACCCCTTAAATTACAAACTATCATATTCTGTCAACTTTTCTAAGTACGTTAGTGTCAGGGTGCAAATTGAAACAATTTGAAAGTTTAGGTACGAAACAGACCGACTTTTCAAACAAGAGTGTAAAGTAGGAATCAGCAAATACTTTGGGGGGTTAAACGTATTTCGGCCCTAAAAGAAAAATCTAGTGCACTATATCAGTTATTATTGTTATTGTTGTTGTTGTTGTTGTTGTTGTTGTTGTATGTTTAGCCTTTGTTCGCATGTACTCCCTTGTGTCATAAAAATAGTCCAACTTTTCGACAAATAATCTTATATTAATTTATTTATCCTAATGGAAATTCAATTATTGATCGTACTTTTTATAGTGTATCCACAACAAGTTTTAGAATTCCGTTTAGATAAAGAGAAAATATGCTAAAAAACGTGTTTTACGCTAAGTTTAGCGTAAAACGTGTTTTTAAGTTGGTGCGGTGGCATTTTTGTAATTAACGGGAAGTTCTTTAGCGCTGATCGTAAGTGCTAGTGGTAGTGTAAAAAAAGTGCCAGCACATGTACACTGGCACTTATTGACACTACAACTGGCACTTTTTAACAAGTGTCAGTGTCAATGTTAACAAGTGCCAGTGTAATGGCTGACAGTTATTAACACTACCACTGTCACTTTTAATAAGTGCTAGTATCAATGTTAAAAAGTGCCAGTGTAAGCTCTGGCAATTTTTAACATAACCACTGGCACTTAAGAAAAGTGTCAGTTTCATGTTTATAAATGCCAGTTTGAAATAACTGGATTTTTGTAATGGTTGCCAGTATTTACGAAAATGCCACCGCTTGATTCGAAGTATAATGGCCAGCGTGCTTTGAAAAACACGTTTTTCCTTTGCTTAAGGAAAAACACGTTTTTCACAAGACTCACTCTTATATAAATTATTCAAAACAAAATTATTAGTTAAAGTTGAATCAATATTATTAAGTGGTGTTATCTTATGGGATAGAGGGGTACAAGATTCTCGTGTAGCATGGACATCTGACTTCTTTCTATTTGTAGATCCAAAGCCGGGAGGTGAAGTTGATTGTTCATACAATTATGGATTATTGATCATATATTTCTCTTTTGCCCGTATTTTTTATTAAAAAAAAAAAAAAGAAAGAAAGATATTCATTGTATAATAATTTGGGTGAAAATTTCGATAAAAACTTGTTTTATACTCGTTTTAGTATAAAACATGTTTTTATCCCTTAATGTAAAACAAAATTCTTTAATGTAAAACAAATTTTACACATCACTTAATGTAAAACAAGTTTTTCATAAGACTAACTCATAATTTGGGCAATGCTAACGGTATAAAAAAGTTCACAAAAAACATGGATACAAAATGAGGTGGCAATATTTTATTGATTGCATTAATTGTGGACACGTCACACTCTAATTAAAAACATCAACAAAATCATAACACATCAATTACAATATGATATTGTTTAGTATGTCGTGTTATTCCTCTATTTGAACATCACTCTTTTACCCTTGTTTCAGAGTTTGGCTTGCTCCTGAATTTGCTCCTGTTTAAACATCATTATAAAACACCAAAATTAAGCACACACCAAAGTTACTCTAATTATTTAGTAAAGAATACCCATCATAGAAGCTCAAGCTGCATTGAAGTGATGAATAGAAAAATGAAACATATGTCTTGGTGTCCGATTACACCCTCCGTCCCAAAATTAATGTCATGTTAGACTTGTCAACATTATTAAGGAATGTTGTGTGCTAGTTAGTGCATTGCTTGTACCATGATAAAATTGCACCACGTCTCTTTCTTTATTTAGAAATGTGTTTGTTTTGGGACGGCCCAAAAAAAAAGAGTGTGACAGTTATTATGGGACGGAAAGAGTAGCAAATAAGCATATTTGGACATTCATTTTGGGATTGAGGGAGCAGAAAAGGCAAGGGTTCTGAGTATGCCAATTTCCTGCTGATACATAAAAGTTGATAATGGTGATGGAATACATTAAAAAGCAGAGTGTGTTTTGGAGGAAACTAGTTCCTCCATAAGTTATAAAAAGTCTTGTTTTTAACCCTTAAGCACCAAACCCTAAACCCTGTAAAAACAAGATTTTTATAACTTATGGAGAAACTAGTTTCCCCAAAATTTTCTCTAAATAGCAATGCTTGGAGTTCCCAACTTACCACTCAAACCTACCCATTCCGGAAAAGAGTAGTACACGTATCACTTTCTAAGAAAGTACTTTTACTTGCTTGTATTTTTTTGACATTGCACTGTTTTTTTTAAATCTATTTCTTTTTAAAAAAAAAAAAAATGGCTCTGTTTTTTGGGACAGTCGAAACTGGTACGTTGCACTTTTTTGGGGGACGGAGGGTGTAGCTAGTATGCAAATATTTAAGGGTATATGAAGTTCCATGGATTCTAACTGGCATGGGTGAGGCTGCGTAAATCAAAACTGCAGATTCCACAACGAGAGTTGTGCAGACCATCAGGTAAATTTTACCATACAAACTACTCATATTTGTCATGACTCGAACAAGTGTCACCAGAGAAGATGCAATTAACTATAGCAAAACGACTTTTTTTTTTTTTTTGCTTATCTTACTTGCCCATAATAAGTGAGTAAATTGGCCGGCACCTGTAACAAGTTCAATCACTGACCAACTAAGCAGCATATTAAAACGGGTCCTAGATAACCACTTGCAATCGTATATTCCCTCCATCCCACCCGAAATAGGATGTTTTGCCATTTTGGGTGCCCACCCGAAATAGGACGTCCCAAAACAGAAAGTTTTTATTACTTTTTTTATTAAGGGGACTCACTTGTCATACTCACAACTACTTTTCATTTATTATTCCCTACCCACTTTCTCTCTCTTTCATACTTACAACCATTGTCTAAAAGACGCTCGCCTAGGCCGCCTAGGCGCTAGGCATTCATGAAACGCCTAGGTCTCGCCTAGAATATTATAACTATTTCTGAATTCTCGGCCCCGTCTAAACCCGCCTAGGCGCTTGGCGCCTAGCGATCGCCTAGCGCTTTTTAGAACCTTACAACACCTACTTTTCAAACTACTTTTTACAATAAAAAATCCTTAATTCTCCTGTGGGGACCGAAAATCTTATTTCGGGTGGGAGGGAGGGAGTATAAAGGAAGTCCGTTTCAATAATCAAACTCCTGAACACTTCCGTGGTATAATTCCTCCCACCCAAAGCTGTAACCGAACTTACCTTCTAATATAAAACTAAATGAGGGATTAATAATCAACAGTCGAAAACTTCCGTGTTCTCATTCCTCTACCCCCAAGCCGTAAATAACTCATCTCATACAAAATAACTACTAGTATTTTTTTTTATTTACGAGGAAGAAAATATATATCCACTAAAGTAGAATCATTTACCTCTGTCACAAAGAGAGCATGGAATCCATATGGAATTCTATTGGGTAGTTCAACAACTGCAACAGAGTCTGCCGACATTGTTTTTGCGTCAATTACAGTGACTGAAGATTTTCTGCATAAAATCAAAAGATGAGAGATGAATTACACGGTTCCGTCAGACCTGCAAGGAAGGACTGATACATGACAGCATATCATGAAACGGATTGAACATTGTCAGATTTACATACACCTCCGTCCCTAAATGAATGTCCATTTTCAAGAAATTTTTGTCCCTAATGTCCTTTTATAATTGCAATACGAAATGTTAAGAAAATGGATAACAAGAATATTTATGATTTTTTGTCATTTAGTTATATAAAAGTGAACATATTCAGAATGTCTCCTTAAATGAAATTTGGACAGCCATTTAGGGGCGGAGGGAGTACTAAAATATTGACTTTAGTGAACGGGACTGGAGCTAAGCTGTGAATATCACTTGTAAATGATTGCTAAAAATAGCAGAAGACTGTAATTCATATCAGAGCAATGAGGTTTAAGCATGTAGTGCCTACATATTTGTTGTGAAGCACAAGTAACATGGGACACACTGTATTATTCTAATTATTTTCAAGACTTGTATGTTTGTGCCGGTATAAAGTAAAGAATGAACAGAAAACATCAAGAAGTAGCAAAAATTATGGAAAAGGCCCATATTTTCGTCACTTAACAATACCTGTTTTCCAAATGTGGTCATTAATGTTTTTTTTTTTTTTTTGCAATGTCCTCATCCAAGTACCAATTTTTTGCAATGTCCTCACTCTATTAACGGAGCCGTCAATTTTTTAACGAGTTTAAGCCACATGATGGCAAAAGAAAAAACATCAATGAGCACATTTGAAAAACAACTGACCAAAAACATGGGTTTTGCCTTGTGGAAAACACAGATTAAAGAAGAAAACTTAAGGCCTTGACCACATAGAAGCTCAAATGACAGATAAAACAGGTTTTGGCAAATTCTGTGGGACGAATGCAATAAGTTTCATTTTATGAACAGTAGGACAGTTTGGTTTATTCTTCTTATTGATTTTTTTCCTTATATCAAATCAATTTATTTCCCTCGTGGAAGTAAATCATAGAAGATAAAGAACGAAATCGTGATATCATGTTTGATGATGACATGAGAGAGGAAGACATATACCCGGTGTTCTCATCATGCGTACAGAATATCAAGTAGCCATCATCTTCTTCAGAATTGATGCCAGGCTGGCGAGGGACAAAAATAGCCTCTGAGCCAAATCTACCAATTCCTAGGTCAAAAAGTCCCTCAACATTTCCTCCAACTTCAATCTTTGTTTTTCCAGCCTCTGGTTCCTTATTCAAATCAAATTTGACAATCCCGGTGACCTTTGCAGTGCTGTCCAATCTTGTTCCATAAACAAATTGCTGTTTCCTAGATGATAAACGTTACATATTTAGCATCACTTATGCCATAATAATGAAAATATTTAACATGGTTAACATACCCCCTCCGTCCCGAAACAATAGTCTCATTTGACTTTTGATGGTTAATACAAAAGAACTTTGACCAAATATTAATGCCAATCTTATCATCTCAGTGAAATTCTAAGAACTGTAAATGATAAACAATTAAGTGACTTATCAATAACCATTTTTAGAATTTTATTGGGAAGATTAAATAGACATCAATGTTTTGTTCAAATTTGACTTGCGTGGACCATAAAAAGTCAAATGAGACTATCTTCCGGGACGGATAGAGTATTTAAGGAAACAGATGAGTAGAACAAAAGAGGATTCTAGTGAAGTAACAAATTAAGTCATAAATATAGAAAATGCTCCTGACTGGATGATGTCAATGATAGACGCAAGTTAAAACAACATTACAAGTCTACAACCTTATTTTTCATGATTATTACTCTTCTTTTCCGAGGTCCATAATTTTATTACTCGAACTTAAAGTTTAAGCATACTCTAGACCAGAAGTAATAATACTCTTCCTGAAAAGTTAGTGTCATTTTAATTTTGGTGGTCATCTGAATTGAACTTTGACCAAAAATTTAAGAAAAAAATGAATATCTCAGTTAAATTCTAAAACTTGTTATTGAAATACCATTAAAAATACTATCAATAACAATTTTTGTACTTTCATTAGGATTATTAATTCACATAACTTATTGTTCAAAGTTCAATTAAGTCGACCACTAAAAAAAACAAGACTATCTTTCTGGGACGGAGGGAGTATCAAATATAGAACCTAACATTGTATACTACATGGAATAAATTCCAAAAGAATGTACCATACCTGCCAGTGTAACTCTCGTTTACCCTAGGAAAATCTACAGCAGATTCGGACAGTTTCTTCTGCGAAGCAAGACCAGTTTTTAAGTTGAATCTCATCTCATACCTGAGAAATTACTTTTAATCAGGAACTGAGAAAATCCTGTATGCTGTTAACATGTCAGAGTGATAAGAACCTTACAGATTAATATTGCCATTAACCATATCCAAATCTGGATTCTGAAGGCGGCAAGTAATCAAAACAACTTCATCTCCTTCTTCCCAGGCATTGGCTGTATTTAAGTAAATGATTAAAAAAGCTAAATAAAAAAAATGGTTTACGCTTAGAGATCATAAAATAACCAATACTCCCTCCGTCCCATAACAAAGTACCCATTTTGCCATTTTGGGAGTCCCATTGTAAAGTACCACTTTCCTAAAAAGGAAAAAATTCCCTCCACTTTCTCCTTCCTACCCACTCACAACAACTATCCACTTACTATTCCCTATCACACTTTCTCTCTCCTTCCCATTCACAACACCTACTTTTCCAACATCTTTCCTTAATTCCCATGCTAAAAGCAAATGGGTACTTTGTTATGGGACGGAGGGAGTACAAGATAACAATTCTTCCCGGTCAAAATTTTCATTGTTCTGATATGCTGACAAGTCCACATGTGAGATCCATATTCTTTTCATATTTTTTCGTTCTTTGGTGAAAAAGTAATGACACGTGGTGTCATATGTACGCTAGTAGCTGTCTTTTATAGCTTCTCATTGGTTAAAAACATATAAAAAGAAAATTATAATGTGCTGCTACGAATACTTGAAAATGATCAAACAAGCAGACAAATTTGGAGGACAATGTTTACGTGTTCCTGAGATCAAGGATCAAAGTACTTTACCGTTGTGAAATATGAAACAACTGGGAAGCTCAAACCACTTGATCAGGAGCTCATTTTCTGCATACCGTGGAAGAACACCAAATCGAGCCTTCTTAGTTGGATCAAATGTAAATATGAGCTTTTTCTCTTTCACCATTTCCTAGAATTTAAAATGCTAACATGTCAAGTTTGAGCAAACATAATTGAAATCATAATTGCATACAGAACTTATGGCAACCCTAAAGGGTAACGAAGACATTTTCTTGAAAAATAGTCTCCCAAAAAGCAGTGACGAAGCCAGAAATCTTCAGAAAAGGGGTCGAGGTTTCTGTTGGGATAATTATTATCGTGAAGGTATATAAGGGGGTCAAAATAACAATTAGTGAAATATTTTATCAAATTTATGGCGGTCAAAATGATTCATCATATTTTGTAGTAAAATGTCATTTAAAAAAAAAAAGGTGCTAAAATTGACACACTCCAAAACTGAAGGGGGTGATGACCCCCATGACATACAAGTGGCTTCGCCACTGCCAAAAAGGAAAGGACCTCTTGAACTGGGATACTGTAAAGACAATTGTATTGAGGGATTATTTTCTTAGTTATCACCAAATCCCGATGTGGTGCAGTCATTTTCAGTCAAATACGATATGCAAGTTTTTCACAAAGCTCAATGTCAAGTATTATACCTTTGGTCTGAAGTACAAAGGCAGGTCCATGAAGATTGCATAATTTTCAGTAATGGCAAAGTCATGCATCATGATAGGATCTGAAATTGTTATTGGCACCGGATCCTTCATAACACCATCCTTTGAAATCACCCTGTATGTGATATATGGAGGTGTATGTGAATAGCCAAAGGTAAACATCTCACCTGAAAAAGAAAAAAAAAATTATAGTCAAGAGAAAAATATTCCAGGGATCGACCCAAGTATATATAGTCTTCATTGTGTCAGTAGAGGTTTACCAGTGAACGGGTCAACCTTTGGATGAGCAGTGAAGGAATGAGATAATCTCTTGTCATAATCTAGCAAGCCAATCGTTTGCAGATCTCCATCTTCCAAAACTTTTATGGCATCTGTACAATATATTGCAGATCAATCTATATACTCCCTCAGTCCCAAACTAATCGCTACTAAATGTGAATGCACGGGGATTAAGAAAATATGTTGGAAAAGTAAGTGTTGTGAGTGGTAGGAGAGAGAAAATAAGTTAGTGGATAGTTATCGTGAGTGGGTAGGAGAGAGAAAATTGAACATTTTAGGCAAGTAGCAATTAGTATGGGATGCCCAAAACGGAAATAAGTCCCGATTAGTTTGGGACGGATGGAGTACTGAATTTCTTTATTCATGTGGACCGAAAACAAACTGCCATTTTTTATCATTTGAAAACGCCTTTCATCTCATTGCTAGAAAACTTGTTAGGAGCAGTGCTAAAATAATGAAAAAACTGACAAGAAAAGGCACTAACTATAGAAGATGTCCCGAAAAAGGATACCATATAATAGTAATGATGCTCAACAAACATAAGTAAAATGCAGTGAGTTGCTTACAAGGTTTGTCAGTCTCTTGAAGTGCCAAAAGTTTTCCATGGTGATAAACGAGAGCAGTGTTACCTGAACCAACATGACATGAAGATAGGCTTAAAGCTTGATCCTCTTTAAACAAAACATGCTACCAAAAAATTAGAATGTTTAAGGAAATCAGTTGCTTATTGCAATTCACTTTGGCTTAATTACTGTTATTATGTTGATAATATGACTTTTATAATTTGATGTAATAAATATCGTGTGTGTGCGTATATATATATACACACGATATTTATTACATCAAATTGTAAAATTTATATTATCAATATAAAAACAGTAATTATTATACATTTTTTTAATTTTATCAATACTAATGAAAAAAATAACTCGTGTAATAAAAAAAGAACTTTATATTCAATTTCTATCTATTACTAATATATAAAAAATATAAAATAATTAATAATAAAGTAACAAATAAATTTAAAAAACAAAGTCAAAGAAGATCAAAATAAAATGAATAAATAAAAATAGTTGTACTTAACTAATACTCCCTCCGTCCCATTACAATGGGCACTTTTGGTCAAACCAACTTGAACTTTGACTAACATTTTATGCTAAATTATTAATCTCCATAAAAATTTAAAAAAAGTTACTAAATTAGTAATATAAACATTATCAATAACTATTTTTAAAATTTTATGGAGATAAATTATTTAGCATAAAATGTTAGTCAAAGTTCAAGTTGGTTTGACCAAAAGTGCCCATTGTAATGGGACGGAGGGAGTACTTAACTAAGAAAGAAAAAGAACGAAAGGAAGGAAGGTAAAAGAAAGAAGAAAAAAATAACAAAACAAATTAAACTCAAACCTAGGGGTGGCAAATTGGGTATTTTGGATCTACCCATTTAAGTTAAAAACACCCGGGTATCCAATGGATTTTTAACTTTAATGGGTAAACCCAAAATACCCAATTTGCCACCCCTACTCAAACCCCAATTACCCGGCCCTTCCTACACCCTCTTTATCATGTAACCCCTCCCTCACCCAAGAATTAGTTCCTCCCTACCACCATATCCACCACCCCTCTTCCTCCTCTTCATCTAAATTTCTGTCCACCACTCTCGGCGAAGCTTGGGCTTGACGCCAACATCCTCTTTCACCCGCCCCTCCTGGAAATCGAACGCCGACACCTGTGTTCGTTTTCGTTTCTATTTGATATTTGATTTAGTTTTGCAAGAAGAGATTTCAGATATTGAAACCCAGAGATCTGAGATCTCTATGGACCAGATTTGGGATTTTGATTTAATTTTGATATTTGATTTGCAGCAGAGGTGGGTGTTGGTGGATTTTGTTGTGTTTTGTCGATGGTTTTGTTGAGGCTTAATGATGAGGATATGTTGTGGCGGTGGTGGAAGATGGTGGAGTGGAACTGTGTAAATGGAGTCGGTGGCGTGATGGTGGCCAGGTCTGAATAAAGGCAAGAACGTTCTTTATAGTTAAATGACATTAAGCCCATAAGTTTTGGAGTCAAATGACGTAAAGACCCCTCACAGGACATGCACATGACCAATTCCGTTAAATTTTTAACATTCGTTAGGATACATGGGGCAAAGTGGGATACTTTTAACATGAGGTACTACTTAGGCACAACTTTCGCGTTGGGGTGCAAAGTGGGATTTGGTGTATACTCAGGGAGGGGGAAGTATTTAAGCCTATCACTTTAGCGAAATGAACATATCAACATCAAACCAAGTACTACATGCTTAATGGGGTGTAAAAGGTACTATATAACCTACCTGTTCCACTGCCATATGAGACATCTAGTACTTTCATCTTCGCTCTTAGCATTTGTATATTTACCATAAGCAATCCAAAGAGCCCCTTGAGATCTCCAATCTGAAAGAGATTGCAAATCATGATTCTGGGACAATTAAAGTTGTTAACAGGAAATATTAGTAAAGCTATCTACCACACTTTACCAAATAGTTATTCACACGTAACTTACCCCACCCACAACCTCTTTTATTTTGGTGTTTCGACAGAGCGGGGAGGGGTAAGGGAATTGTGCATATTGAAGTTAGAAGGCGGGGACATGGGAAAACATCATGTTTCAATTCGCAGCAAATCAAAGAGAGAAGAAAAGAAGAAAACACAGTCCGATTATCTCAAATTTTATTTCTGTTTAACAGTGTAAGCATGAAGTATCTGTCTCGCATTTACAACAGAAAGTAGCTGATGAGGATTTTAAATGTTTAGTTCCATTTTCATTATTTTTACTGGGACATAAAATAAATTTTCAGTAACAGAGATGGCATTCCACATGTGCAGAGACCTTCCATTATTACACTGAGATTTTAGTATATGAAGCCAAGTCCTTTAAGGATTCTCAGTCTCAGAGATACTTATGCAATTAAATAAATAAATTCTGGAAGAAAACAAAAGGTTCAAAAAACACTATGTAGGTGCTATTGGCTCGACTTAGCTTATTCAACTCCATTAGAACCCCTCCTCTTCTCTCATATATCAAAAGCATACCTTCATAAATTTGGCTCCACCGAAAAATTCTTCTTGTTTAAGGCGGGATGTCTGGACATAACGAGAAAGATAAGTTGCTTTTCCATCTTTGATGCGCAAGCCATGAATCATACTGCAGGAGAAAGAAAAAAGAGACTCAGACCAATTGTTGTTTTATCTGAAGTGAAGAACATAAACTGTAATATAAATCCCCCAAAAAAGATTTCCACAAATGTCAGCAGATGAAGCCTGCCAATGCAAACTGGTAACACCAAAAGTTGTCATAAAGCATGCAGTAGAAATAGTTCAAACGGAAAGCAATTCAATCGTAGCCGCCTAATAAATTTCATTATGAGTCTTCAAATTCCTTTGACTGAAGTCGGACTTGAAGAAATATACCGCAAGAGTCGTGCTGGGTGCCAGTGTACGTGGTAATAATATAAACAAAAGTTTATTCTTCATGTCTTACTCCTAATTTAAATTTGCCAAAGGAAAGCCAAAAGGAGAATTTCTCAGAACGTTTCATTAAAACGTCACAGTATGCACGTACAAGCTACTTTGAACACAACGCCTTGGCCAAAAACTTCTAAACATGAAAATCATTATGCTTCTTGACGCATTTGTTCTAGAAACCATAGAATCTGACACAGAAAACGAAGTGGATAAGCCATAAAAGTAAGATCCACTAAAATAGACTTTATCCTAAAGTTACTACACTACAGTGCTATCAAACTTGTCAAATGTTATTCTACAGCCTTGGCTGTGTTTATATTCATAATTCATCTCAAGCACTCAAGAAAGATGACTACATTATAAGCCCAAGCAGTGCTACGCAAAAACTGCCTAGCGTAAAGTATTATAATCGCATGAAAACATATATTCCACTAGAATTAATATAACATAAGGTAAAAGTTTGAGATCACTTGCTGAAAAAAATATATTCCAGCAGAACATAAGTTGCAGTGGTAGCTGCTCATTACTGTTACTAAAGCACAATAGAATCAAAAGCTCCTTTTTTTTCCGGTTGGTGTATCTTATTCAATTAATTTATTTATTCCAAGAGAAAATTCCAAAAATAGAAGATAGAAATCATTTCTAGTAGCTCCTCCTTGAGCTGGAACTCCAAAAAATATTGTTACGCATGGGTATAATGGAGGAAAGACGATCAAGTACCCATCTCCGTCGAACCTGCAAAAAGGGTAATTAAGGAAATCAGCATAATCAAGAATGCATAGTTTAAAGGAATTACTCTACCAGTCCACCGCTAAAATATAAAGACGTCAAAATGAAGAGCGGATTGGGGAGACAAACATTATACTTCCTCTGTCCCGGAAAGTTAGTCCCATTTTGACTTTTTATGGTCAACATAAATGAACTTTTACCAAACATAGGTGTCAATCTAATGATCAATATAAAATTTTAAAAGTTGCCATTGATAAATCACTTAATCATTTATGAATTACAATTTTTAAACTTTCACTAGAATGATTAGATCGACATCAATTCTTGGTCAAAGTTCATTTATGTTGACCATAAAAAATCAAAAATGGGACAAACTTTTCGGGACAAAATGTGTAAGAGGAAATGCTAGCTTCATTTGAAAAGAACCCACACACATATCTCCAGATAGAACAATGCTGTATCCAACTGAAATACAACTATGATCAAGCAAAAGGAGGTACCAGTGATATCCAGCCACTGGGGAAAACTTTGAATTGGGACCAACCTTGACGAACTCACCATTCAGACATTTCTGTAATTCAACATTATCAAATTCCTAGTCAGTTGGCAGACAAGATGAAAAATACAGCTCCAAAACACAGGTTCATAGAATAATTCTCAGTTCACTTTGCAGTAAGTTATGGTCTATCCACTTTCTTTGAAAAGGCAAAGCTACGGAGAGACACTACCAGAAAAAGATAGACCAGGTAGAATCGCCCAAATGGAGTGCAAAGGTTATATAGCCAGAATTACAAATTAAGACAATGAAGAATAACTGATTATACAGTCAATTCCAAAATGTGAGTTCTTTTTCTTGTTGGCCCCTTTTACTAAGTAGAACCTTTGTACATAAGGAGTGGCTCAGTGGTAGAGCCAAACTTCACAATGTGTGAGGTCTCGGGTTCGATCTCTTCCCATACCTCCTAAGACATCATTATTATAAGGGGGTAAGTGGGGAACCACTAACGATCCTCTTAAAAAAAAAAAAAAAAAAAAAGTAGAACCTTTCACCCACACTATATTTTCATCAATTACTAATGGATGTTTAATAATCCAGTAAGAATTCAAAACGAACACAATAAACCCTACATTAAGTGTGAGAAATAACTTATGGATCCAATACTTAACATGTAGGGCTAAAATCGCCAACATTGTAAATTAAATATGAATGGCTTATCAATAATCACTTGCAATATTTTTTTAGAGAAGATAATTACTCGCCATATTTAATTGGATAATAATTGTCAGCTCATTCCGCTAATCACCTTATCTTCAACTTTCAAAAATCAGTTAAAACATTATAATTCAGTAATCTAGTTTGTAAGATTTTTCAGTACCTCCAATTTTTGTTTTATCAAATGACACCTAGTGAAGTAGAAGCAGAAAATAAGTTCCTTATATCATCAAGCTAAGGGTTTTGCAAAGTATCTGCAGTTCTCCCTTTAATCAGCTTGATTTCTTGTCGATAGGTGAGTAAGCCCCTTCATAAATGAAATCTTTACACGAGTCAAGAGCAATTGGGGTCCATGTAGGGCTGTTTATCGATCCGAGTTGGCTCGAGCTCGACTTGAAAAAACCGACTCGAGTGAGCTCGAATCGTGGCTCTACTCGAGTTCGAACTGAATTTTTAACTCGTCAAATTTTTGAGTCGAACCGGCTCAACTCGTGAGTTCGACGAGTTTCATTTGTGATCGGCTCGGTTCGAGCTCGACTCGATAAACTCGTTAAAAAATCGATTTTTTTTTGGTTCGCGAGCAACTCATTTTAAGATCGGCTCGATAAACTCGTTAAAACGGCTCGTAATCGCGAGCAACTCGAAACTCGATTCAACCCGAGTTCGAACCACTTCAATCCATAATCCTCGACATAATTCCCAATTTCCAATAAGAATTGCATATTTATGTTATAGACACAAGTTAAAGTCAAATTAAGTCCTCTAATCAAGCATAGAATAGAATGGAGTACAATTTCACATCCAGTTAACTGAAATTAGAATAGTAAATTCAATGCTTAATCTAACAAAAAACATAATTATAGGAGTAACGAGCAATTGTAACAGTGATTGCGATTGTAGAAAATGATGAAACGGGAGTACAATATACTGACCGGAAGGTGGCCGACGACGGGAAGGTCCTTGCAGGGAGGAGTTTCGTCGACGGGAGCGAAATTACCTAAAAGCCACTGATTAGGCTGTGATTTATCGTACATGAGCTTCACGATGAGTGATCCCAACCAATCAATGGCTTTCGACGTCAATCCCATTTGCGGATTCGGCTTCACCACCACTACTCCGTCCGCCGTCCTCTCCATTGCTTTCTCCGACGACTTCTCCATTCCCGTCTCTTTCTCTCTCTACAACAACAGAACTTTCTCTTTCTATATGTAAATGTGTAATTTGTGTGTATGTACGAAGACTGTATTAGAGTGGGCGAAGATGCTGGATTCAGCAGTCTTGTCAGATGTGGACGTTTCGGGAATCATCGTTTTGGAAATTTAGGTGTTGATGCCGCCGGCTACTTTCCTAGGATTCCTCTGTTTTTCTTTTCACTTGTTTTTGTCCTCTACTCTTTTTGGCCTAGAGTGCGTCCTTTTTCTTCAGGAGCTCCAAAAATGTAAGTTTCGATTTGTCTTAAATAAATAAGACAAACCCGATCCACCGCCCAGCTGTACCCGCCCAGCCACAGCCCATGTCCTTTCAAATCGCGACACCTGACATTCTTTAAAAAAAAAAAAAAAAACTTCAATAACTTTAAAATGCTATATCTTGAGATTTTGAAGTCGAAAAAAAATAAAAAAAAATCAGTGTGTTCGTCTCGAGAAGACGAATAAAACTAGATAGGTCATGATATGGTTTGATTTTCTTTAAAAAAAATATATATACTCCCTCCGTCCCAGCTCACTTGAGACTTTTTGACCAAAATTAGTCAACTTAAGGTCGGTTTGACCAACACTTTATAGAAATATTTATGATCCGAATAAAAATTAAAAAAATGTAAAATGATCACCATTAAAAATCCTCTCAATAACAATTTTATGAATTTTTTTTGGAACATAAATATTTCTATAAAGTGTTGGTCAAACCGACCTTAAGTTGACCAATTTTGGTCAAAAAGTCTCAAGTGAGCTGGGACGGAGGGAGTATATATTTTAACATACAAAACAAGTGAGCTGCTCGTCATAATAAAATGTAACACTTTCTTATGAAGAAAGTAACAGTTTGGTCTTAAAAAAGTAAAGTTTTATTGTAAGATGTAACAGCAGTTTCGCAAATAATATAAATAATTTTTGTGATTAGAAAAAGTAATAATTTGAAATGTAACACAGTGCATATATGATTGTAATATGCTATATAGATGAATATAACACTTTTATAGAGTAAATGTTACTTTTTTTCTTTAAAAAATAGTAAAAATTCATGTATATAAGCGGTTTTGTATTTCAATTGAATGTAAAACCCTGAAAAAGTGTTACAATTAAGGGGGGGGGGGGGGAAAGTTACATTCATTTATTATAAAATATAACATTAATTTAATTGTCAATCTTATTTTATCTTTAATCTATTTCATCAAAATTGTCGTGCATTTTTTAGGGAAAAAAAAGTGTTACATATGAGAAAAAAGTGTTACCTTTCTTTACAATAAATAACCACGTCCCCAAACGAGTGGCCAATGGTAAAACCAAGCTCACCCTCGGTGAGGGTTCGATCCTCTCCTCGCCTCCTTCTAGCGTGGACATCGTCAAAAAAATAATAAATAATCCCCAATATCACAACTAAATCTTGATCAAAAAAAAAAAAAAACTAAATCTTAAATCTCCTCCTCTCTAGGCATGCTCATCCACTACCGGTTCCCCCTTCAAAAGGGCGGTATTACGGAAAAGAGAGGAACTGGATTCGAATAGCTTATTCCGATTCAGGTTTAAATTCGCGGTTTCGTTTCCTTTTTTGTATTCTAACATTGAGTCTAACTGTCCATGGATAGGGCTTGTGCTCGAGCGGCGCCTTGAGCAGGTTTAAGTCTCTTCGTTTAGAGGTTTTGGGATCAATATCCCCTTCGGGTTAAAAAATTGAATTAGGTGGTTTAAGATTTAAAAATAAAAATAAAAAATGAGTCTTAACCTGTAAATAGATATTTAATAAAAATATCCAAATCTGTAAAATTTGTGAAAATCTCGAGAAAAACTTGTTTTACACTCGCTTTAGTGTAAAACATGATTTCATCCGTTAATGTAAAACAAAA
This sequence comes from Campanula takesimana, assembly GCA_026119855.1. Classification (NCBI taxonomy): domain Eukaryota; kingdom Viridiplantae; phylum Streptophyta; class Magnoliopsida; order Asterales; family Campanulaceae; genus Campanula; species Campanula takesimana. The sequence goes on along the minus strand of JAOWBW010000607.1, from coordinate 632,102 downwards.
TCTCTTAATGGAAAACAAGTTTTACATATCTCTTACTGTAAAACAAGTTTTTCATAAGACTAACTCGTAATATTTTTAACAAAACGCATTATAAAGTATTAAAAAAATATATTTAAAAATGAGTAGGTCTTGTGAAAAACGTATTTTACCTTAAAGAAGGAAAAACGTGTTTTTCAAAGACGTTGGCCCTTATTCTTAAAAACAAGTGGTGGCATTTTTGTAAATTCTGACAAGCATAGTAAATGCCCAGTGTTAATATTACAAAAAGGCAGTGATATCAAACTGGCGTTTATAAACATGAAACTGACACTTTTCTTAAGTACCAGTGTTAGTATTTAAAAGTGTCCGCCATTACACTGACACTTTTAAACATTGATAATGGCACTTATTAAAAGTGTCAGTGGTAGTGTCAATAAGTGTCAGTGTACATGGCTGACACTTTTTTATACTACCACTCGCACTTACGATCGGCGCTAAAAAACTTCTCGTTAATTACAAAAATGCCACCGCGCTATTTTAAAAACACGTTGTACACGATCTTAGGGAAAAACATTTTCCCAGTTTCTCACTTTAAAAATAACAAAATATTACTACCTATGTCCCTAAATGAGTGTCCAAATTTCATTTTAAGGGACATTGAAAATCTCAACTTTGTGTACAATTTGGTAGCAAAGATTCATATATAATCTTGTAATCTCCTTTCCAAACATTTAGTTTTGCACGTATAAAGAAACCGGTGAAAAAAAAAAATCGAAAAAAAACATTTAGGGACAAAGTTATGCTAAAAAAAGGCACTCATTTTGGGACAAAGATTTCTTGAAAATGGACACTCATTTAGGGACAGAGGGAGTAATTTTTAACAGATTTTGTTACGCATGTAACAGATTTTTTAAAACAAACCATAACATTTTAGGTTAAAAAGAAAGGAAACGTTAACTTTCAATAGATTCATAACATTAACTAAAGGACATAATTCAAAATATTGTGTGTTTTTTTAAAAAAAAAAAAATAACTAATTCAAAATGAGGTGGTCTCCCATGAGAACAAGGGGATCCGTCTCATGCATGAGACGGGTCGCCCCATGACCCATGGGCCGAACCCGCCACGTGGCAACCCACCATTGGCCGAATTTTTTTTTTTTTTTTTTTGAGTTTTTATATATTTTTTTTCGGCTTTTCAGTGGTTTAGCAAAAATAATAGTTACCATCTCTTAAAGTAACATTGTTCATAAGTAAACGTAATACTTGTTTTAAAAAAACAAAAGCTCGTTTTTACCCATTTGAAAAGTAATAACTTATGTATATGAATGTAATAGTAAGTTTATACAAGTAAATGTAACACTTTGATTGATGAAATTGTAACAGATTTCTATAGATAATGTAATACTTTTACATCTATCATGATAAATTTGACCCCATTGTAACTTATTGTTTGAAAACAAATAGATATCTATACATATGTATTACAATTATTTACAAATACTATTACATATAAATAACACGTTTGTTACATTTTAGTTATAATAAGTATTACTTTTGGCAAACGAAGAAAACATAGGAATAACACTATTACTTTAAGAGATGGTAAATATTACTTTTCATAAACCGAAAAAAAGCAAAAAAAAAAATAAAAAAAAAAATTGGGGCCAATGAGGGGCTGCCACGTGGCAGGGTCCCCCCATGGGTCCTGGAGCAGGGTTGTGGGTCGGGTAATGGGTCAAAAAAATGACCCGTCTCACCCATGAGACGGGTTGGAGTGTTCTCACACAAGTTTTTGTCATTCAAAATACTATTTTTGAAAGTTGGAAATGTCGATTTCCTATCCGGTTCCTTATCCACTTCTAACCGTTATTTTCCGATTCTTGAAAATGATGAATCCAAACCGAATCACAAAACCTTCGATCACGATTCCAGCCGGTCCGGTTTTGGTTCGAACAACCGGTTCCCCATTTCAATTTGAGCATGTCTCCTATCTATCTCAAACGAATTATATTTCGTGCATTGTGTACTCTCTCCTCCCTCATAAACTTGAGTTGGATTTGGTGAAATCGAATTTAGTCCCTTTGATGGGAAAAAAATTGCTAAAAAAATTAGGTTAATTTAAATAAAATCTAAAAATTGTATTGATGATATTTATAATGGTGTATCAATATTAATAAGATTTAGATTTTCATTTCGATAATTGATATGCTAAATCGCACACCTACAAATTAAACCTGGATTAGATTCTAAAAATATGTAGCTAGGGAAAGTCCAGAATCGATCCACGAAGAACGGTTATTTGTTAACGTAATTGTCACTTGACAAGATTGGGGGAATTTTATAATTATTAAATCCTAAAAACATAAATTAAACTAATTATGTGCAAAAACAATAATTAAGAAGCACTTTAGATTTGATTCCGTCCCCACCTAATTATTCAATTATCATCGATATCTCTTTTCACTTTTTACCCTATTCACTTGATCACGAGATTTATTTCAATCTATGTTTCTTCTTTCATATTAGTTACTAGCAGTGACATACTCACTAGAAACCCTAATTAATAACTTATTCTAACGGCACAGTCTAGATCGCAGAATTAATTGATGAATGATTTAAGAAACTAAGATCAAGAACGTTTTCTACGATTATTTCATATAGATAATCGTCTAATTTTACCCAATTTACAATTTACCATGGCACATGCATAAATCGTAAAGATGGTACGGTGAATTTCTACACTGGCACAGTAAATCAAACTCCATAATCAAAGAACTGTTGGAAACATCCAACTTAATATGAGCCGTAGACATAAATGGCCTCCCCAACAAAATGGGAGCCTTAGGATATGTTGTTAGAGATTATGCCCTAGGCCCTTAAGAAAGGCCTTGCGTTATGTCATGTTCTCATTTGTTATAGAGATAACAACTTTGGATTATTATATATTTTACATGTTTATTATAATAATCCCCGTCCCTAATACTTATGAAGAACTAGTATAAGTTTAATTGATGATCATGTGTATGTGATACAAATTAAACTTATGGGTACTTGTTGGTGAACGAGTACTGGACTTGACCCACCTATGAGATTTATGTCATGGTCAAATGTCATAATTAAATCTCATACAGTTATATTATTTGATATCCTTAGACCTGATATTATCATGGTCTTCCATATGATGAACGTTATGTTTGACATAGTCAACCGCTACCCTTAACCAGGTAGTCATAAAGGCTATGATTGGCATAATCGGATTCTTGTAGGGAAGAATGATAAGTCAAGATGGGATTTGTCTCCCCCTCAAGAGAGATATCTGTTTTGGCCACTCGAGAATGAGATTGATGATAGTGTATGGCCATGCCCAAATGAATTGATGTGTTCAATGTCATTTGCTCATATCAATCTACTAGGGATCGAGAAAGCATTGAACAATATAAGTTGAAGTGGACCATGACTTATGTTCAATATGATATCGCGTGACAAAAGGATTGTGATATGTTCTATGAGGATAAACGAACTTCTTTAAGTTGTATCAATTGGTTAATCATGATGGCTTGCTAGGGTCCGCTCATGATTTACGAGAACAAATGTGTTTGAACTCATTGTCAACTTGATATAATCATATGGTCTTCTGGATATCAATATAATGTTTTCTGGAGTTTTTTAAAAACGCGCTTTACAGGAGACCAACCCTTGTTAAAAAGGCAAAAAGCTGATTTTTGATCGGGCATAACCGTGCCAGATAAAGGGCATGGCCGTGCCAGTTATAAAGCACGACCGTGCCAATAATCATCAGCTGGGATCGCTCGCGCTCACCAATTGCCACGACCGTTCCAGTTATAGGGCACGACAAAGGTGCCTGGGCCGAATTTTGGGCAGTTTAATTGGGTGACGGGATTAGGTCTTAAGAGTCCTTAAGGATTAAGGATTTTAGAGAATAAATAATCCTCTTTCACCGGCCATTATTCATGGGTAATACATATGTTTGAGAAACATATTCTTGAGCCTAGATTGAGAATCAAAAGCTCAAGAACACCGAAATTCATATAGCCTTTGAAGATTAGAAAAGTGTGTTTTCTAATGATTGGATCTAGCAGTCCGGATCTAGAATTTTTCTAGATATTCGTTCGCGTGTGGATACACATAGAGGATGCTAGCCTTAGCATCTCAAGTTCGTATTCCTGTGATCGTGATCCGAAGAACGCGAAGAACGAGGAGATCAAATCTAAATCTTGAAGACTTGAAGATTTAATGATCCGAAAAATTTTAACGCACAACTATGGTTAGTATTCTAAATTCATCTTCCTATTAATTTAATCATCATGAATGATCCATGGGCTCTAGGGTTTTGTTAATTTTTGTTGCCTTTTTCGCTGCGCAAGGACCCTCAAAACCCAACAGTGGTATCAGAGCCCTGTTCATGTATGGTTATTTTAATATTATCATGTTAAATATATGATTTGATTATATGATCTAGCATTGATGTGAATTTAGAATAAGGGGTTTATGTAAGTTGTTTGGAGAAACAATTATATATGATATAGTATAATTATGAACTAGATTTTCAAGTTGCATGATTAATATGATTAATCTATTTATCGGATCATCAATCTCTTTAATTGGATTAATTAATTGATGATTCTTGATCTTGAAGAATAAATTGTTTGTTCTTAGGGTTTGATGTTCATGATAATTTGATTACCATGAATAGTTGAATTCTTAAAGGATCAAGATTTGATAAATTGTGATCTTGCGGTTCGCATGCAATGCACGTTTTCGTGCAAAATTTTTGTCCATAATTTTCGTGCAGATTACGTGCAGCGTACGTGTAGTCCAGAATTTGAGTAAACTGCTTTTCTGCCTCTCGTACTATGGCTCCAACATAAATTTGACACCCGTACTGCTGAAACAACAAATGTATGATGTGTACTATAGTTTTATTAGCAAAATTAACCAAAATACTATTCAGTTGTTAACTTTTTCTAACACACGTTATTTTTTCTAACGAGCATTAATTTATTTTAACGGATGTTAATAATTTAACAAAGGGATTATTACCACCTGGTCCCTCATCTTAAGTCAAACTACCACCTAATCCAAGAACACAATTTTAATTTACCTAAATGACATAACTACCCCTAAGACCCAAACAAAACCCACCCTCCCTCCCCCGACACACAACGCACACACACACTTTCTCTCTCTACCTTCTCCACTTTCGGCAACCCCTCCCCACCTCCGGCGACACCACCAATCCCCTAACCCCGGCGACCCTGCAAACTGCTCCTTCTCCGTCACAGGCCACCCTTTACCCCATCTCCGACAGTCATAGATCTATCCCTCACCTCTCCTCTACTCTCACCATCGCGAATCGAAGACGCTGGCCTCGAGTACTGCGCCCTCCCACCTGATTCCATCAAGGAGGCATTCCTCAAAGCTGCCTCCGCCATCCGCTCTCATATCTTCTCCGATTCTGACGAGGGATCTGATGCCGATTGGGTTAACGATCCTTGGACTGGATTGGGAGATTCCGGCGATAAACTTGTTGGTGTTACCCCCGAGGTTGACCCTCCTGGGGCATTAATTTTTACAAATTTAAATCCTAAATTTTAAATCCTCTCGTGAAAAATCCCTAATTTGGATTTTGGCTCTTCGTACATTTTTGTTGTTGCTGTATTTGTTGTGTTTTGTGAATGGCGAATTGAAAATGGTGGAGTTGGTTGGGTGGAGTGGTGACTGGTTGTGATGGTTTGTGGCGGTGGTGGCGGTGTTGGGCTGGGAAAGGGTGGGGTGGATGTTGGGTTTGGGAAGATGATGGAGATAACAAAAGTTAATTTTTTTAACATGATGTATGTAAAAAGGTCTATATGTTTCCGTTAAGTTATTAATCTTTGTTAAAATAAATTGTTGCCCGTTAAAAAAATAATGTTCGTTAAAAAAATTTAACAACTTAATAGTAAATTGGTTAATTTTGCTAATAAAACTATAGTACACATCATACATTTGCTGTTTCATCAGTATGGGTGTCAAATTGATGTTGGAGCCATAGTACGAGGGGCAGAAAAGCAGTTTACTCTCCAGAATTTTGTGCAGAGTTTTCGTGCACTTCGCGTGCAATGCACGAATTCGTGCAGATTTTTCGTGCAGTTCGGATGCAGTGCAGATTTCTGAATTCGTTTTTTTTTCAGACTTGGAGATGCATTGTAGAATACGTATTGTTCATGGAATTGGATTCTATGAAGTAATGTATTCTTAATAGAGTTGGACTCTATGAAAGAATTCATTATTTATTATGTATTATACCTAGAGTAGGACTCTATAAAAATCTAAAATTCATAATTATATTCACATAGTATCCGTTCATTAATTAATTGGATTAATTATACCTTTGTTATGTGCGTTGCTATATGAAAGAACCTTCTTGAAAAATTTAAGTCATGTGTCAATCCACTATGTACACCGGGTAGTTTTATGTGGGCTCTGCCAAAGCGAGGTACATTAATTCTATCAGTGTATGAGCAAGATGAGTGAATGAGAGTTTCATATACGTTTAACGTGGTTTGACTTAATTAGGCTATCATAAGGGTTATGGGACTAAGGCACAAGATGATATTAAAACATGTTTGACATAAGATGTCTAACAATCTCATAAAAAGGATCTAAGAGTCACATATGATGTAATTGATAAGGAGTTATCTACCTAAATAGTTTGAATTTTGTGCAGCTGTAAGTACCCCAATCTGAACTTAGACCAACTTAGAGGAATTCTTAGCGCCATTCAGGGATAAACTGATAGGCTAGGACCTTACTAGGATAAACCCAGGACCTAAGGACTGTTCTGGAATTAAATTTAGAAAAATCCAGAAGCTCGCCATGCTGAGTCGTACGGATGGTTTGGGTACTAGAAGGGCCCAGTCGTACGGCTGGTTTGGGCGCCTTCAGTCCCTATAAATTGAGCCCTTGCTGATCATTTCAGCGGGGGGGGAGAGAGAAAACTGTTTTGTGAGCTAAAACTCTACAGAATTGAGAGTAGAACACAATCACAAACACACTTGAGTGAAAGAGAGAAGAAGACAGGTTAGAAACAAAGATTGGTGAGGCCTCCTTCTCCCCCATCTTCTCTTCATCTCTTGTTCTATTTTCATTTGGCTCATTTACTTACTTATGTCTTTACATTTCTTGCAATGATATAACTTGGAACCAAGCCTTGACTTGATTTATAGTGCCCTCATGTTTTATGCAAGATCAAGGGTTACAAACCAAGGATGATCAAGGCTTGTTATGATTTAATGCATATTTACTTTATGTCTTTACATTAATGCAATTTACTTTATATCTTTATATTAATGCAATTTACTTTCATGTTTTTACATTTATGTCTTGTATTTAAGTTTGGCTTGGTGATCCATTGCACATATGGAAAAAAAACCCTTTTATTTATGTCAAATATGTTGAAATAATCAAGTTTAGGTGGTAAAGTCTCAATCTTTACCATCCCAACTTTGATAAAGCCATAATAATGTCCCTTTGGATGATAAAGACTAAATCTTTATTCATCCAAAGGTTGATTTTTTCTATCCCAAGGCTTTTCCTTGGATGAATCATTCATTTGGATGTCAAAGTCCCCATCTTTGATCTTTCAAATGGTGATCTTGGCTCAAATGCCATGTTCATCACCTTTCTTCATTTTCCCCCAACTATTGTGTCGCGACCCCGGACCCCGCGGGCCCGGGACCGCGATCTGGACGTCGACTCTAAAACCAAAACGGTGAAATACCGAAGTTAAAAATTTCATTTAATACCAAAAGGTAATGATCCAAAGTTTTACAAAACCAAGTTTGATAAAAACCCACTTACTACTATCATAAACTTCCACAAGTTTATGCCCAACAAAATACAAATATACAATTCTTAGTGACGTCAATGTTTGGTACAATTATCCCAAAAGGTTACACATTTATATAATGTAAACCAACCTATACAACTTTCCCCAAAAGAATGTATCCACCCTCGACGTCCTCTTTCTCGTGATCAGCGAGACTAATCCTTAGAACCTGGGGGGGTTAAGGAAAAACAAGATAAAAGAAAAGGGGGTGAGATAAATCTCAATAAGTTACTAATGCAACTACATGACATGCTATGATGCACTAAGCAATAAACATTAATAATTATCACATAGCACATAGCAATTATCATATATCAGATAGCAGCGGAAATAAACACATAACAAAGGATATAGCCAAGGTTTTCCAAACCGGAACATCCAAATAAAGGATCGCGGCGCAGCTTCAATAATCAACAAATCATCATCTTCATAATGGCATGAAAGCCGAAGAGAAAACCCCGGTACCGGAACCAATAACCATAACAGTGTCACAAAGGACAAGGACCATGACACAAAGTCATGCCCGTTAGCCAGATACATTCACAAAGGAACGCTGACTTATCCTTTCCAAGGCCAATCTGGAGAAGGGGTAAAGAAGGGGGCATAACAGTGGTCAACATTATAATGGACTTGGCTTTGCCATTATAATCTCCATCGCCCGATGCAACAAATATGCCAGCTGGGCTTCCAAATAAATGCTAAGTAATAATAATTTAGCATGAATGAACAACTTAAGGTTCCAAAGTAGGGAACCAATCCAATTAAATCACCACAAAGGTAAACCAATACAAACCGTGCATCAAAGATGAACCACATTCCCAAAATGATACTTAATCAAATTCCATCTCGTATTTGTTCACAAAGGAATCAAACCCAATCAATAAAGTGTTCCAACAATGACACTTAACACTTACTTAATTTCAAACACAAACTTGATCACAAAGGACTCAATTCTATCACTAGAATGCACTACAATGTTCACTAAGGTCAACTAAGAGGACACCCAAGAATTGGATCACAACGCATTCTTTAATCACACAATTTAACAAAATGTAAACTTTCAGAGGACTGTGCGGCCGCCCACGCTGGGTTGTGCGGTCGCCCAAAATGCCTCAAAACAAGAACAAAAGCTCTCAGAAAGATGCGCGGTCGCCCAGGCAAGATTGTGCGGCCGCCCAATCTTCCGGATTGCCAGAAATCGGGAAGAACAACATGGGTTCTTCCATTTTTATACCCAAAACACATTTCCACCCAAAATCCAACATTCCAACTAGCATAAATGACCCAAATAAAATGCTAGGCATAATCATTATGAAACATAAATTGCACATATAAATATTTAAATAAATAATAATTCAAATAAATAAATAAGCAAATAATTAAAATAAAAAAAATCATTTAATTACTAATAAAATAGAGCCTAGATTTCGGGTCGTGACATTCACTCCCCCTTAAAAAAAATTCGACCCGAATTTTAACGAGACTCACCTTAAACAAAAAGCCACGGAAATTTCCTCTCGATCTCATCACGAAGCTGCCAAGTCGACTCCTCGATGTTATGATTCCTCCAAAAAACTCGAACCAACGCAATGCTCTTGCTCCTCAACTCTTGGACTTTGGTATCTAAAATCCTAACCGGTCGTTCCTCATAAGACATATCGGGCTCAATATCCTCCGGTATCCTCGGTAAGACGTGCGATGGATCATGAACATACTTCCGAAGCATAGAAACGTGGAACACGTTGTGCAACCGGTCTAAAGATGGCGGTAACGCAAGACGATACGCTAGAAGTCCAACCTTTCCCAAAATCTCAAACGGACCAATAAACCTCGGAGCCAACTTGCCTTTCTTCCCAAACCTACGAATACCCACCTTTGGAGATACCTTCAAAAACACCCAATCACCAATCTGAAAACTAAGATCTCGCCTTCGGTTGTCTGCATAGCTCTTATGTCGACCCTGGGCTGTCTTCAATCTATCCCGGATAACTTTAACTTTCTCAACCGAATCCCGAAGCAAATCAATACCCAAAACTTTCGCTTCACCAAACTCATCCCAACAAATAGGCGATCTACATTTCCTTCCATACAAGGCCTCAAACGGCGCCAGCTCGATACTAGCCTGATAACTGTTGTTGTAAGAGAATTCCACTAACGGTAGGTGCGAATCCCAAGAATCAGAAAAGTCTATCGAACACGCTCGCAACATATCCTCCAAAATCTGAATAGTCCTCTCGGATTGACCGTCGGTCTGGGGATGAAAAGCTGTACTGAATCGCAAATCTGTACCCAAAGCTTCCTGAAACGCCTTCCAGAATCTAGAAGTAAACCTCGGGTCTCGATTTGACACGATGCTAACCGGAACCCCATGCAATCTAACAATCTCATCAATGTAAAGGGTCGCAAGCTTCTCCATCGAATATCTGATGTCAATAGGCAAGAAATGGGCGCTCTTGGTCAATCTATCCACTATTACCCAAACACTGTCATACTTCCTACGGGTACGAGGCAGTCCCGTAACGAAATCCATAGTCACGTGCTCCCATTTCCACTCGGGAATCTCTAACGGCTGAAGTAATCCCGCGGGTCTCTGATGCTCGGCTTTGACCTGCTGACACGTTAAACACCTCGATACATACTCGGCTATTTCCCTTTTCATATTAATCCACCAAAACCGTTGCTTCAAATCCTGATACATCTTCGTACTACCCGGATGAATAGTATACCTTGATTTGTGACCCTCATCAAGAACTCTCTGTTTAATTCCATCAACATCCGGAACACACAAACGACCACGGAAAGTCAACACTCCACTCGAGCTCAATGAAAAATCCTCGAAGTTCTTCTCTTTCAGTTTACCCATTATCTTCACCAACTCGGGATCTTCTTTCTGAGCTTCCTTTATTCTTTGAATTAGGGTCGGAGACACCCTAATATTCGCAAAAATAGCCCCATGTCTCGATTCACGAGGAGACCAATCTCGAACATCCTCAAGCATTTTCCATTCACGAACCATCATCGAAGCCACATAAGACTTTCTACTAATCGCATCGGCTACCACATTCGCCTTCCCCGGATGATAAGAAATCGTGCAATCATAATCCTTCAACAATTCCATCCATCGACGCTGTCTATTATTCAACTCTTTCTGGGAGAAAAGGTATTTCAAACTCTTGTGATCCGTAAAAATTTCGAACTTCGCTCCATAAAGGTAATGCTTCCATTTGTGTAACGCAAATACAATAGCCGCTAATTCCATATCATGAGTCGGGTAATTCTGTTCACTCGGGGTCAACTTCCTCGAAGCATACGCAATTACTTTCCCATTCTGCATCAACACACAACCCAAACCCTCCTTCGAAGCATCACTATAAATCACTAGGCCATCGCTCCCATTAGGCAGAGTCAAGATCGGTGCGGTAGTCAACCTCTTCTTCAATTCCTCGAAACTCTTGTCACATTTCTCGGTCCACACAAACGGAACATTCTTCCGGGTCAACTGAGTCATCGGAGTAGCAATCCTCGAAAACCCTTCAATAAATCTTCGGTAATACCCGGCTAAACCAAGAAAACTACGAATCTCGGTCACTGACTCGGGTCTCTTCCAATCCACTATGGCTTCAATCTTTGAAGGATCCACCGAAATCCCATCTTTAGAAATCACATGGCCCAGAAATGACACCTTCTCGAGCCAAAATTCGCACTTACTGAACTTCGCAAATAATTCCTCCCTCGCAAGGACGGATAAAACTGTCCTCAAGTGTTGTTCATGCTCCTCTCGAGATTTCGAATAAACAAGAATGTCGTCGATGAAAACTGTTGGGTATGCACATTATAAACCACTCCTATTACCTAGATTTGATTGATCCCATAACCTTATTTTACTTTTTATGGACTTTAGGTTTTATTGTAAGAAGTTTTACAACTTCATTAGTTAAGTCCATTTTTAGTTTAGCTAGGCTTAGAAGATCAGCCCCTCAAATTTTGAAGAAATGCTGCTGCTGCTGATATGGTGAAAATGGCTAAGTCTGCCTACCGCAAGGTTTTTGTCGACCGCATGGTTTTTGGCGACCGCATGGTTTTTGACGACCGCATGATTTTGACGACCAAAATCCTTGCTGATTACAAGGTTACCTCAATCTTGTCTGACCGCAGACCAGCTATCACACAACCAAGTGAAGTCCAAGAAACGACAAGTTTGATTTAATCGTTGCAAAATTCAAATTTGAATTTGGTCGTTATGTCTGGTACAAGATAGTACATCTTGCCCACTAACTTCTGCAACTACAAGACAAAGATATGAGCTCCAATCAGAATATGACAGCTCATCATCTTCCAACAGCTATTTCTCAACCCAAGGCTATAAATAGACCTTGAACTCTTCATTGAAGAGTGCTGAGATTCAAAGAGAGAAATTGCTGTCGAAATACTTGGTGATTGAAGATCATACTCAAGATTTCCAGAATCATTTGAATCTTCAAGCTTTCGCCCTCAAATCTTCAAAGATCCCCAGCAAGCCTTCAAGAACATCAAATCTCAAGCCCAGCAACACTTAAAGATTCATTAGGCTCTCAATCATTTAGATTATATAGAGCTCTTGATTCGTTACACACACACACCCCGATTGATCAATCACATAGATTGCATCATTAGGGATACACCGGTCTAAGTCTAGGATTTGTTCTTCATAGAAAGTAGGAATTAATTCAAATCTTCATCTTTGTAATTTGTACTCAAGAGAATTAATATATCCTCCATTCAAAATCCAAGACTGACCATCTTGGTAAAGGACGTAGATCTTTTAACAGATCGAACCTTTCCAAATCATTGTGTCATTTACATTCTGCAAATTTACTTTCTGCAATTGTTCTTATTGTTCATATTGACTTTGTTTGTCGTTTAGTGTTTTGATCTTTCCAGATACTCAAACGATTGTGAATTGTGTTTGTTGCTTACCTATTGCCTAAGTTACTACTTCTGACTACTTATCTTTTGCCAAAACTCACCGACACAAAACTTCATTTTCAACCTACCTCGTCTGTAACCTTTGCCGACCGCATATAGCCGACCGCAAGGTTACCTTGCCGCAACTTGCTTGCCGCATTTTGCTTACCGCAAATTGAATCTTTCAAACCTCTATCTTTGCCGACCGCAATATTGCCGACCGCAATATTGCTGACCGCACGGTTTGCTTGCCTAGCAGTTTTTAAGTTTCAAAAACAACTCTACTTCGTTTTATCGAAAACTTCCGCTGTGCATTTTGCTTTGAACTAGTGGTTTTTACTTGACCACAAAACTCAATAGTAAGTACAAGGTTGAATTTTGAAAAAGGGTTGATAATTTTAAATAGGCTATTCACCCCCCCCCCTCTAGCCTCTTTTCATACCCTTGTTGTGTCTTTGGGACCAACAAGTGGTATCAGAGCAAACACCTTTATAAAACTTCTGTTTTTCAAGCTTAACAGCTTGGGTGCCGATTCAAAATGGCAAGTCAGAAAACTATGGCAACGGTTAACTTCACTCACGTTCCAGCGTTCGACGAAGACAACTTTGACGTATGGAAGCACAGCATTCTAACTCAATTCTACTCCATGGATGAGCAACTTGGTGATTGTCTTACCATTGGACCATATTTCCCAATGAAAGCTAATCCGGATCCAGAAACAAACGATACCATACCGACAATCAAGAAACCAAAAGCTGAATGGACCGATGAAGAGAAAAGACTAGTTGGAATGGATGTGAAAGCAAAAAGTATACTCACAAGTACTTTAAATACGTCTCAGCGTCGACAAATCATGGAATGTGCTACAGCAAAAGATCTTTGGGATGCAATTGAAGATTACATCGAAGGAGATCAAGCGTGCAAGGAAAGCAAAAGATTTGCAATTCAAAGACGTTTCAACAACTTCGCTAAGATCCCCGGTGAATCACTAAGAGCCACTTACGATCGTTATTGTGAGATTGTAAGTACATATACAGCACTTGGAAAGAAGCTTACCAAGAAAGAAATCAATGTCAATTTTCTTGCTGCTCTTGGTTCTCAATATCTTCACAAAGGAAATACTCTTGAAGATACCAAGCTTCTAGATGATATGTCTCTCAGAAGCCTCTACGCCAATCTCAAAGTTTTTGATATCAAGCTCCACAACATTGAAGAGATGGAAGGAAAAACTAAGAGTTTGTCGTTGGTCGCTAAAAAGGAAGAAGTGATCGAAGAAGAAGATCCCAAAATCTCCACATCTGAGTTACTAGATATGGACGACGACGACTTTGCTATGTTCGTGAAAAGATTTCAAAAATTCAGAAAGTCAGCAAGGCCCGGATCATCAAGCAAAGCTCCTGCAAGGTTTTCAAGGAGCAGCTCAACAAGTAAGAAAGAGTACTCTAACTTCTCCAAGAAGAAAGAGGATCTCGTTTGTTTTAATTGCAGGAAACCCGGTCATTTCGCATCAGAATGTCCAATCCCCAAATTCGAGTACATGAAGAAGAAAAGCAACTTCACTCCTAGATACTCAAAGCAAAAGGGAATGGTCGCTGAAGAGGACTCTGCCACAAAAGAGTTAGCTACCTGGATAGAGTCAGACTCTGATGAAAGCGACGAGGATTCTGAAGAAGGTCACATTTGTTTGGTCGTTCATTCCGATGATGAGGATGAAAATAAAAATCGTCGCTCACCAAATGCAAAACCTAAACGGATAAGCTATACAGCTGATGAACTTGCTGAAAAGGGATTCCTAACTCCAGTTCAAAGGAATGGCGATCTTCTATTTTCTAGATGTGATGTAAGTGCAGCAAAGAAGGCTCAATACAATCCCAAAGTGAAGGAAGTTCTGCTTACCACTCCAGAAGTCAAGTTTGATATTTCTCCCAACGAACATGAAAAGATGTTTATGAAAGCTGAACAGGTAATTAGTAAGTTTGCCGGCATGAAGGAAGCTTTAGCACTTTCAACTGAAGAGATTTCCCAGCTTAAGACGGAGAAAACTCTACTAAGATCTGAACTCACCCTCCTTAAGGAGCAGATCAAGAGCATGACTCCTCTTACTGATCGAAACCGTTTCTTAGAAGAACAAAATGTCATATTTAAAGTTAAAAACGATGAATTGGTTGCTGAGATAAATGACCTCAAACGGATCACTAATGAGTGGACCAATTCTCGTGTCACTATGGAACAAATATTAGAATCCCAAAAGTCTAGTGGTGATAAAGAAGGCTTGGGATTCCAAACTAGTGACAACTTTAAATGTGCATCTTGTTGTGAAAGAGATGAGAAATTTACCCAGCAAACTTTGGATGAGTTGAAGGCTAAACATCATGTTTCAAAGGGTGTAGGACAAGAACCAAAGAAGAAACTAGTGTTCAATTATGTCTATCCTAAGAAGCAAACTGGCAAGGCAAAGTTGAAAGGTATTGCCATGGATGAACCTGCTGCTGCAGCAAGCACCAGCAAGGTCGCTGAATCATCTTACCGCAGTCACTTACCGCACGGTCTGTCGACCGCATCTAAGAAGTTGGCTACCGCAAGAAAACCAACGACCGCGGGCAGTGGTAAGACGGCAAAGTTCAAGTGGATGAATTTTGTAAAGGCGACCTCGTCCATACCAGTAAATGATGTTGTGCTGAAAACTTCAACGAAATTTGTTAACCCTCAGTTGGGTGGCTTCCACCATTGTTCTGTGTGTGATGATTATGGTCATAAGGCTGCTGAATGTCTTTTAAGATTCACACCCAATCCTAGAAGGTTTAAACCACCTTCTGTGAGGCAAGTGTGGGTTGTCAAAAGCTGCTAATCTTTAGGACCCAAAATAATAAAGGGGACCTCGATCTTAAATGTTTATTTTGTAGGTCCTCTGCCTAATGGCCGGCCACTCCAATGAAACTACTAGTTTATGGTATCTCGACAGTGGATGCTCAAGGCATATGACTGGAGATATCAACCTTTTGGAAAGTGTCCGTAATGAAAAAGGTCCAGCAGTTACTTTTGGCGACAACAGCAAAGGAAAGACCATCGGTTATGGAGTCATCAGAAAAGGAAAAATAACAATCCAAGATGTTTCTCTAGTTACCGGTCTAAAACACAATCTTCTCTCAATCTCACAATTTTGCGACAAAGGATTGCAATGCCACTTTACTTCAACTCATTGTCTTATCAAGGATGGCAACTCCGGCGTCACTTTACTCAAAGGGATTCGTAAGAAAAATGTTTACATTGTTGATTTCAATTCTACTTGTATTTCTTCTAATCTCTGTTTTGTAGCAAAGAATGTTAGCGAAAATAGTTGGCTTTGGCATAAACGACTTAGTCACTTGAACTTCAAGTATCTCTCCAAGATTTGTAGAGATAATTTGGTTCGTGGTTTACCCAAAGTTGCTGACCACCACGATGAAAAGTGCTCAGCTTGTCAACTAGGCAAACAACCAAAATCGTCTTTCTCCAGCAAGACGACTCCGTCAACTTCAAGATGTTTGCAGCTGCTACATATGGATTTATTTGGACCTGTCACTACCGCAAGTATTGGAGGCAATAGATATACATTGGTTGTGGTAGACGATTACTCAAGATATACGTGGGTCGAAATGATGATCTCCAAAGACGATTGTTATGACATTTTGACCGCACTCTTAAGACAGCTCCAAACCCAAAAAGAAGACGACGTCGTCAGTGTTCGATCCGACAACGGAACAGAATTCAAAAACAACGGCGTCGCTCAATACTGTGACGACCATGGTATTGACCACAACTTTTCAGCTGCTGGAGTTCCACAACAGAATGGCGTTGTGGAAAGAAAGAACAGAACGTTGATTGAGGCAGGAAAAACGATGATTGCTGAATCGAAGCTACCTCAATATTTTTGGGCTGAAGCAGTCAACACAGCTTGCTTCACTCAAAATCGATCCCTCATTAACAAGACCTACAACAAGACTCCTTATGAACTTTGGAGAGGAAGAACCCCCAACATTGCCTATTTCAAGATATTTGGTTGCAAATGTTACATTCTCTACAACGGTAAAGAACATCGAGGTAAATTTGCTCCTAAGGCCGACGAAGGTATATTTGTTGGGTATGCTAAACACTCAAAAGCTTTTCGTGTATTTAATAAAACCACTCTTAAGATAGTTGAATCTGTCCATGTTACTTTTGATGAACATTCTCTCCTTGAGCCACATATGGCTCCAAATGTTGCTGATGATTTTGTTGAGCTTAATGAGACAGGTTCTAGTCGACCACAAAATCAATCAACTCAAGGAAATCCTTCTACCTCAACTACTCCTCCACCTACCTCAAATGAAGCACCAGAAGCTACCGCATCTGCTGCTACCTCAAATGGAGCTGAAGTTGAAACACCCATCAATATTGAAGAACCAATCCCTCAACTTACCTATGATTGGGATGGCACAAATGATGTACCACTAGAAGATCTTCAACAACCATCAACTCAACCCGACCTACCACATGAAGTGCGCGAGGTCAGAGATCACCCAATTCAAAATATCATTGGTGACCTACATTCTGGTGTTCGAACAAGAAGATCAAATTATGATGCTCTTATCGCATTCATATCTCAAGTTGAACCCAAGAAAGTTGATGAAGCACTCCAAGACTCAAGTTGGGTTGTTGCTATGCAAGAAGAGCTCAACCAATTTGAAAGATGTAAAGTGTGGAATCTAGTTCCAAGACCTAAGGATCAAGGAGTGATTGGTACAAAGTGGGTGTTTAGAAATAAGATGGATGAGAATGGAAGCATCACAAGAAATAAAGCTAGGTTGGTTGCACAAGGATATAGACAAGAAGAAGGCATTGACTACGACGAAACGTTTGCCCCCGTTGCACGACTTGAAGCTATAAGGATATTTTTAGCTTATGCCTCTTACAAGAAATTCAAGCTTTATCAAATGGATGTGAAGAGTGCATTTCTCAACGGCGAACTTCAAGAAACCGTCTATGTCGCTCAACCACCCGGATTTGAAGATCCCAAATTTCCACATCATGTCTACAAACTTCAAAAGGCTTTGTATGGACTCAAACAAGCTCCACGAGCATGGTATGATACTCTATCAAAATTTCTTCTAGAAAAAGGTTTTAAGCGTGGTAAGATCGACACAACTCTATTCATTGCTAAATATCATGATCATACTTTACTTGTTCAAATTTACGTCGATGATATTATTTTTGGTTCTACTAATGAATTGTTGTGTAAGCGATTTGAAAAGTTAATGAAAAGCAAATTTGAGATGAGCATGATGGGAGAATTGACATTCTTCCTTGGACTACAAATTAAACAATGTGCTGAAGGCATCTTCCTCAACCAAGCAAAGTACACAAAAGATCTTATCAAGAAATTTGGACTTGAAAATGCAAAAGCATACGACACTCCTATGGCTACCGGCAATAAGCTCGACAAAGACTTAAAAGGTAAAAAGGTTGATCAAACCTTGTATCGAGGTATGATTGGCTCTCTTCTCTACTTAACTGCTAGTAGGCCCGATATCATGTTTAGTGTTTGTGTCTGTGCTCGCTATCAAGCGGATCCTCGAGAAGCACATCTTATTGCTGTAAAACGTATTATTCGTTATTTATCTGGAACTATTAACCTTGGACTTTGGTATTCCAAAGATTCAAATTTCAATCTTATAGGTTACTCAGATGCAGATTATGCAGCATGTACCATTGACAGGAAAAGCACAAGTGGAACTTGTCATTTCCTCGGAAATCGACTCGTTTCATGGGCTAGCAAGAAACAAGCATCAGTTTCCGTATCTACCACAGAAGCTGAATATATAGCTGCTGGAAGCTGCTGCTGCCAAGTGCTTTGGATGAAACAACAATTGGTCGACTACGGAATCAAAGAAGAAAATTGTCCAATTTATTGTGACAATACATCTACCATTGCTGTGTCCAACAATCCTGTGATGCATTCAAAGACCAAACACATTGATATCAAATACCATTTTCTCAAAGATCATGTCGAAAAAGGTAACATTCATCTAGAGTATGTGAGTACTGACAATCAAATTGCAGACATTCTCACCAAGGCTTTGGATTCCAAGAGGTTTAGGTTTCTCAGAGGAGAAATGGGTATGCTAGAACTCTAAATATCTTGTCCTTATGATTTTTGTACTAATGTTTTGGTTTCTCCAAGTTTCTTCAAAAAGGTAGGTACCTAGCAATTATGTCGACCGCATTGCTTCATTCGACCGCGTTATGTCGACCGCCCGAATCAAGCTAATATCATTTAAATATCGACCACAAGTTTATAGGTTACCGCTATTTCCTACCGCACTACATCGACCGCCTGGTGGCAACCTCATATGTATTTTGGTCATCACTCATGCCTACCGCATGAATTGTTGACCGCACGGATCAATGCCAGGTGTTAATATTTTAAAAGCACTACCTCAATATAAGTCGACCGCTAGTAATCGACCGCATTGTGTATCGACCGCACAAACGGTAAAGTTTTGCTTACCGCACGCATGGATTCCAGGTAAGTGTTCTAACCTTAGAGATATTTAGGAGTGATATTTTCTTTACATCAAGGGCATTAAGGTAATTTTCATTATTCCCTCGCTTTTATTTATTTCAAATCATTATAATATTTTTGCTCCGCCGTCATTGGCTCTCATTTGAAAACAAAAAGGACTCTTTTCTCTGTCCTATCTGATTTACAGAGTTAACTTCCCACTTTTTCACCTCTCCACATCCCCATAACCGCCTATATACCCCTTTCCACTTAAACCATTTCCACTTTCTCTGCTCCACTCTCTCTCTAACTCTCTCTCTCTCTACACTCTCTCTCTAAACTCTCTCTATATCCGACTCTCTCTCTATAAATTCATGGCTAGAGTTGATAAAACTCACAAGAAATCATCCTCTCTCCATCCCTCACCTTATCAATCTCGAATGGTATGATTTCGGTCCCTAAATCTCTCAATTTTGGACACAATCATGTCACTAAGGTACCCAGGAAGGAATTTGATGAAGTACTGTACCATATTAGCCATCTGGTCGGGCATTCCATCAATTGCAAGACGGGTAATCAAGCAAATCTCAACACCACTCAATGGGTTCTTTCTGCCGCAATCTACCTTTGCAAAGACATTGACTGGTGTCAAATTATCTACGATGCTTTGATTGCAAACATTGCCGCATACAATAACGCCAAAGAAAAGGGAACCATCAAGTACCGTACTCACACTCGTTTCCTTACCTTCCTCATGACCCACATAAAAGAGCTTCGAAAATTTATGTCCAAAAATCGTGAACTTCTCCTTACCATTTCAAAAAGCAAGCTTTTTACCCGATCTACCATGAAGGCAAACTTTCGTGTTCGTTTTGGAACCAGACTTTACAAGGTCTATCTTGCAAAAGACCCTCATGAACCCTATGAGTCTCCCTCCAAACTCAAGTCTTCTCAGTTTGCCGCAAGTGACGAAGACGATGATGATGATGAAGAAGAATATCTTCCTGCCGCCCCGGTCAAAGGAAAAGGCAAGGGTATTGCTGTTGAGCCTACCGCAAAGAAAGCATCGGTTGCTACCGGTATCAAATTCAGGGAACCGACCGCCAAGTCTACTTACTCCACTTCCCCTCCTCGCAAGTCAACCGCGTCATTGAAGTCCCTTGCCGCACCATCTCTCAAATCCTCAAAGACTCCTTCGACCGCAACAGTTCAGGGGGAGAAAAAGCGAATTCACTCCCTCAGTCCGGTCAAGGTTGTCAAGAAAGCAAAGGTGGCTGCATCTCCGGTCTTTACACCAACTGGGTCTCCTCCTCTTCCCACTACAGATGTTGTTGATGTTGCTCCTACATTGAAAAAGGTTGCACGACAAGTCTACTCTCTAAGGGATGAATCAGATAGTGAGGAAACTGAAGATGAGGTTTCTAGTGGTTCAAAAGTTGAAGTTGTTGGAAGTGGTGAAGAAGGTGATAACATTGATGGTGATAAACAAGTTGCTGTTGGGAGTGAACAAGGTGATAGTGATGAGAAGGACAGGGATATCAATGTTGATAGCCCCACTTTTGACCGTCCTGATGCTGCCACTCAGAAAGGAAGCACGGTCGCTGACGTCGACCGCTCTCAGCTGCCAATTAACATCGACCGTCCTGTCGACCGCACACCAGCTGCCTCTCCTACTCATTCTCCTGTTCCAACTCCTCCCTCTCCGGTCAAGACCGATGACATTCCGGCGACCGCAGGACAGGTTGCCGCACTATTGACCGCAGTTCAATCATTGACTAAACTCCAGTCTGAAAACCAATCTGCCATTGCTCAGTTGACCGCAGAGGTCATTGATCTTAAGTCCACTCAAGCTGATTTAAAGCTAGAGCTCTGCTCTCTTCACTCTAAAATGATTGACACCATTAAGGGGGAGACAGTAGCTATAACAAAGACTGTGAAAGATATTGTTCGTGGAAATACCAGTTCCAGTTCTGCTGCCATTCAACCTGCCGCATCAACCTCGACCGTTCTCTCTACTGACTTATTGGTTACTCCTCGATTCATGAAGGAGGCTCTGACCATTCAGACAAACGCCCTTAACCGTGGGCTTTCGCGTGAGGTTGTTGAGGCTTCAATTGAAATCCACAAGCAGTTGGATCTAGTGAAAACTGATTTGGTCCATGAGCTGAAAAAGATCAAGTTCAGCATAGAAAAGGAAGTTGATATAGCCATCAAGGCTTCTCTTGAAGCACTGACTGAAAATCAAGCAAAGAAGCTTGAAGCAATCAAGGCCGCTTATGCAACTTTGAAAACCCCGCTTGAGTATCAAGGCACAAGAATTGAGGAACTGACCAACACGGTCGTTGGTTCGTTTCAGGTTGTTGAAAAGAAATTGGAGTCTTTAGAAGAATCTGTTCAGAGATCGTCTGGAAGTGCAGTAACTGAAGGATCCATCCAGGTTGCTGATGCCGGTCACGGTAATGTCCATTCACAGGCAGAAAATGATGAAGGCAATAGCATCGATTTCCCGACCGTGAACAGCTTTGACTACATGCTAGCCAATGCATTCACTTGCCCCATTATTCCTGAGTATGAAGATGAAGTCAAGATCCCTGGTCTGAATATGTGAGCTGACCGCACCTCCCCGACCGCATCTCTCTACCGCCCTTCTGACCGCACTATTTATGTTACCATTGTGTTTTTTTTATTAGGCTGGTTGCCTCAAACAATTTTATTTTCTGTTTAACTTATTTGGGTCTGTAACACAACTACTTTTATTCTCTCTTTTGTTTTGTACTCTTATGCTTCATCGCTTTAATGATTCAGAGTACTAGTCATGATTGTGTTGTTTTGATGCTATTCATTTCCTTCATATTATCCCTTTGAATTACATCAAAATTATTTCTATCTTCTAGGATTAGTCTTTTATTTTATTCTTTAGGATGATAGAAATCTATAACATTGACTTACTGTGTGTGCATTGACTTGGGGCATGAACTTAATAAAATTAATTTCTTGAAACATGTTATTACCAAGTACAATGAATTAGTCTTTGTTGTAGTAGGTAATGGTCTCAATCAAATAGGGGGAGATTGTTGGGTATGCACATTATAAACCACTCCTATTACCTAGATTTGATTGATCCCATAACCTTATTTTACTTTTTATGGACTTTAGGTTTTATTGTAAGAAGTTTTACAACTTCATTAGTTAAGTCCATTTTTAGTTTAGCTAGGCTTAGAAGATCAGCCCCTCAAATTTTGAAGAAATGCTGCTGCTGCTGATATGGTGAAAATGGCTAAGTCTGCCTACCGCAAGGTTTTTGTCGACCGCATGGTTTTTGGCGACCGCATGGTTTTTGACGACCGCATGATTTTGACGACCAAAATCCTTGCTGATTACAAGGTTACCTCAATCTTGTCTGACCGCAGACCAGCTATCACACAACCAAGTGAAGTCCAAGAAACGACAAGTTTGATTTAATCGTTGCAAAATTCAAATTTGAATTTGGTCGTTATGTCTGGTACAAGATAGTACATCTTGCCCACTAACTTCTGCAACTACAAGACAAAGATATGAGCTCCAATCAGAATATGACAGCTCATCATCTTCCAACAGCTATTTCTCAACCCAAGGCTATAAATAGACCTTGAACTCTTCATTGAAGAGTGCTGAGATTCAAAGAGAGAAATTGCTGTCGAAATACTTGGTGATTGAAGATCATACTCAAGATTTCCAGAATCATTTGAATCTTCAAGCTTTCGCCCTCAAATCTTCAAAGATCCCCAGCAAGCCTTCAAGAACATCAAATCTCAAGCCCAGCAACACTTAAAGATTCATTAGGCTCTCAATCATTTAGATTATATAGAGCTCTTGATTCGTTACACACACACACCCCGATTGATCAATCACATAGATTGCATCATTAGGGATACACCGGTCTAAGTCTAGGATTTGTTCTTCATAGAAAGTAGGAATTAATTCAAATCTTCATCTTTGTAATTTGTACTCAAGAGAATTAATATATCCTCCATTCAAAATCCAAGACTGACCATCTTGGTAAAGGACGTAGATCTTTTAACAGATCGAACCTTTCCAAATCATTGTGTCATTTACATTCTGCAAATTTACTTTCTGCAATTGTTCTTATTGTTCATATTGACTTTGTTTGTCGTTTAGTGTTTTGATCTTTCCAGATACTCAAACGATTGTGAATTGTGTTTGTTGCTTACCTATTGCCTAAGTTACTACTTCTGACTACTTATCTTTTGCCAAAACTCACCGACACAAAACTTCATTTTCAACCTACCTCGTCTGTAACCTTTGCCGACCGCATATAGCCGACCGCAAGGTTACCTTGCCGCAACTTGCTTGCCGCATTTTGCTTACCGCAAATTGAATCTTTCAAACCTCTATCTTTGCCGACCGCAATATTGCCGACCGCAATATTGCTGACCGCACGGTTTGCTTGCCTAGCAGTTTTTAAGTTTCAAAAACAACTCTACTTCGTTTTATCGAAAACTTCCGCTGTGCATTTTGCTTTGAACTAGTGGTTTTTACTTGACCACAAAACTCAATAGTAAGTACAAGGTTGAATTTTGAAAAAGGGTTGATAATTTTAAATAGGCTATTCACCCCCCCCCCCTCTAGCCTCTTTTCATACCCTTGTTGTGTCTTTGGGACCAACAAAAACCACCACGAACGAATCAAGATAGGGATGGAAAACTCGGTTCATCAAATCCATAAACACGGCCGGCGCGTTAGTCAACCCAAACGGCATAACCAAGAACTCATAATGACCGTAACGAGTGCGAAAAGCAGTCTTCGGAATATCCTCCGATCGAACTTTCAACTGATGGTACCCACTCCTCAAATCAAGCTTAGAGAAAACCACGGACCCTTGTAGCTGATCAAATAAATCATCAATATGCGGTAGAGGATACTTATTCTTCACCGTAACCTGATTCAACTTTCGGTAATCGATGCACAATCTCAACGAACCATCTTTCTTTCGCACAAACAAAACCGGTGCTCCCCACGGGGAAACACTAGGGCGGATAAACCCTCGATCAAGCAACTCTTGCAACTGAACCTTTAACTCCTTCAACTCAGCGGGAGCTAACCTATAAGGTGCTTTCGAAATCGGAGCCGTACCCGGCAAAAGATCTATACAAAACTCAATCTCACGATCGGGAGGCATATCATACTCGGTAGAGAAAACATCGGGAAATTCCCGAACTACCCGAACACTATCGAAACTAGGGGATTCTTTCCTAGTATCAAGAACACTAGCCAAATACCCCTCACAACCACTATTCAATAATCTTCACGCTTTCATAAAAGAAATTAAGCGAACCTTCCTACTCAGAGGACTAGCCTCAAACACAAATTTAGGCACATCGGGAATAGAAAAAGTAACAATTTTCTTACGGCAATCAACAGAAGCATGAAACTTGCTCAACCAATCCATACCCAAAATGACATCAAAGTCTTGGATAGGGAGAACTAACAAATCCGCACAAAGGACTCGACCGCAAATAACCACATCACAGGTACGAAAGACTCGATCAGAAATCAAGCATTCTCCTATAGGGGTCGACACCTCTAGTACGTACGGTAAAGACTCGAATGCAGCATTTAACATGGAAGAAAATTGCACAGAAATGTATGAATGAGATGATCCCGGATCTACTAACGCTCGTGCGCTCACATTAGACACAGAAACAATACCTCCAATAACGGATGGATCATCGGTAGCTTGTTGTTGATTCATGGCAAATACCCTTCCTTGGACTTTGGGCTTCCCTGCGGCATCCCTTTTCTGACCCTGATTAATACCAACTCCTGACCCGGATGCTTGACCTCGGTACCTCGTGCACTCTCTCGCAAAGTGCCCCATTTCACCACAATTGGTGCACTTGCCTTGCTTTTTCCAACACCTATCCTCCGCATGGCCTACCTTTTGACAAAAGGTACAAGGCTTCCTAATTTGGCTCCCTTGGTTCCCGGAAGTGGTACCCGGGTTCCTTGGGATCGGTTGCCCTCGGGACTGAGATTGTCCCCTAAAGTTACCTCGATTTTCAATCCTTGGTTGTGACTTGCTCTGCGCTCCTTGCTTACTCGGGTTGGCCACCTCGGTCTTCCTCTTATGTTCCCCAATATCTTGCTCTATCAAATAGGCTCGGTCCACCGCATCTTGGAATGTCACTATCCGTTGAGCAATAAGTTGAGTACGGATGGAGGTCTTCAATCCCCGAATGAATCTCATAGCCTTTTGTTCCTCGGTCCTCACCAAATAGTCGCAATACCGGGCTAATTCTATGAACTTAGCCGAGTATTGTGCTATAGACAACACACCTTGCTCCAAGTTGAGTAGCTCGATCTCCTTTCGGTTTTGATCAACAACCGGAATGAAATGCTCCTTGAATTTGCGCACAAACAACTCCCACGTATAAACCGTGCGAGTATCATCCCAAGTAGCTTTAATACCTTTCCACCAATGCTCGGCGGCTCCCACAAGCTTGTAAGCCGCGAACCGGACCTTGTCCTCATCCGAATACCCAAATACATCATAAATCTTCTCCATAGACTCAATCCATAACTCAGCTTTCCGAACATCGGGTTCCCCATTGAATTCAACCGGTTTAAGTTTGAGAAATTGCTCCAATCCATAACGAGGTGGTGCTTGCTCTACCCTCGGACCTTGATCATGTATGGCCTTCATGGCCGCCTCAAACATGCCTTGGAACATGGCACGGGCTTCATCCCTTGTGTCATTCTGATTATGTGCCCCACTAGTTCCTCCTCTGTTTCTTCTTCCAGACATTGAGAACAATTACCTGCATAAAACATCAACCGTTAATCACTCCGCACACTACTACCCACCTAGGTCATACTAATACACCTAGACTTATACTTAGAGCTAAAACCATAGCTCTGATACCAACTGTCGCGACCCCGGACCCCGCGGGCCCGGGACCGCGATCTGGACGTCGACTCTAAAACCAAAACGGTGAAATACCGAAGTTAAAAATTTCATTTAATACCAAAAGGTAATGATCCAAAGTTTTACAAAACCAAGTTTGATAAAAACCCACTTACTACTATCATAAACTTCCACAAGTTTATGCCCAACAAAATACAAATATACAATTCTTAGTGACGTCAATGTTTGGTACAATTATCCCAAAAGGTTACACATTTATATAATGTAAACCAACCTATACAACTTTCCCCAAAAGAATGTATCCACCCTCGACGTCCTCTTTCTCGTGATCAGCGAGACTAATCCTTAGCACCTGGGGGGGGGTTAAGGAAAAACAAGATAAAAGAAAAGGGGGTGAGATAAATCTCAATAAGTTACTAATGCAACTACATGACATGCTATGATGCACTAAGCAATAAACAATAATAATTATCACATAGCACATAGCAATTATCACATATCAGATAGCAGCGGAAATAAACACATAACAAAGGATATAGCCAAGGTTTTCCAAACCGGAACATCCAAATAAAGGATCGCGGTGCAGCTTCAATAATCAACAAATCATCATCTTCATAATGGCATGAAAGCCGAAGAGAAAACCCCGGTACCGGAACTGTTGGTGTTGATGCCCTAGGCACGTTTGTTAAACGTTGTATACGTTATCATTTTATTCACAATGATAAAGAGATAATAAGATTATTATTATGGCTCGTGTTTGCTTATAATAATCTCCGTCCCTAGAGCTTGTTAAGCACTAGTATAAAGGCTAAATGATCATGGGATGATCATGTTAGATTTATGGGTACTTGTTTGGAACAAGGTACTGGACATGACCCGCGGTATGAGATTTATGTCATGGTCGATGTCATATATAAATCTCATATTAGTTATGTCATTTGAATCCTTAGACATGAAGTTATTATAGTCTTCCACTTGATGAACATTATGTTTGACATATTCAAACGCTGCCTTAACACGGTAGTTATAAAGGGTATGATTGGCATGATTGGATTCACGTAGGGAAGAATAATAAGCCAAATGGATTTGTCCCTCTTCGGAGAGATGTCAAGCTTGGGCCCCTCGAAGGAATGATGTTGGTGAAATGTTTGGCCAAACTCAAATGGATTGATTGGATCAATGTCATTTGGATTATCAACATATTCGGGATCGAGAAAAGTATTGAACAATACAAGTTGACTTGTTGACCATGACTTGTGTTCAATGACATCGTGGACAAAGGGATTATGACATGTTCTAAAAGGAATGCGAACTTGTATCTAGTTACACTATTTGGGTAGGTATGACGGTTTGCTAGAACTTAATCATATCTTATGGGTTCATGTTTGGGCTCATTGCCAACTTAGTGTAATCCTAGAGGGTCACACACGAATAGAACGAATCGTAAAGGACTAAATGGGAATTATGGAAATATATCAGTGTTTGGCCCTGGCACGGTCGTGCGCCTTAAAATGGCACGGTCGTGCCATAAATCCAAACCAAGGCAAACCTGTCGACATGATTGGCACGACCGTGCCAAATTACCAAGCACGACCGTGCCGAAAATGGGCGGCTGGGGAATTCGCGCGGACTAGATGGCACGACCGTGCCAGATTGTAGGGCACGACCGTGCCAGTCAAGTCGGCCAGAATTCCTTGTTGCCTAATTTGGTGACGGGATTTAGGTTTCCTAAGTCCTTAAGGGTTAAGGATTAGGACCTAATTAAGGATCCTTTTTACAGCCATTAGATACATGATTGTGAGTGCCTCCATAAGTTTTTGAGAGGTTATTTTCTTGTTCTAAGATCCAAAAGGTGAAGAACAAGAATATTCATAATTCCATATAGTTCTTACAATTGTGAAAACGTGTTTCATAATTTGGTCTAGCAACCAAGATCAAGTGTTCTTGATATTCGTTCGTGGTGTGGATACCGCTAGAGGGTGAAACTTATCATCTTCATAAGTTCGTGATTCTTGCTTTGTTCGTGATCAAGATTTCAAGCCTCCATCGAATTCAAGGTTGCAAAATCAAAGGCATCAAGGGTTAGTATTCTAGTATTCATTATGTTGTATTTGACTTAATCATATGAATGGATCTATGGGCTTTGGGTTTCATAAATTTTAAATGCTTAATTCCGCTGCGCATGTTACTACGAAACCCAACAGTGGTATCAGAGCCCCGTTCATGTTGATTATTTCAATACATAATCATGTTGTGTGTATATAAATTGTTTATGTTCCTAGCATGATTTGAATATTGGGATTATGATGTTTATGTGGTCTATGCGTTTTATGTGGTTTATTGTTTTATAAACTTTAATCGCACTGTTCAATCGCAATTAAAATTATGGTGGATTTAAAATTGTTTGGATTATCAATTTTTGATTGGATCAAAGCTTTGATATTCTAGGGATTCAAGAATAAATCGTTTATTCAAGGTTTTGATGATCATGGTGATTGGATCACCAAGAACACCAAATCCTAATTGAATCGGGAAAAACAATTTTAAGATAAATTTTGGAACTTTAAAAATTTGGATTTTTCGCAAGGGGTCCGACCGGACCCAAGCCTTGACCCGGCCAGACCTAGGGTTTGGCGCGGGGGTAGGGTTTGGGTTTCGGGTGTGGATCTTGGGTTTAAATCTCCTATTTGTTTTAGTCTTGTGATTCTAAGATTAGTTCAAGGTTTGGATGGCTAATCTACGTTCATCGAGATTGTGTTTCCCAAACTTGATCGCAATCAAGGTTTCAAAGATAAAACGAAATTAGAATTATGAAGAGTTCATAATTGCTAAAATTGAGAAACAAAGTTCTTGATTCAATGATTGGAGATCCATGTGGAATTGTGAATGCAATTGGCCTACGTTCATCGAGACCATCTATTGCTTAGTTTCGGCCACATGGACTACTTTCTTGGTTTCTTGAATTAGTGCGGGATTGTGGTTGCCAATGGCTTAGTTCGGCCGCACTTCTTGTTGTCTTGATTTGGAGATGATGACCAAAGTTCAAATAATCTCATCCTCATAATTATAGAGAAACTAATGACACATAAATATTATGCTTAAATTAATGGAGATTAATTTAGTGGCTAAACTTGATGCATAACATGTTTATCTTATGTGCTCATAAATGTGTTGAATGTTATATGTAATGAACCTTCAAAGAAAGTTTTAAGTCCTCTTGCCACGCCATGATTAAAACACTTGTTTGTGCAAGGGTATTTTCATGTGGGCTCGCCAAAGCGAGGTGCATTGATTTTACTTTTGTATGAGCAAGATGAGTGAATAAGAGTTTCCTATGCGTTTAAAATGGTTGGACTTAATAAGGCGTCAAAACAGTTTTGGGCCTAGGCAAAGATGAGATTAAACATGCTTTCAAAATTGGATCCCTAAGAATCATATGAGATATGATTGACAAGAAATTGTCTACCTAATTAATTTGATTTTGAGCGGTCCGCCTCCGTGGACTCAAAGTTAAATTAAAGTTGGATCTTAGCACAATTTCAAAAGAATCTCATGAAAAGATCTAAGAGTCATATGAGATATGATTGACAGGGTTGTCTACCTAATTAATTTAGTTTTGAGCGGTGCGCCAAAGCGTACTCAAAATTAAGTTAAAGTTGGATCTTAGCCCATTTAAATTATATCATACATTGGATGTATATGAAGGTTATATAATTTAGTGGGAGTATTTTGGAAAATACACTCTTTATCTCTTTAATGAGATTGGTACTTGTAAAATTTTGGAAATTTTGCATAAGTTGTAGATGACAACTAAAATCATTGCGATTAATCCTTGATAAGGATAAGCTTCAAAAGAATGATATAAACTCCATGGATTGGATCCTGAGCCTAAGAATAGTTCTAAGGCAAGAAGATGGGTTGTATATTCTTGATGGGCCTATTCCTAAAGAACCCAAAGCCGGAATAGACAATCACAAGAATCATGAGTATGATTCTAGGAATGTGAGTTGTCTTATGCTCGCGATTATGTGCTCAAAACTCCAACAAAGTTTGGAACTTGTAGAAGCCTATTAGATAGGCGTGGAGTTGAGTTACATGTTTCAAAGAGAAATCTAGGCAAGAGAGGTATAAAACCATTATTGCATTCACTTCTTGCAAAAGGAGTAAAGGGCAATAAGTGGAACCTCACATGCTTAAGATAAAGGCTACGTAGAGCATCTTGAGAAACTTGTTTGTCCAATTGGATTGGAGCAAGCCACGGATCTCATTCTTGATTCATTGTCCAAAAGTTATAATTAAAACATGCTTGGAATGAATAAGAACCTCTCCGAGTTGCATGATATGCTGAAAAAACTGTGGAGATGAAGATGGTGGAGAATGGATTCTCCAATGCTCATGGTTCATGATGGAAAAGGAGGCCAAATGCCAAAGGAAAGGTAAGACAGATTTGTCAAACCTAAAGGAAATAATTTTGGTTATAATAATAACTCTAATAGATGCAATTTGGTAAAATGGCAATTGGATTGACCATTTAGAATTGTAGTCAAAATTCTGGGTGATCAATAAAAGGAATGGTAGTGGGACTACCACTCGGAATATTTATGTTATAAATTATTCTTTCTAAATTTAATTATTCGGTATTGGATACCAGAATAATTAGTAAGATGAAAGACTACTTATAGTAAAGTTTTATCTACAAACAGTAATGATGCAATGGTTGCAACATTGTTCGTAAAACACTTGTAAAGTGACTTTACTGATGAAGTAGAAAACATTATTTTGTTATAAGATAATGAAGGATATTAATTTCTTATTTGGAATAAGAAAAATGCTTTATTTATTATGATTTACTTCATTGTGTTATCATATAAATAAATCTTATATCCTAAATCTTGAAGAACAAAATAATAAAGACTATAACATAAATAATTAAAATTCTTTATGCATTATTGTTTTGATCAAATAAATGAGAAATGCATATCTAAAATTCTATTGGACGGAGTTTTAAGTCATATGATTTGGAATCACATGATTTATGCAAATCTTATTTACTTGGATCAAGACATCTTTTACTATGATTGGTTAAAAGGATAATGTCTTAATTGACCTAATACATTTCGATGTGTATGGTGCATTAAGAAGAAATGCTAAAAGAGAATTTTGGTTATACTTGGTAAAACTATTCAAAGATTCTGATTGGATCATGATGATGAATAATTTAACCAAGAATTTGACAGTCATCATTAAAGTTGTGAAATGGTTTCACAAATTAACTTCACTAAGAACATCATTCTAAATGATGTGTCTACGTGGAAGTATAAGAACCTTCATTAGATGATAACGTCATATTGATCTTCCATTATTTGTTTTGGGGTTATGTATTTGAAACCGCTATAATTACACTAATTTGAGTTCCATCAAAAGAGGTTGAAAGGTGAAAGAAAACTCGGTTTGTCTTTCATAAAGATTTAAGATGGTGAGATCCTTTTTGAAAAAAAAAGTTGTCTGGGACACACTCACATTTAAATCTAATAAACATATTTTCATGGGATATCCTAAGGAAACTTGAGGATATAATTTTACTCATAAGAAACAAATGGTTTGTTGATTATGATGATACTTTTCTAGATAAATGGTTTATCTCTAAAAGAATCAGTGGGAGTAAAATGTATCTCGAATGGTTCGAGACCTAGAAAATATATATTTTAACCTAAGATGGAAGTTGAACAAGTTTTCACAAGGAGTCGTGAAAAGTCCGTTCAAAAGATATACAAGAACTTGCGTATGTGATAGGACACAATCTATTGCAAGAAATATTGGATATTTCGAGATAGAAAGTGTTGA